>CM026396.1:2477032-2505820 GCA_014843695.1 Archivesica marissinica
GTACAGGCTATCTACAAGGGCTAGATGAACATATAATTTATACAGTTGTTGTTGTTTACTGTAGAGCTGGTTTGTACAGGCAATTTACAAGGGCTAGATAACCATACAATTTATACAGTTTTTGTTGTTTACTGTGTAGAGCTGGTTTGTACAGGCAATTTACAAGGGCTAGATGAACATACAATATATACAGTTTTAGTTGTTATCTGTAGAGCTGGTTTGTACAGGCTATTTACAAGGGCTAGATGAACATACAATTTATACAGTTTTTGTTGTTTACTGTAGAGCTGGTTTGTACAGGCAATTTACAAGGGCTAGATGAACATACAATTTATACAGTTTTTGTTGTTTACTGTAGAGCTGGTTTGTACAGGCAATTTACAAGGGCTAGATGAACATACAATTTATACAGTTTTTGTTGTTTCTGTAGAGCTGGTTTGTACAGGCTATCTACAAGGGCTAGATGACCATACAATTTATACAGTTTTTGTTGTTTACTGTAGAGCTGGTTTGTGCAGGCAATTTACAAGGGCTAGATGGACACACAATGTATACAGTTTTTGTTGTTTACTGTATAGCTTGTTTGTACAGGCAATTTACAAGGGCTAGATGAACATACAATTTATACAGTTTTGTTGTTACATGTAGAGCTGGGTTGTACAGGCTATCTACAAGGGCTAGATAAACATACAATTTATACAGTTTTTGTTGTTATCTGTAGAGCTGGTTTGTACAGGCTATCTACAAGGGCTAGATGAACATACAATTTATACATGTGTTAGTTACTGTAGAGCTGGTTTGTACAGGCAATTTACAAGGGCTAGATGAACATACAATTTATACAGTTTTGTTGTTTACTGTATAGCTGGTTTGTACAGGCTATCTACAAGGGCTAGATGAACATACAATTTATACAGTTTTGTTGTTACATGTAGAGCTGGGTTGTACAGGCTATCTACAAGGGCTAGATGAACATACAATGTATACAGTTTTTGTTGTTATCTGTAGAGCTGGTTTGTACAGGCTATTTACAAGGGCTAGATGAACATACAATTTATACAGTTTTGTTGTTTACTGTAGAGCTGGTTTGTACAGGCAATTACAAGGGCTAGATGAACATACAATTATACAGTTTTGTTGTTACATGTAGAGCTGGGTTGTACAGGCTATCTACAAGGGCTAGATAAACATACAATGTATACAGTTTTTGTTGTTATCTGTAGAGCTGGTTTGTACAGGCTATCTACAAGGGCTAGATGAACATACAATTTATACATGTGTTGGTTACTGTAGAGCTGGTTTGTACAGGCAATTTACAAGGGCTAGATAACCATACAATTTATACAGTTTTTGTTGTTTACTGTAGAGCTGGTTTGTACAGGCAATTTACAAGGGCTAGATAACCATACAATTTATACAGTTTTTGTTGTTTACTTGTAGAGCTGGTTTGTACAGGCAATTTACAAGGGCTAGATGAACATACAATATATACAGTTTTTGTTGTTATCTGTAGAGCTGGTTTGTACAGGCTATCTACAAGGGCTAGATGAACATACAATTTATACAGTTTTTGTTGTTTACTGTAGAGCTGGTTTGTACAGGCAATTTACAAGGGCTAGATAACCATACAATTTATACAGTTTTTGTTGTTTACTGTAGAGCTGGTTTGTACAGGCAATTTACAAGGGCTAGATGACCATACAATTTATACAGTTTTTGTTGTTTACTGTAGAGCTGGTTTGTACAGGCAATTTACAAGGGCTAGATGAACATACAATTTATACAGTTTTGTTGTTTACAGTATAGCTGGTTTGTACAGGCAATTTACAAGGGCTAGATGAACATACAATTTATACAGTTTTGTTGTTACATGTAGAGCTGGGTTGTACAGGCTATCTACAAGGGCTAGATAAACATACAATGTATACATTTTGTTGTTATCTGTAGAGCTGGTTTGTACAGGCTATCTACAAGGGCTAGATGAACATACAATTTATACATGTGTTAGTTACTGTAGAGCTGGTTTGTACAGGCAATTTACAAGGGCTAGATGAACATACAATTTATACAGTTTTTGTTGTTTACTATAGAGCTGGTTTGTACAGGCAATTTACAAGGGCTAGATGAACATACAATATATACAGTTTTAGTTGTTATCTGTAGAGCTGGTTTGTACAGGCTATCTACAAGGGCTAGATGAACATACAATTTATACAGTTTTTGTTGTTTACTGTAGAGCTGGTTTGTACAGGCAATTTACAAGGGCTAGATAACCATACAATTTATACAGTTTTTGTTGTTTACTGTGTAGAGCTGGTTTGTACAGGCAATTTACAAGGGCTAGATGAACATACAATATATACAGTTTTAGTTGTTATCTGTAGAGCTGGTTTGTACAGGCTATCTACAAGGGCTAGATGAACATACAATTTATACAGTTTTTGTTGTTTACTGTAGAGCTGGTTTGTACAGGCAATTTACAAGGGCTAGATAACCATACAATTTATACAGTTTTTGTTGTTTACTGTAGAGCTGGTTTGTACAGGCAATTTACAAGGGCTAGATAAACATACAATTATACAGTTTTTGTTGTTTACTGTAGAGCTGGTTTGTACAGGCTATCTACAAGGGCTAGATGACCATACAATTTATACAGTTTTTGTTGTTTACTGTAGAGCTGGTTTGTACAGGCAATTTACAAGGGCTAGATAACATACAATTTATACAGTTTTTGTTGTTTACTGTGTAGAGCTGGTTTGTACAGGCAATTTACAAGGGCTAGATGAACATACAATTTATACAGTTTTGTTGTTTACTGTAGAGCTGGTTTGTACAGGCTATCTACAAGGGCTAGATGAACATACAATTTATACAGTTTTGTTGTTACTGTAGAGCTGGTTTGTACAGGCTATCTACAAGGGCTAGATAAACATACAATTTATACAGTTTTTGTTGTTATCTGTAGAGCTGGTTTGTACAGGCTATCTACAAGGGCTAGATGAACATACAATTTATACATTTGTTGTTACTGTAGAGCTGGTTTGTACAGGCAATTTACAAGGGCTAGATGAACATACAATTTATACAGTTTTGTTGTTTACAGTAGAGCTGGTTTGTACAGGCAATTTACAAGGGCTAGATGAACATACAATTTATACAGTTTTGTTGTTACATGTAGAGCTGGGTTGTACAGGCTATCTACAAGGGCTAGATAAACATACAATGTATACAGTTTTTGTTGTTATCTGTAGAGCTGGTTTGTACAGGCTATCTACAAGGGCTAGATGAACATACAATTTATACATGTGTTAGTTACTGTAGAGCTGGTTTGTACAGGCTATCTACAAGTGCTAGATGAATATACAATTTATACAGTTTTTGTTGTTTACTATAGAGCTGGGTTGTACAGGCAATTTACAAGGGCTAGATGAACATACAATATATACAGTTTTAGTTGTTATCTGTAGAGCTGGTTTGTACAGGCTATCTACAAGGGCTAGATGAACATACAATTTATACAGTTGTTGTTGTTTACTGTAGAGCTGGTTTGTACAGGCAATTTACAAGGGCTAGATAACCATACAATTTATACAGTTTTTGTTGTTTACTCTGTAGAGCTGGTTTGTACAGGCAATTTACAAGGGCTAGATGAAAATACAATATATACAGTTTTAGTTGTTATCTGTACAGCTGGTTTGTACAGGCTATCTACAAGGGCTAGATGAACATACAATTTATACAGTTTTTGTTGTTTACTGTAGAGCTGGTTTGTACAGGCAATTTACAAGGGCTAGATAACCATACATTTAATACAGTTGTTGTTGT
Organism: Archivesica marissinica; assembly: GCA_014843695.1. NCBI lineage: Eukaryota > Metazoa > Mollusca > Bivalvia > Venerida > Vesicomyidae > Archivesica > Archivesica marissinica. The sequence goes on from CM026396.1 coordinate 2,480,858, forward strand.
TTACTGTATAGAGCTGGTTTGTACAGGCAATTTACAAGGGCTATATGAACATACAATTAATACAGTTTTTGTTGTTTAATGTAGAGCTGGTTTGTACAGGCTATCTACAAGGGCTAGATGACCATACAATTTATACAGTTTTTGTTGTTTACTGTAGAGCTGGTTTGTGCAGGCAATTTACAAGGGCTAGATGGACACACAATGTATACAGTTTTTGTTGTTTACTGTGTAGAGCTGGTTTGTACAGGCAATTTACAAGGGCTAGATGAACATACAATATATACAGTTTTAGTTGTTATCTGTAGAGCTGGTTTGTACAGGCTATCTACAAGGGCTAGATGAACATACATTTTATACAGTTTTTGTTGTTTACTGTAGAGCTGGTTTGTACAGGCAATTTACAAGGGCTAGATAACCATACAATTTATACAGTTTTTGTTGTTTACTGTAGAGCTGGTTTGTACAGGCAATTTACAAGGGCTAGATGAACATACAATTTATACAGTTTTTGTTGTTTACTGTAGAGCTGGTTTGTACAGGCAATTTACAAGGGCTAGATGAACATACAATTTATACAGTTTTTGTTGTTTACTGTAGAGCTGGTTTGTACAGGCAATTTACAAGGGCTAGATGAACATACAATTTATACAGTTTTGTTGTTTACTGTAAGCTGGTTGTACAGGCAATTTACAAGGGCTAGATGAACATACAATTTATACAGTTTTGTTGTTAACTGTAGAGCTGGTTGTACAGGCTATCTACAAGGGCTAGATGAACATACAATTTATACAGTTTTTGTTGTTACTGTAGAGCTGGTTTGTACAGGCAATTTACAAGGCTAGATGAAATACAATTATACATTTGTTGTTATGTAGGCTGGTTTGTACAGGCATTGGCTAGATATACATTATAAGTTTTGTTGTTTACTGTAGAGCTGGTTTGTACAGGCAATTACAAGGGCTAGATGAACATACAATATACAGTTTTGTTGTTATCTGTAGAGCTGGTTTGTACAGGCTATCTACAAGGGCTAGATGAACATACAATTTATACAGTTTTTGTTTTACTGTAGAGCTGGTTTGTACAGGCAATTTACAAGGGCTAGATGACATACAATTTATACAGTTTTTGTTGTTTACTGTAGAGCTGGTTTGTACAGGCAATTTACAAGGGCTAGATGAACAATTTATACAGTTTTTGTTGTTTACTGTAGAGCTGGTTTGTACAGGCAATTTACAAGGCTAGATGAACATACAATTTATACAGTTTTTGTTGTTTTGTGGTGGTTGTGGTGGGCTAGATGAACATACAATTTATACAGTTTTGTTGTTTACTGTATAGCTTGTTTGTACAGGCAATTTACAAGGGCTAGATGAACATATAATTTATACAGTTTTGTTGTTTACAGTATAGCTGGATTGTACAGGCAATCTACAAGGGCTAGATGAACATACAATTTATACAGTTTTGTTGTTACATGTAGAGCTGGGTTGTACAGGCTATCTACAAGGGCTAGATAAACATACAATGTATACAGTTTTTGTTGTTATCTGTAGAGCTGGTTTGTACAGGCTATCTACAAGGGCTAGATGAACATACAATTTATACATGTGTTAGTTACTGTAGAGCTGGTTTGTACAGGCAATTTACAAGGGCTAGATAACCATACAATTTATACAGTTTTTGTTGTTTACTCTGTAGAGCTGGTTTGTACAGGCAATTTACAAGGGCTAGATGAACATACAATATATAGAGTTTTAGTTGTTATCTGTAGAGCTGGTTTGTACAGGCTATCTACAAGGGCTAGATGAACATACATTTTATACAGTTTTTGTTGTTTACTGTAGAGCTGGTTTGTACAGTAGATAACCATACAATTTATACAGTTTTTGTTGTTTACTGTAGAGCTGGTTTGTACAGGCAATTACAAGGGCTAGATAACATACAATTATACAGGTTGTTTACTGTAGAGCTGGTTTGTACAGGCAATTTACAAGGGCTAGATGAACATACAATTTATACAGTTTTTTGTTTACTGTAGAGCTGGTTTGTACAGGCAATTTACAAGGGCTAGATACATACAATTTATACAGTTTTGTTGTACTGTAGAGCTGGGTTGTACAGTTTTACAAGGGTGTTTACAAGGGTAATGAACATACAATTTTATACAGTTTTGTTGTTTACTGTAGAGCTGGTTTGTACAGGCAATTTACAAGGGCTAGATGAACATACAATTTATACAGTTTTGTTGTTTACAGTATAGCTGGATTGTACAGGCAATTTACAAGGGCTAGATGAACATACAATTTATACAGTTTTGTTGTTACATGTAGAGCTGGGTTGTACAGGCTATCTACAAGGGCTAGATAAACATACAATGTATACAGATTTTGTTGTTATCTGTAGAGCTTGTTTGTACAGGCTATCTACAAGGGCTAGATGAACATACAATTTATACATGTTTAGTTACTGTAGAGCTGGTTTGTACAGGCAATTTACAAGGGCTAGATGAACATACAATTTATACAGTTTTGTTGTTTACTTGTATAGCTGGTTTGTACAGGCAATTTACAAGGGCTAGATGAACATACAATATATACAGTTTTAGTTGTTACAGGCATTACAAGGGCTAGATGAACATACATTTATACAGTTTTGTTTACTGTAGAGCTGGTTTGTACAGGCTATTACAAGGGCTAGATGAAATACAATTTATAGTTTTTGTTGTTACTGTAGAGCTGGTTTGTACAGGCAATTTACAAGTTTTTGTTTTGTTTTTTACAAGGGCTAGATAAACATACAATGTATACAGATTTTGTTGTTATCTGTAGAGCTGGTTTGTACAGGCTATCTACAAGGGCTAGATGAACATACAATTTATACATGTTTTTGTTACTGTAGAGCTGGTTTGTACAGTTGGTGTTTTTTGTTTTTGTTGTTTTGTTTTGTTGTTTTGGTGTTTGTGGTTGGGTGTGTTTTGTTTGTTGTTCTGTAGAGCTGGTTTGTACAGGCAATTTACAAGGGCTAGATGAACATACAATATATACAGTTTTAGTTGTTATCTGTAGTGGTTTGTGGTTTGGTGTGGAGCTGGTTTGTACAGGCTATCTACAAGGGCTAGATGAACATACAATTTATACATTTTTGTTACTGTAGAGCTGGTTTGTACAGGCAATTTACAAGGGCTAGATAACCATACAATTATACAGTTTTGTTGTTTACTGTAGAGCTGGTTTGTACAGGCAATTTACAAGGGCTAGATGAACATACAATATATAGTTTTTGTTGTTTCTGTAGAGCTGGTTTGTACAGGCTATCTACAAGGGCTAGATGAACATACATTTATACAGTTTTTGTGTTTACTGTAGAGCTGGTTTGTACAGGCAATTTACAAGGGCTAGATAACATACAATTTATACAGTTTTTGTTGTTTTGTGGCTGGTTTGTACAGGCAATTTACAAGGGCTAGATGGACATACAATTTATGTTTTTTGTTACTGTGGAGCTGGTTTGTACAGGCAATTTACAAGGGCTAGATGAACATACAATTTATACAGTTTTGTGTACATGTAGAGCTGGGTTGTACAGGCTTTACAAGGGCTAGATAAACATACAATTTATACAGTTTTTGTTGTTGTTACTGTAGAGCTGGTTTGTACAGGCAATTTACAAGGGCTAGATGAATTACAATGTATACATTATACAGTTTTGTTGTTTACTGTAGAGCTGGTTTGTACAGGCAATTTACAAGGGCTAGATGAACATACAATTTATACAGTTTTTGTTGTTACATGTTGTACATGCATTTACAAGGCTAGATGACATATTATACAGTTTTTGTTGTTTCTGTAGAGCTGGTTTGTACAGGCAATCTACAAGGGCTAGATGGACATACAATGTATACAGTTTTGTTGTTTACTGTAGAGCTGGTTTGTACAGGCAATTTACAAGGGCTAGATGAACATACAATTTATACAGTTTTGTTGTTATCTGTATAGCTGGTTTGTACAGGCAATCTACAAGGGCTAGATGAACATACAATATAGAGTTGTTGTGGTTTGTTTTGGGTGTGTTTTACAGTTTTACACTGGTTTGTACAGGCTATCTACAAGGGCTAGATGAACATACATTTTATACAGTTTTTGTTGTTTACTGTAGAGCTGGTTTGTACAGGCAATTTACAAGGGCTAGATAACCATACAATTTATACAGTTTTTGTTGTTTACTGTAGAGCTGGTTTGTACAGGCAATTTACAAGGGCTAGATAACCATACAATTTATACAGTTTTTGTTGTTTACTGTAGAGCTGGTTTGTACAGGCAATTTACAAGGGCTAGATGACCATACAATTTATACAGTTTTTGTTGTTTACTGTAGAGCTGGGTTGTACAGGCAATTTACAAGGGCTAGATGAACATACAATTTATACAGTTTTTGTTGTTTACTGTAGAGCTGGTTTGTACAGGCAATTTACAAGGGCTAGATGACCATACAATTTATACAGTTTTGTTGTAACATGTAGAGCTGGGTTGTACAGGCAATTTACAAGGGCTAGATGGACATACAATTAATACAGTTTTTGTTGTTTACTGTAGAGCTGGTTTGTACAGGCAATTTACAAGGGCTAGATGACCATACAATTTATGCAGTTTTGTTGTAACATGTAGAGCTGGGTTGTACAGGCAATTTACAAGGGCTAGATGGACATACAATTAATACAGTTTTTGTTGTTTACTGTAGAGCTGGTTTGTACAGGCTATCTACAAGGGCTAGATGACCATACAATGCATACAGTTTTTGTTGTTTACTGTAGAGCTGGTTTGTGCAGGCAATTTACAAGGGCTAGATGGACACACAATGTATACAGTTTTGTTGTTTACTGTATAGCTTGTTTGTACAGACAATTTACAAGGGCTAGATGAACATACAATTTATACAGTTTTTGTTGTTTACTGTAGAGCTGGTTTGTACAGGCAATTTACAAGGGCTAGATGACCATACAATTTATACAGTTTTGTTGTAACATGTAGAGCTGGGTTGTACAGGCAATTTACAAGGGCTAGATGGACATACAATTAATACAGTTTTTGTTGTTTACTGTAGAGCTGGTTTGTACAGGCAATTTACAAGGGCTAGATGACCATACAATGTATACAGTTTTGTTGTAACATGTAGAGCTGGGTTGTACAGGCAATTTACAAGGGCTAGATGGACATACAATTAATACAGTTTTTGATGTTTACTGTAGAGCTGGTTTGTACAGGCTATCTACAAGGGCTAGATGACCATACAATGTATACAGTTTTTGTTGTTTACTGTAGAGCTGGTTTGTGCAGGCAATTTACAAGGGCTAGATGGACACACAATGTATACAGTTTTGTGCAGTTACCCATACTAAATCAAGTACTGTAAGATTACCTGATGACAGTTCAATTTTCTCTGCAGAAACACAAGCTATCGACCTAGCTCTTTCCCTTATAACTGTTAACGAAAACGACAAATTTATTATATTTTCCGACTCTTTGTCGGTTTTAACATCTCTCAAACAACCAAACCATTCCAACCCCCTAATTCAACAAATTTTTAGAAGATACATATCTATTAGCTCCTCAAAAACTGTTGTTTTTTGTTGGATTCCCAGTCATATAAACATACGAGGAAATGATGAAGCTGATTTTCTAGCAAAGTCTGCTTTAGACTTGCCAATAACAAACTCTAAAATACCGCATACGGATTTAAAATCCAATATTAGGAAATATGTCGATAGAAAATGTCAAATAAATTGGGACAAACAAGTTGGAAATAAATTACATGAAATTAAACCCATATTTTCAAGTACATATCGTACAAAACTAAACCGAAAAGAACAAGTTCGTTTGACTCGGTGTCGTATTGGACACACTTGGATTACACATTCTTATATTTTAAATGCAGAAGAACAACCCATATGTATTCCTTGTGATGAGATATTCACAGTGAAGCACTTTTTGCTCCACTGTGCCGACCTCATCTTTACAAGGAATGCATACTTTAATACAAATAGTATACAAGAATTATTCGATTCAGTACTGCCAAGTACAATATTAGGTTTTTTAAAAGAAACTCACCTTATAAATAGATTATAATGCAACTTATTGTGATTATCGAGTATATATATTATTTAAAATGTAACCTTTTAACATAGATCACGTTTTTAAACAATTTTTATTTTTACAAATGTTTTCGACGCCACATGACCTTATTAGGTTGAGGCGTCGGTAAATAAGATATCGTCAAGATATCCATTAAATAAATAAATAAATAAATACAGTTTTGTTGTTTACTGTATAGCTTGTTTGTACAGACAATTTACAAGGGCTAGATGATCATACAATTTATACAGTTTTGTTGTTTACAGTATAGCTGGATTGTACAGGCAATTTACAAGGTCTAGATGAACATACAATGTATACAGTTTTGTTGTAACATGTAGAGCTGGGTTGTACAGGCAATTTACAAGTGCTAGATGAACATACAATTTATACAGTTTTGTTGTTACATGTATAGCTGGTTTGTACAGGCTATCTACAAGGGCTAGATGAACATACGATTTATACAGTTTGTGTTCTTTACTGTAGAGCTGGTTTGTACAGGCAATTTACAAGTGCTAGATGAACATACAATTTATACAGTTTTGTTGTTACATGTATAGCTGGTTTGTACAGGCTATCTACAAGGGCTAGATGAACATACGATTTATACAGTTTGTGTTTTTACTGTAGAGCTGGTTTGTACAGGCAATTTACAAGGGCTAGATGAACATACAATTTACAGTTTTGTTGCTAGATGAACATACAATTTATACTGTTTGTTACTGTAGAGCTGGTTTGTACAGGCAATTTACAAGGGCTAGATGACATAAATTTGTTTTGTTTTACTGTAGAGCTGTTGTACAGGCATTACAAGGGCTAGATGACATACATTATACAGTTTTGTTGTTATCTGTAGAGCTGGTTTGTACAGGCTATTACAAGGGCTAGATGAACATACATTTTATACAGTTTTTGTTGTTTACTGTAGAGCTGGTTTGTACAGGCAATTTACAAGGGCTAGATACCATACAATTTATACAGTTTTTGTTGTTTACTGTAGAGCTGGTTTGTACAGGCAATTTACAAGGGCTAGATAAACATACAATTTATACAGTTTTTGTTGTTTACTGTAGAGCTGGTTTGTACAGGCAATCTACAAGGGCTAGATGAACATACAATTTATACAGTTTTTGTTGTTTACTGTAGAGCTGGTTTGTACAGGCAATTTACAAGGGCTAGATAACATACATTTTATACAGTTTTGTTGTTTACTGTAGAGCTGGTTTGTACAGGCAATTTACAAGGGCTAGATGAACATACAATTAATACAGTTTTTGTTGTTTACTGTAGAGCTGGTTTGTACAGGCTATCTACAAGGGCTAGATGAACATACAATTTATACAGTTTTTGTTGTTTACTGTAGAGCTGGTTTGTACAGGCAATTTACAAGGGCTAGATGACATACAATGTATACAGTTTTTGTTGTTTACTGTAAGCTGGTTTGTACAGGCATTTACAAGGGCTAGATACATACGTGTGTTGTGGTTGGTGTTTTTGTTTTGTTGTTGTTGGTTGTGTGGGGTTTATACAGTTTTGTTGTTACTGTAGAGCTGGTTGTACAGGCATTACAAGGGCTAGATACATACATTATACATTTGTTGTTTGTAATATACAGTTTTGTTGTTTTAGAGCTGGTTTGTCAGGCATTTACAAGGGCTAGATGAACATACAATTTATACAGTTTTTGTTGTTTACTGTAGAGCTGGTTTGTACAGGCATTTACAAGGGCTAGATGAACATACAATTTATACAGTTTTGTTGTTACTGTAGAGCTGGTTGTACAGGCTATTTACAAGGGCTAGATGAACATACAATGTATACAGTTTTTGTTGTTATCTGTAGAGCTGGTTTGTACAGGCTATCTACAAGGGCTAGATGAACATACATTTTATACAGTTTTTGTTGTTTACTGTAGAGCTGGTTTGTACAGGCAATTTACAAGGGCTAGATAACCATACAATTTATACAGTTTTGTTGTTACTGTAGAGCTGGTTTGTACAGGCAATTTACAAGGGCTAGATAAACATACAATTTATACAGTTTTTGTTGTTATCTGTAGAGCTGGTTTGTACAGGCTATCTACAAGGGCTAGATGAACATACAATTTATACAGTTTTTGTTACTGTAGAGCTGGTTTGTACAGGCAATTTAGAAGGGCTAGATGGACACACAATGTATACAGTTTTGTTGTTTACTGTATAGCTTGTTTGTACAGGCAATTTACAAGGGCTAGATGAACATATAATTTATACAGTTTTGTTGTTTACAGTATAGCTGGATTGTACAGGCAATCTACAAGGGCTAGATGAACATACAATTTATACAGTTTTGTTGTTACATGTAGAGCTGGGTTGTACAGGCTATCTACAAGGGCTAGATAAACATACAATGTATACAGTTTTTGTTGTTATCTGTAGAGCTGGTTTGTACAGGCTATCTACAAGGGCTAGATGAACATACAATTTATACATGTGTTAGTTACTGTAGAGCTGGTTTGTACAGGCAATTTACAAGGGCTAGATAACCATACAATTTATACAGTTTTTGTTGTTTACTTGTAGAGCTGGTTTGTACAGGCAATTTACAAGGGCTAGATGAACATACAATATATAGAGTTTTAGTTGTTATCTGTAGAGCTGGTTTGTACAGGCTATCTACAAGGGCTAGATGAACATACATTTTATACAGTTTTTGTTGTTTACTGTAGAGCTGGTTTGTACAGGCAATTTACAAGGGCTAGATAACCATACAATTTATACAGTTTTTGTTGTTTACTGTAGAGCTGGTTTGTACAGGCAATTTACAAGGGCTAGATAACCATACAATTTATACAGTTTTTGTTGTTTACTGTAGAGCTGGTTTGTACAGGCAATTTACAAGGGCTAGATGAACATACAATTTATACAGTTTTGTTGTTTACAGTATAGCTGGATTGTACAGGCAATTTACAAGGGCTAGATGAACATACAATTTATACAGTTTTGTTGTTACATGTAGAGCTGGGTTGTACAGTCTATCTACAAGGGCTAGATAAACATACAATGTATACAGATTTTGTTGTTATCTGTAGAGCTGGTTTGTACAGGCTATCTACAAGGGCTAGATGAACATACAATTTATACATGTTTTAGTTACTGTAGAGCTGGTTTGTACAGGCTATCTACAAGTGCTAGATGAATATACAATTTATACAGTTTTTGTTGTTTACTATAGAGCTGGGTTGTACAGGCAATTTACAAGGGCTAGATGAACATACAATATATACAGTTTTAGTTGTTATCTGTAGAGCTGGTTTGTACAGGCTATCTACAAGGGCTAGATGAACATATAATTTATACAGTTGTTGTTGTTTACTGTAGAGCTGGTTTGTACAGGCAATTTACAAGGGCTAGATGAACATACAATATATACAGTTTTAGTTGTTATCTGTACAGCTGGTTTGTACAGGCTATCTACAAGGGCTAGATGAACATACAATATATACAGTTTTAGTTGTTATCTGTAGAGCTGGTTTGTACAGGCAATTTACAAGGGCTAGATGAACATACAATATATAGAGTTTTAGTTGTTATCTGTACAGCTGGTTTGTACAGGCTATCTACAAGAGCTAGATGAACATACATTTTATACAGTTTTTGTTGTTTACTGTAGAGCTTGTTTGTACAGGCAATTTACAAGGGCTAGATAACCATACAATTTATACAGTTTTTGTTGTTTACTGTAGAGCTGGTTTGTACAGGCAATTTACAAGGGCTAGATAACCATACAATTTATACAGTTTTTGTTGTTTACTGTAGAGCTGGTTTGTACAGGCAATTTACAAGGGCTAGATAACCATACAATTTATACAGTTTTTGTTGTTTACTGTAGAGCTGGGTTGTACAGGCAATTTACAAGGGCTAGATGAACATACAATTTATACAGTTTTTGTTGTTTACTGTAGAGCTGGTTTGTACAGGCAATTTACAAGGGCTAGATGACCATACAATTTATACAGTTTTGTTGTAACATGTAGAGCTGGGTTGTACAGGCAATTTACAAGGGCTAGATGGACATACAATTAATACAGTTTTTGTTGTTTACTGTAGAGCTGGTTTGTACAGGCAATTTACAAGGGCTAGATGACCATACAATTTATACAGTTTTGTTGTAACATGTAGAGCTGGGTTGTACAGGCAATTTACAAGGGCTAGATGGACATACAATTAATACAGTTTTTGTTGTTTACTGTAGAGCTGGTTTGTACAGGCAATTTACAAGGGCTAGATGACCATACAATTTATACAGTTTTGTTGTAACATGTAGAGCTGGGTTGTACAGGCAATTTACAAGGGCTAGATGGACATACAATTAATACAGTTTTTGTTGTTTACTGTAGAGCTGGTTTGTACAGGCAATTACAAGGGCTAGATGAACATACAATATACAGTTTTGTTGTTATCTGTAGAGCTGGTTTGTACAGGCTATCTACAAGGGCTAGATGAACATACAATTTATACAGTTTTGTGTTTACTGTAGAGCTGGTTTGTACAGGCAATTTACAAGGCTAGATAACCATACAATTTATACAGTTTTTGTTGTTTACTGTAGAGCTGGTTTGTACAGGCAATTTACAAGCTAGATAACATACAATTTATACAGTTTTGTTGTTTACTGTAGAGCTGGTTTGTACAGGCAATTTACAAGGCTAGATGAACATACAATTTATACAGTTTTGTTGTTGTTGTTACTGTAGAGCTGGTTTGTACAGCAATTTACAAGGGCTAGATGAACATACAATTTATACAGTTTTGTGTTTACGTAGAGCTGGTTTGTACAGGCAATTTACAAGTGCTAGATGAACATACAATTTATACAGTTTTGTTGTTACATGTATAGCTGGTTTGTACAGGCTATCTACAAGGGCTAGATGAACATACGATTTATACAGTTTGTGTTCTTTACTGTAGAGCTGGTTTGTACAGGCAATTTACAAGTGCTAGATGAACATACAATTTATACAGTTTTGTTGTTACATGTATAGCTGGTTTGTACAGGCTATCTACAAGGGCTAGATGAACATACGATTTATACAGTTTGTGTTGTTTACTGTAGAGCTGGTTTGTGCAGGCAATTTACAAGGGCTAGATGAACATACAATTTATACAGTTTTGTTGTTATCTGTAGAGCTGGTTTGTACAGGCTATCTACAAGGGCTAGATTAACATACAATTTATACAGTTATTGTTGTTTACTGTAGAGCTGGTGTGTACAGGCAATTTACAAGGGCTAGATGAACATACAATTTATACATGTGTTAGTTACTGTAGAGCTGGTTTGTACAGGCAATTTACAAGGGTTAGATGAACATACAATATATACAGTTTTTGTTGTTTACTGTAGAGCTGGTTTGTACAGGCTATCTACAAGGGCTAGATGAACATACAATTTATACAGTTTTAGTTGTTATCTGTAGAGCTGGTTTGTACAGGCTATCTACAAGGGCTAGATGAACATACAATTTATACAGTTTTAGTTGTTTACTGTAGAACTGGTTTGTACAGGCAAATTACAAGGGCTATATGAACATACAATTTATACAGTTTTTGTTGTTTACTGTAGAGCTGGTTTGTACATGAAATTTACAAGACCAGATGAACATACAATTTATACAGTTTTTTCGTTGTTCTCTGTAGAGCTGGTTTGTACAGGCAATTTACAAGGGCTAGATGAACAAACAATTTATACAGTTTTTGTTATTCTCTGTAGAGCTTGTTTTACATGCAATTTACAGTTTAAATTGTTATTTGCAGGCCGGAACAACAGCTGTGGCTATATAGCAATATCTGTAAAACGTGGGCCGATACTGAACACAATCTCAATCGAGACTAACACGACACTGCATGCTCGTTCCTATTATCTAAATCTAATGGATACCACAGAAATACTGGACTGTATATAACCACTGGCATGAACGGAATGAAAGATAATAGAATGCGCCATTATCTCTACAGCCGACCCGTATCGTCACCACGACTACACGTGCTCTAGAACATGTAAAATCGCTTCTAGACAGACTTAAGTATTACTAGGACTATGTCATAATGAAGTGGAGGCTACAGCAGACACAGATTGCATCATGTGAGATGATTGTGGGGAAATTGAATGTATAGTACGGGCATCACTAACAAGAAACAGTGCATTATGGAAGAATATTGTGGGGACATTGTATATCTAATACGCGAACAAGAAACAGTGAATGTGTTTCCTCCAATGAGTTGTATAACTACACAGTGCATTGCAGTACCACGTAAATATCGTGGATCAATGATGTGCAACAGTGAATGTGTTTCTCCCAATGAGTTGTATAACTACACAGTGCTTTGCAGTACCACGTACATATCGTGGATCAATGATGTGCAACAGTGAATGTGTTTCTCCAACTGAGCTATCCAACTACATAGTGTTTTAAAGTAGCTTTATTGTTCGTGGATCAATGATATCCAACAGTGAATGTGTTTCAGATTTCCCCCTCCAATGGTTTGAACAACTACATAGTGTTTTGAAGTTGCACGTAAATATCGTGGAACATTGACACCCAACCGTGAATGTGTTTCAGATCCCCTCCCCCAATGATTTGTACAACTACATAATGTATTGAAGTTGCACGTTCGTGGATCAATGATATGCAACAGTGAATACGAGACACGGCTTATATAATTAGCAGTATCACTACACCGTGTTTTGTGAAGAATTGTAATGTAATCAACGGTGCCCTATTAATATATGAATCTATATATTCTTCATCTTTCAACGTGAATTTCATCATCCATTCATTGAATGTATATTATCGTGCCGGAAAAGCAATCGACAATGCAAACATTAAACAGAAATTTATTTCTTCACTAAATATGTCACTTGTGAAAAGAACTGTTGTGTGTTTTACGTTTATTTATCTTTGCTACCGGTTGCCCATATGAGCGACGCCTCCTGAAGAGATAAGTCGTTTTAGATTTTGGAGGATAGTGCAATAATACAGACAGAGACCCATTCCAGAGTCTCCTCTGGTTCTTTTACGTGCACGGTGTAAATCACCGACACGAGGCCTCGGTTTAACGTCCCGGCCTCGGTTTAACGTCCCATCTGAAAGACTGTTAATTTTATTAGAGTCAGACGGGGGATCGAACCTGCGATCCCTGGATTACCAGTCCAACGTGTTACCACTGGACTACAGATCCGTCTGTGTGAAAAGAACAAAAAGGAATATTGGTTATATCTACTATTCAAGCGTACACATTTCCCATTGGTCCATAAGTGGTTTCATGCTTGTACATGTGTTGCATGTGAACAATGACAGACCATTGCAGCTCTAGCTTGTGTTAGGTACATTAAACAGATGTATGTCTGGACTCTACTGTAATGTAGAAACAGCGAGATCTCATCACTGTGAGGACGTAATCAGCATCGTGACTGACAAGCCATGTCTACTTTGTTATATTATGACAATAAACAGTATGGGCAATCAGTGAGAAAGCCCATTCAGATACATAATAATTGAATTGAAAACTACTTTATGACAGTTAGGTATGTATATATTTTGCAAATGGAATTACTATGAAAACACTGTCGTTTCTCTAACTGTACGCTAACCGTTTAGCATCTATACGTGAACAGCAATAACACTAGAAAAAGAAAGAAATCAACTCATCTTCTGCTTCGTTTCACGTCACATCACAGTGAAAAGGTCAACCGATCTTCATGTGGTGTGAAAGTGAAAACTGATCTCGATAGCTTCGTATCACAGTGAAGATGTGAGCAGATCTTCATGTTTTGTGTCATAGTTTGGTGTGAAAGTGAAAACTGATCTCGATAGTTTCGTATCATAGTGAAGATGTGAGCAGATCTTCATGTTTTGTGTCATAGTGTGAAAATGAACTGATTTCGATAGTTTGTATCACAGTATAACAGAAACAGTTCATGGTTCAGTATTAACCGCTCGTCGTCAGACGTACACACAGCGTAAAAAATGGGAAGCGATCAGATATACGAGTTTGGAATCAACAGACTGAATATAAGTTCAGCGGCTCTAATGGAACCCGGTAACGGCTCACACGCCTTATTCGCCAATACTAGCTACCAGTTCCGCGCTGTGACGTCACAAAGTCTATTTATAACGCGACTAATCGTTCAGACATATCTCGTACCTTTTGTCGTTGCATGCGGAATTGTGGGTAATTTTTTCAATATTATTGTACTCATTAACCCGAAAATGCGAACTTCAACGAACATTTATTTAATGTCCCTTGCATGTTGTGATTCCATATATTTACTAATTACCTTAACTTTATCGTTTCTTCATTGTTCAAACACTGCCCTTCCCGAAGCAGCTTTTCGCTATATTCCATTTGCTCGAGTGTTTTCGGATATTTCCGGAAACACCGCTGTGTGGTTGACCGTCTGCTTTACCTTGGAACGATATATTGCAGTTAGGCTACCGATGAAAGGAAAGGCATGGTGTACAGTGAAAAAGGCAAAGATTGCCATTTTGATCATTTTCTTATTGTGTTTAATTAACACATTTCCTGAATTCTTTGAAACGCGCATAGCACGAATACATTCAAACAGTACCACTGCTAGATGGCATTTCGAATGCATATACACAGACTTTGCAAAGACTGTGAGTTACCAGTTTGGTTATTATTGGTGGTACGTTGCTATCTTTACGTTTACGCCTTTAGTGCTCCTGTCAGTGTTCAACCTGCTTCTGATACGGTCGGTGTGTGAAGCCAACAGAAAGCGACAGGCACTGTCGCAAACGAGGGTAATAGGAGAAACGACAAAGCAGACGAAAGAACAACAACACGTGACAATGATGCTTATATCTGTAGTGCTTATATTTCTCGTCTGCCAGACACCGCAAGCCATTTTACTCTTATTCAGTTCATACGCACAAACACATCACATCGGGGACTACATAAAAATAGCAGGAAACGTATGTAATTTGTTGGTGCAGATAAACGCATCGGTTAATTTTTTGTTGTACTCTTACTTCAGTAGTAAATTTCGAAGAACTTTCCGGAGGGTTGTTTGCAGATGTAAAATAAACCAGGATAATTCGCAGCAATCATTTGCAATTAACTTTCAAATGAAACCTTCCTCAAACTCGAGAACAACTCTAACGTCATCAGCATCTTACAGGTTACGGCGGTGTGATATGGCGAGTGTTAAATATGAAAATTGTCAAGGAGATAAAATGACTAAATTGTAGCACATCTGTTCTCCAACATGAATGTTCTAAGCGACACCGGGGAAAATAATATTAATAAATTAGATCATAATTCAGCTGTTGGAACTCTTTCCTTTAACGAACGCTAATTTCTCCCAAAAGGAGGTTGCTGAAAAACTTGTGACTTGTGAGAACAATCTATACGGATGTTGGAGAGATTAGGTTGACAGTACGGACTATGTGTGAGATCTACTCCACAAACACCAGACTGACCTCCGTGGAGTAATCTGAAAGTTGAGTGTTGGGGGTCAAATGGAGGAAGAAAATATATTTGCATTTATTTTATGTAGATACAATGTTTCGTATTCAGGTGTCTGTATTAGTAATTGATATGTATTTGTATTTGAACACATGTAAAATTAAATATTGCTTCAACTAACGACACTCAGACTACGACGGTAGCACCAACAGCTTCTTCACTGTCTGCTATTATATTTATACACAATGCGATTAACAACGGCAGTCCACAAGGTTCAGTCATTGGCCCGCTATTCTATGTATACAGTGATAGTATCTAGGGTACGTTATCTTAGAAACACGCACGCCGCCCAAATGGTTCGCCGATGTCGAAGGTCATCATCTTCTTAGTAACATAGATTCCTTTCTAACAATTCCATTGTATTCTTAGTTGACATTATAGTATTGAACTAATGTACACACGGCCAAGAGATATTACCAAGGTATTTAGTTCTTAAGATGCTGTAACTCGTACAAGATAACAAAAAGTGATACTCCGATTCAACCGACTTTTGGTTACATAGTGTACATAATAACTGTTCACATACTATAAAATTCATTTTTAAATTTACACTAACAGTCTAATTTTGTCATTGGGCATATGGATTTTCTCCATTCTCGAAAAAACTGGTCGCATATTCTCCCTTTAGGCTTTGGAAAATAATTAATATTATCATTATCTAGACTTTAAGTCCATGAAGGGAATGTTCCTGTTTATTGTTTACTGTTTCAGCAGGAAGCGTCCAGTCCATGCTTAAATTAATATATATCTAAAAATAGAATGACTGTATGTAAGACTTAAGCAATGCAAATGTTCGTACGATCCCCCGTGAAACCCTAATACAAGTAACAGTCTTTCAGATGGGACGTTAAACCGAGGCCTCGTGTCGGTACTATACACCGTGCACGTAAAAGAACAAGAGGAGACTCTGGAATGGGTATCATTGCACTATCCTCCAATAATCTAAAATGACTAATCTCTTCAGGAAGCGTCGCTCATATGGGCAACCGGTAGCGACGATAAATAAACGTCAAACACACACGCCCTTACACTAAAATCTGCTAGCCGTCCTTATGTTGTCTCAAATTGCAAGGTGTGCTTTTTATGTGGTTGTGTTTTACTTTCATTGTGCGTTCTTTGAGTGACATGTTTGGTAGTATTTTTATAGAGAAAAATGCATCTAAAGAAAATTGCCATTGATTTACAGAAACTGTATTCTTACATGTGCATTTTGTCGTTAATAATTTGGTGTTACATTTAACCAGGCCCGTAGCCACACTTTTCCAAATCAACCAAAAAATAAATGAAAATGTAATAAATAAAATACAAAAATATCCCTTTGTTGTATAAAATGTTGACTGCTAGAGAGCTGAAAGGTCAGTACATAATTATATGTCTAAACTTATTAAATCAGAAAACGCAGGAAATCGCTTCTATACCCCCAACACTTTTAAAGGAGAGCATGCCCCCTGACCACCCTAGATTACCTCGATTGAAATGTGCCTCTGGCTACGGTACTGTTGACAATAACCGGAAGTAAGCACAAACTATTTCATAGAAGATAAATCACATTAAGTTTTTAAAATTTATTAAATAAGTATTTTTAATAGTTTATACAAATTTATTTTAGCTCGGTTGCGAAACAAGTTCTTACAACATATATTAATCGCTCTTGAGACCTCATTCCTGATGGAATACATCGCCACGAGGGAAAGAGAAGAGGCAACGTGGAATTTAAATGCCTTGCTTATGGGCACAATCGTAACGGCTCTAGCGGGGCTCGAACTCAGGACCTTTCGCACCTGAAGCGAACGCATATCCACTGTGCTATCACGACTTGCGCAGTATGTTTAATTAAAACATGTGACAGACTGTGGGCGACAACTCTGCAAAACTTTACGATGTAAAGGATTCAGCTCACACAAGTAAACGGTTATTCTCCGTGAGTCTTCGTTATCCTCCGTGAGTCTTCGTGATTCTCCGCGATTCTCCGTCCAAAACATATACGCAATGTATCGATATTATGTTGAGCTGATTCATATGCTCAAATTATTTCTCTTATTTTTCCTTATAAGGAATGAATCGCAGGTTAATAGTTTCCATCGGGGTATGAACTACATTGGGCGACGCCCACTGTAGTTCACACCCAGATGGAAACTATTAACCAATCAGAATCCTTACATGTTGTTTTACAAATGCGTACATACAAGACAATATGTGAAACTGAATACAAGCAACGTTATGTGATAAACTCATATTTGATCTAGGCAAGAATATTTTTGTGATCGTCTGTCTCCATTTTTCTATAAATAGATTAAATGCAACACATTAATGTGTCACTATTTATGTGTTTTTATTCAATACAGACAGTACACTCCGTCACATATAATGAGCGGGAATATGGCATAAACATAGTATTGCTTTAAATGGCCTTCATTGATTTGACGAATATTTGTGTTTTGAGTCGTTGTGAAGAGTTTTATTTTGTGTTTATTTGTTGTTTATTATTTTATTAATGTTACAGTTGTAAATATAATATATACCGTCTAAGATTAAATAATGATCAGGCGTTCTGTGTTATTATGTTTTCATAAAATATATCATCTCGTCTGTCATTGCTTGATGCCATCTAGCTCTATAACAGCCTTCATATTTATGTAATATGACCTACTACCATTGTACCAACCACACGTGTAATATGACCTACTACCATTGTACCAACCACACGTGTAATATGACCTACTTACATTGTACCAACCACACGTGTAATATGACCTACTACCATTGTACCAACCACACGTGTAATATGACCTACTACCATTGTACCAACCACACGTGTAATATGACCATCTTACATTGTACCAACAACACGTGTAATATGACCTACTAACATTGTACCAACCACACGTGTAATATGACCTACTAACATTGTACCAACCACACGTGTAATATGACCTACTTACATTGTACCAACCACACGTGTAATATGACCTACTACCATTGTACCAACCACACGTGTAATATGACCTACTTACATTGTACCAACCACACGTGTAATATGACCTACTACCATTGTACCAACCACACGTGTAATATGACCTACTACCATTGTACCAACCACACGTGTAATATGACCATCTTACATTGTACCAACAACACGTGTAATATGACCTACTAACATTGTACCAACCACACGTGTAATATGACCTACTAACATTGTACCAACCACACGTGTAATATGACCTACTACCATTGTACCAACCACACGTGTAATATGACCTACTAACATTGTACCAACGACACGTGTAATATGACCTACTAACATTGTACCAACCACACGTGTAATATGACCATCTTACATTGTACCAACAACACGTGTAATATGACCTACTAACATTGTACCTACCACACGTGTAATATGACCTACTAACATTGTACCAACCACATGTGTAATATGATCTACTAACATTGTACCAACCACACGTGTAATATGACCTACTAACATTGTACCAACCACACGTGTAATATGACCTACTAACATTGTACCAACCACACGTGTAATATGACCTACTAACATTGTACCAACCACACGTGTAATATGACCTACTAACATTGTACCAACCACACGTGTAATATGACCTACTAACATTGTACCAACCACACGTGTAATATGACCTACTAACATTGTACCAACCACACGTGTAATATGACCTACTAACATTGTACCAACCACACGTGTAATATGACCTACTAACATTGTACCAACAACACGTGTAATATGACCTACTAACATTGTACCAACCACACGTGTAATATGACCTACTAACATTGTACCAACCACACGTGTAATATGACCTACTAACATTGTACCAACCACACGTGTAATATGACCTTCTACATTGTACCTACGACACGTGTAATATGACCTACTAACATTGTACCAACCACACGTGTAATATGACCTACTAACATTGTACCTACCACACGTGTAATATGACCTACTTACATTGTACCAACCACACGTGTAATATGACCTACTAACATTGTACCAACCACACGTGTAATATGACCTACTTACATTGTACCAACCACACGTGTAATATGACCTACTAACATTGTACCAACCACACGTGTAATATGACCTACTAACATTGTACCAACCACACGTGTAATATGACCTACTAACATTGTATCAACCACACGTGTAATATGACCTACTAACATTGTATCAACCACACGTGTAATATGACCTACTAACATTGTACCAACCACACGTGTAATATGACATACTAACATTATACCAACCACATGTGTAATATGACCTACTAACATTGTATCAACCACACGTGTAATATGACCTACTAACATTGTACCAACCACACGTGTAATATGACATACTAACATTGTACCAACCACACGTGTAATATGACCTACTTACATTGAAGATAGAGTGCTTACCTACCACACGTGTAATATGACCTACTTACATTGTACCAACCACACGTGTAATATGACTTACTTACATTTTACCAACCACACGTGTAATATGACCTACTTACATTGTACCAACCACACGTGTAATATGACCTACTAACATTGTACCTATCACACGTGTAATATGACCTACTTACATTGTACCTACCACACGTGTAATATGACCTACTAACATTGTACCTACCACACGTGTAATATGACCTACTTACATTGTACCTACCACACGTGTAATATGACCTACTAACATTGTACCAACCACACGTGTAATATGACCTACTAACATTGTGCCAACCACACGTGTAATATGACCTACTTACATTGTACCTACCACACGTGTAATATGACCTACTTACATTGTACCTACCACACGTGTAATATGACCTACTAACATTGCACATATAGTGCTTACCTACCACACGTGTAATATGACCTACTTACATTGTAGATAGAGTGCTTACCTACCACACGTGTAATATGACCTACTAACATTACACATAGAGTGCTTACCTACCACACGTGTAATATGACCTACTAACATTGCACATATAGTGCTTACATACCACACGTGTAATATGACCTACTTACATTGTAGATAGAGTGCTTACCTACCACACGTGTAATATGACCTACTAACATTACACATAGAGTGCTTACCTACCACACGTGTAATATGACCTACTAACATTGCACATATAGTGCTTACCTACCACACGTGTAATATGACCTACTAACATTGTAGATATAGTGTTACCTACCACATGTGTAATATGACCTACTAACATTGCACATAGAGTGCTTACCTACCACACGTTTAATATGACCTACTAACATTGTAGATATAGTGCTTAGCTACCACACGTGTAATATGATCTACTTACATTGCACATAGAGTGCTTACCTACCACAGTGTAATATGATCTACTTACATTGCACATAGAGTGCTTACCTACCACACGTGTAATATGACCTACTAACATTGCACATATAGTGCTTACCTACCACACGTGTAACATGACCTACTAACATTGTACATATAGTGTTTACCTACAACACGTGTAACATGACCTACTAACATTGTACATAGAGTGCTTACCTACCACACGTGTAATATGACCTACTAACATTGTACATAGAGTGCTTACCTACCACACGTGTAATATGACATACTAAAATTACACATGGAGTGCTTACCTACCACACGTGTAATATGTCCTACTGACATTGTACCAACCACACGTGTAATATGACCTACTACCATTGTACCAATAACAGTGTAATATGACCTACTTACATTGTACCAACCACACGTGTAATATGACCTACTTACATAGTACCTACCACACGTGTAATATGACCTACTAACATTGCACATATAGTGCTTACCTACCACACGTGTAATATGACCTATAACATTGCACATAGAGTGCTTACCTACCACACGTGTAATATGACCTACTAACATTGCACATATAGTGCTTACCTACCACACGTGTAATATGACCTACTTACATTGTAGATAGAGTGCTTACCTACCACACGTGTAATATGACCTACTAACATTACACATGGAGTGCTTACCTACCACAGTGTAATATGTCCTACTGACATTGTACCTACCACACGTGTAATATGTCCTACTACATTGTACCTACCACATGTGTAATATGACCTACTTACATTGTACCTACCACACGTGTAATATGACCTACTAACATTGTACCTACCACACGTGTAATATGACCTACTAAATTGTGCTAACCACACGTGTAATATGATTACTAACATTGCACATAGAGTGCTTACCTACCACACGTGTAATATGACCTACTAACATTGTACATAGAGTGCTTACCTACCACACGTGTAATATGACCTACTAACATTGCACATAGAGTGCTTACCTACCACACGTGTAATATGACCTACTTACATTGTAGATAGAGTGCTTACCTACCACACGTGTAATATGACCTACTAACATTACACATAGAGTGCTTACCTACCACACGTGTAATATGACCTACTAACATTGCACATATAGTGCTTACCTACCACACGTGTAATATGACCTACTTACATTGTAGATAGAGTGCTTACCTACCACACGTGTAATATGACCTACTAACATTACACATAGAGTGCTTACCTACCACACGTGTAATATGACCTACTAACATTGCACATATAGTGCTTACCTACCACACGTGTAATATGACCTACTAACATTGCAATAGAGTGCTTACCTACCACACGTGTAATATGACCTACTAACATACCCATAGAGTGCCTACCTACCACACGTGTAATATGACCTACTAACATTGCACATATAGTGCTTACCTACCACACGTGTAATGACCTACTAACATTGACATATAGTGTTTACCTACAACACGTGTAACAGAACATATGTGAGACTCTTTCCACCAGGGGCCACACATAACAACATATGTGAGACTCTTCCCACCAGGGGCCACACATAACAACATATGTGAGACTCTTCCCACCAGGGGCCACACATAACAACATATGTGAGACTCTTCCCACCAGGGGCCACACATAACAACATATGTGAGACTCTTTCCACCAGGGGCCACACATAACAACATATGTGAGACTCTTCCACAGGGGCCACACATAACAACATATGTGAGACTCTCCCACCAGGGGCCACACATAACAACATATGTGAGACTCTTCCCACCAGGGGCCACACATAACAACATATGTGAGACTCTTTCCATCAGGGGCCACACATAACAACATATGTGAGACTCTTCCCACCAGGGGCCACACATAACAACATATGTGAGACTCTTCCCACCAGGGGCCACACATAACAACATATGTGAGACTCTTTCCATCAGGGGCCACACATAACAACATATGTGAGACTCTTTCCATCAGGGGCCACACATAACAACATATGTGAGACTCTTCCCACCAGGGGCCACACATAACAACATATGTGAGACTCTTCCCACCAGGGGCCACACATAACAACATTTGTGGGACTCTTCCCACCAGGGGCCACACATAACAACATATGTGAGACTCTTTCCATCAGGGGTCACACATATCAACATATGTGAGACTCTTCCCATCAGGGGCCACACATAACAACATATGTGAGACTCATCCCATCAGGGGCCACACATAACAACATATGTGAGACTCTTTCCATCAGGGGCCACACATAACAACATATGTGAGACTCTTCCCACCAGGGGCCACACATAACAACATATGTGAGACTCTTCCCACCAGGGGCCACACATAACAACATGTGTGGGACTCTTCCCACCAGGGGCCACACATAACAACATATGTGAGACTCTTTCCATCAGGGGTCACACATATCAACATATGTGAGACTCTTTCCACCAGGGGCCACACATAACAACATATTGTGAGACTCTTTCCATCAGGGGCCACACATATCAACATATGTGAGACTCTTTCCACCAGGGGCCACACATAACAACATATGTGAGACTCTTCCCACCAGGGGCCACACATAACAACATTTGTGAGACTTCCCACCAGGGACCACACATAACAACATTTGTGAGACTCTTCCCACCAGGGGCCACACATATCAACATTTGTGAGACTCTTCCCACCAGGGGCCACACATAACAACATATGTGAGACTCTTCCCACCAGGGGCCACACATAACAACATATGTGAGACTCTTCCCACCAGGGGCCACACATAACAACATATGTGAGACTCTTCCACCAGGGGCCACACATAACAACATATGTGAGACTCTTTCCATCAGGGCCACACATAACAACATATGTGAGACTCTTCCACAGGGGCCACATAGGGCCACACATAACAACATATGTGAGACTCTTCCACCAGGGGCCACACATAACAACATATGTGAGACTCTTCCACCAGGGGCCACACATAACAACATATGTGAGACTTCCACCAGGGGCCACACATAACAACATATGTGAGACTCTTCCCACCAGGGGCCACACATAACAACATATGTGAGACTCTTCCCACCAGGGGCCACACATAACAACATATGTGAGACTCTTCCCACCAGGGGCCACACATAACAACATATGTGAGACTCTTCCCACCAGGGGCCACACATAACAACATATGTGAGACTCTTTCCACCAGGGGCCACACATAACAACATATGTGAGACTCTTCCCATCAGGGGCCACACATAACAACATATGTGAGACTCTTTCCACCAGGGGCCACACATAACAACATATGTGAGACTCTTCCCATCAGGGGCCACACATAACAACATATGTGAGACTCTTCCCACCAGGGGCCACACATAACAACATATGTGAGACTCTTCCCATCAGGGGCCACACATAACAACATATGTGAGACTATTTCCACCAGGGGCCACACATAACAACATATGTGAGACTCTTCCCATCAGGGGCCACACATAACAACATATGTGAGACTCTTCCCATCAGGGGCCACACATAACAACATTTGTGAGACTCTTCCCATCAGGGGCCACACATAACAACATATGTGAGACTCTTCCCACCAGGGGCCACACATAACAACATATGTGAGACTCTTCCCACCAGGGGCCACACATAACAACATTTGTGAGACTCTTCCCACCAGGGGCCACACATAACAACATATGTGAGACTCTTTCCACCAGGGGCCACACATAACAACATATGTGAGACTCTTCCCATCAGGGGCCACACATAACAACATATGTGAGACTCTTCCCACCAGGGGCCACACATAACAACATTTGTGAGACTCTTCCCACCAGGGGCCACACATAACAACATATGTGAGACTCTTCCCACCAGGGGCCACA
>CM026396.1:2506820-2539633 GCA_014843695.1 Archivesica marissinica
ATTTTAATTGACTTTCCAGCCATAAATACTCCATATACATATTATATGACCTGTTTATTTTAATTGACTTTCCAGCCATAAATACTCCATATACATATTATATGACCTGTTTATTTTAATTGACTTTCCAGCCATAAATACTCCATATACATATTATAGGACTTTCCAGCCATAAATACTCCATATACATATTATATGACCTTTCCAGCCATAAATACTCCATATAAATATTATATGACCTGTTTATTTTACAACACGATGTACTACAATTGATGATACAAATGATTTGTCTTGTGATAGAACAGTTGGACTATTCTATGTTGCCTTTTGATTGACCTTCCTTTGACCGTTTCGTTTGTTATTTGGAATTTCAGGAGGAAGAAGCGGAGGAAGAAGAAGATGAAGAGTTAGTGGAAGATGCAACAGACAGAATTAGAAATGAAATCAACGACTTCTATGATACTGATACCAACAAGCTAGCCACAGTCACTGTAAGTGTCTCTCATAGGCAACGATTGCATTCTAACAACTTATATTAATCACTCTCGTTGGCGAGGATGAAAGCGTATTTGTGGTCATTCGTGTGGGAGGAAACCGGAGTACCCGGAGAAACCCACCTGTCCGATCTGGCAACCACCGTACCATCTCACATACTTCCCGGTCTGATGATCGAACCCGGGTTGCATTGGTAAGAAGCGTGTCTCTCATAGAACTCTGTATGTTGCACCGCTATAGTAGAAGATATGTAAATTTGATTAGATAAATGCTTTCCTACTTTACTGTTTATAGTAACATATTAGAGAAGAGAAAATTTGTGTATGCATTTGTGCACATCTGATAAGCCATCTGTCTCGTCATGTGGGTGAGTCAATATGGATTAACGGCCTGGGCTAGGGTGGGCCAATGATTCAGATTAGACATGTCACCAACAATACTTCTCCAGTATGTGTGCTCGGTATAAGTATCATGTTCAGCAGATGTTTGGTACGTGCGCACGGTACATACCTCTCTCAGGTATCATGTTCAGTAGATGTTTGGTACGTGCGCACGGTACATACCTCTCTCAGGTATCATGTTCAGTAGATGTTTGGTACGTGCGCACGGTACATACCTCTCTCAGGTATCATGTTCAGTAGATGTTTGGTACGTGCGCACGGTACATACCTCTCTCAGGTATCATGTTCAGTAGATGTTTGGTACGTGCGCACGGTACATACCTCTCTCAGGTATCATGTTCAGTAGATGTTTGGTACGTGCGCACGGTACATACCTCTCTCAGGTATCATGTTCAGTAGATGTTTGGTACGTGCGCACGGTACATACCTCTCTCAGGTATCATGTTCAGTAGATGTTTGGTACGTGCGCACGGTACATACCTCTCTCAGGTATCATGTTCAGTAGATGTTTGGTACGTGCGCACGGTACATACCTCTCTCAGGTATCATGTTCAGTAGATGTTTGGTACGTGCGCACGGTACATACCTCTCTCAGGTATCATGTTCAGTAGATGTTTGGTACGTGCGCACGGTACATACCTCTCTCAGGTATCATGTTCAGTAGATGTTTGGTACGTGCGCACGGTACATACCTCTCTCAGGTATCATGTTCAGCAGATGTTTGGTACGTGCGCACGGTACATACCTCTCTCAGGTATCATGTTCAGTAGATGTTTGGTATGTGCGCACGGTACATACCTCTCTCAGGTATCATGTTCAGCAGATGTTTGGTACGTGCGCACGGTACATACCTCTCTCAGGTATCATGTTCAGTAGATGTTTGGTACGTGCGCACGGTACATACCTCTCTCAGGTATCATGTTCAGCAGATGTTTGGTACGTGCGCACGGTACATACCTCTCTCAGGTATCATGTTCAGTAGATGTTTGGTATGTGCGCACGGTACATACCTCTCTCAGGTATCATGTTCAGCAGATGTTTGGTACGTGCGCACGGTACATACTCTCTCAGGTATCATGTTCAGAGATGTTTGGTATGTGCGCACGGTACATACCTCTCTCAGGTATCATGTTCAGCAGATGTTTGGTACGTGCGCACGGTACATACCTCTCTCAGGTATCATGTTCAGCAGATGTTTGGTATGTGCGCACGGTACATACCTCTCTCAGGTATCATGTTCAGCAGATGTTTGGTACGTGCGCACGGTACATACCCTCTCAGGTATCATGTTCAGTAGATGTTTGGTACGTGCGCACGGTACATACGTCTCTCAGGTATCATGTTCAGCAGATGTTTGGTACGTGCGCACGGTACATACCTCTCTCAGGTATCATGTTCAGCAGATGTTTGGTACGTGCGCACGGTACATACGTCTCTCAGGTATCATGTTCAGCAGATGTTTGGTACGTGCGCACGGTACATACCTCTCTCAGGTATCATGTTCAGCAGATGTTTGGTACGTGCGCACGGTACATACCTCTCTCAGGTATCATGTTCAGCAGATGTTTGGTACGTGCGCACGGTACATACCTCTCTCAGGTATCATGTTCAGCAGATGTTTGGTACGTGCGCACGGTACATACGTCTCTCAGGTATCATGTTCAGCAGATGTTTGGTATGTGCGCACGGTACATACCTCTCTCAGGTATCATGTTCAGCAGATGTTTGGTACGTGCGCACGGTACATACCTCTCTCAGGTATCATGTTCAGCAGATGTTTGGTATGTGCGCACGGTACATACGTCTCTCAGGTATCATGTTCAGCAGATGTTTGGTACGTGCGCACGGTACATACCTCTCTCAGGTATCATGTTCAGCAGATGTTTGGTACGTGCGCACGGTACATACGTCTCTCAGGTATCATGTTCAGCAGATGTTTGGTACGTGCGCACGGTACATACCTCTCTCAGGTATCATGTTCAGCAGATGTTTGGTACGTGCGCACGGTACATACCTCTCTCAGGTATCATGTTCAGCAGATGTTTGGTACGTGCGCACGGTACATACCTCTCTCAGGTATCATGTTCAGCAGATGTTTGGTACGTGCGCACGGTACATACCTCTCTCAGGTATCATGTTCAGCAGATGTTTGGTACGTGCGCACGGTACATACCTCTCTCAGGTATCATGTTCAGCAGATGTTTGGTACGTGCGCACGGTACATACCTCTCTCAGGTATCATGTTCAGCAGATGTTTGGTACGTGCGCACGGTACATACGTCTCTCAGGTATCATGTTCAGCAGATGTTTGGTACGTGCGCACGGTACATACGTCTCTCAGGTATCATGTTCAGCAGATGTTTGGTACGTGCGCACGGTACATACGTCTCTCAGGTATCATGTTCAGCAGATGTTTGGTACGTGCGCACGGTACATATGTCTCTCAGGTATCATGTTCAGCAGATGTTTGGTATGTGCGCACGGTACATACGTCTCTCAGGTATCATGTTCAGCAGATGTTTGGTACGTGCGCACGGTACATATGTCTCTCAGGTATCATGTTCAGCAGATGTTTGGTATGTGCGCACGGTACATACCTCTCTCAGGTATCATGTTCAGCAGATGTTTGGTACGTGCGCACGGTACATACCTCTCTCAGGTATCATGTTCAGCAGATGTTTGGTATGTGCGCACGGTACATACGTCTCTCAGGTATCATGTTCAGCAGATGTTTGGTATGTGCGCACGGTACATACCTCTCTCAGGTATCATGTTCAGCAGATGTTTGGTATGTGCGCACGGTACATACGTCTCTCAGGTATCATGTTCAGCAGATGTTTGGTATGTGTCGAGGTACATACCTCTCTCAGGTATCATGTTCAGTAGATGTTTGGTATGTGTCGAGGTACATACGTCTCTCAGGTATCATGTTCAGCAGATGTTTGGTATGTGTCGAGGTACATACCTCTCTCAGGTATCATGTTCAGCAGATGTTTGGTACATGCGCACGGTACATACCTCTCTCAGGTATCATGTTCAGCAGATGTTTGGTATGTGTCGAGGTACATACGTCTCTCAGGTATCATGTTCAGCAGATGTTTGATATATGTCGAGGTACATACGTCTCTCAGGTATCATGTTCAGCAGATGTTTGGTATGTGTCGAGGTACATACCTCTCTCAGGTATCATGTTCAGCAGATGTTTGGTACGTGCGCACGGTACATACCTCTCTCAGGTATCATGTTCAGCAGATGTTTGGTATGTGCACACGGTACATACCTCTCTCAGGTATCATGTTCAGCAGATGTTTGGTACGTGTCGAGGTACATACCTCTCTCAGGTATCATATTCAGTAGATGTTTGGTACGTGCGCACGGTACATACGTCTCTCAGGTATCATGTTCAGTAGATGTTTGGTACGTGCGCACGGTACATACCTCTCTCAGGTATCATGTTCAGCAGATGTTTGGTACGTGCGCACTGTACATACCTCTCTCAGGTATCATGTTCAGCAGATGTTTGGTACGTGCGCACGGTACATACCTCTCTCAGGTATCATGTTCAGCAGATGTTTGGTACGTGCTCACGGTACATACGTCTCTCAGGTATCATGTTCAGCAGATGTTTGGTACGTGTGCACTGTACATACCTCTCTCAGGTATCATGTTCAGCAGATGTTTGGTACGTGCGCACGGTACATACCTCTCTCAGGTATCATGTTCAGCAGATGTTTGGTACGTGCGCACGGTACATACCTCTCTCAGGTATCATGTTCAGTAGATGTTTGGTACGTGAGCACGGTACATACCTCTCTCAGGTATCATGTTCAGCAGATGTTTGGTACGTGCGCACAGTACATACCTCTCTCAGGTATCATGTTCAGCAGATGTTTGGTACGTGCGCACGGTACATACCTCTCTCAGGTATCATGTTCAGCAGATGTTTGGTACGTGCGCACGGTACATACCTCTCTCAGGTATCATGTTCAGCAGATGTTTGGTATGTGCACACGGTACATACCTCTCTCAGGTATCATGTTCAGCAGATGTTTGGTACGTGTCGAGGTACATACCTCTCTCAGGTATCATGTTCAGTAGATGTTTGGTATGTGCGCACGGTACATACCTCTCTCAGGTATCATGTTCAGCAGATGTTTGGTACGTGCGCACGGTACATACCTCTCTCAGGTATCATGTTCAGCAGATGTTTGGTACGTGCGCACGGTACATACATCTCTCAGGTATCATGTTCAGCAGATGTTTGGTATGTGCCGAGGTACATACCTCTCTCAGGTATCATGTTCAGCAGATGTTTGGTATGTGCGCACTGTATATATGTCTCTCAGGTATCATGTTCAGCAGATGTTTGGTACGTGCGCACGGTACATATGTCTCTCAGGTATCATGTTCAGCAGATGTTTGGTATGTGCGCACGGTACATACGTCTCTCAGGTATCATGTTCAGCAGATGTTTGGTATGTGCGCACTGTATATATGTCTCTCAGGTATCATGTTCAGCAGATGTTTGGTACGTGCGCACGGTACATACCTCTCTCAGGTATCATGTTCAGCAGATGTTTGGTATGTGCGCACGGTACATATGTCTCTCAGGTATCATGTTCAGCAGATGTTTGGTACGTGCGCACGGTACATACCTCTCTCAGGTATCATGTTCAGCAGATGTTTGGTACGTGCGCACGGTACATACCTCTCTCAGGTATCATGTTCAGCAGATGTTTGGTACGTGCGCACGGTACATACCTCTCTCAGGTATCATGTTCAGCAGATGTTTGGTACGTGCGCACGGTACATATGTCTCTCAGGTATCATGTTCAGCAGATGTTTGGTACGTGCGCACGGTACATATGTCTCTCAGGTATCATGTTCAGCAGATGTTTGGTATGTGTGCACGGTACATACGTCTCTCAGGTATCATGTTCAGTAGATGTTTGGTACGTGCACACGGTACATACCTCTCTCAGGTATCATGTTCAACAGATGTTTGGTACGTGCACACGGTACATACCTCTCTCAGTTATCATGTTCAGCAGATGTTTGGTACGTGTCGAGGTACATACCTCTCTCAGGTATCATGTTCAGCAGATGTTTGGTACGTGCACACGGTACATACCTCTCTCAGGTATCATGTTCAGCAGATGGTTGGTATGTGTCGAGGTACATACCTCTCTCAGGTATCATGTTCAGCAGATGTTTGGTACGTGTCGAGGTACATACCTCTCTCAGGTATCATGTTCAGCAGATGTTTGGTACGTGCACACGGTACATACCTCTCTCAGGTATCATGTTCAGCAGATGTTTGGTACGTGTCGAGGTACATACCTCTCTCAGGTATCATGTTCAGCAGATGTTTGGTACGTGCGCACGGTACATACGTCTCTCAGGTATCATGTTCAGTAGATGTTTGGTACGTGCACACGGTACATACCTCTCTCAGGTATCATGTTCAACAGATGTTTGGTACGTGCACACGGTACATACCTCTCTCAGTTATCATGTTCAGCAGATGTTTGGTACGTGTCGAGGTACATACCTCTCTCAGGTATCATGTTCAGCAGATGTTTGGTACGTGCACACGGTACATACCTCTCTCAGGTATCATGTTCAGCAGATGGTTGGTATGTGTCGAGGTACATACCTCTCTCAGGTATCATGTTCAGCAGATGTTTGGTACGTGTCGAGGTACATACCTCTCTCAGGTATCATGTTCAGCAGATGTTTGGTACGTGCACACGGTACATACCTCTCTCAGGTATCATGTTCAGCAGATGTTTGGTACGTGTCGAGGTACATACCTCTCTCAGGTATCATGTTCAGCAGATGTTTGGTACGTGCGCACGGTACATATCTCTCTCAGGTATCATGTTCAGTAGATGTTTTGTATGTGCCGAGGTTGGCCACTGTTCGGAGCATACTATCCAGTCACATTCCAATAAATTTCTGATTTGGTCAAGAAAATGCAATCTAGAAATGAGGCTTCCATCAGGGGAAATTAAAATGAATTAAATTTGATAACAAATATTATATTGGCCAAAATCATGGAAATCATAAATGAAAAAGAAGATTTGTGTTTATTAGTGTAAGATAGGACGTGATTTCATCTTGTGATCAATGAAATATGTATTTAAAATACAGTCTACATCCGTTATGTCGAATTCCGTCAGGCTGAACAAAATACTTCGACATAACCGAAGTTTGACTTAACGAAATTTAATATAAATGGAGCCAGTTATATGTACAATGATAGTGTCTGAAATGGGACTTTGATCCGACTTCGAAATAACCGGAGGTTTCGACTTAACCAACTTTGACATAACGTTTGTAGACTGTACAAATTTTGGTGATCACTCGATGAACTAAAATCCTATGTTACACTTATAAACACAATGTTCATCTGGAACTTTTATTGTGAACAGATCAATGTTCATCTGGAACTTTTATTGTGAACAGATCAATGTTCATCTGGAACTTTTATTGTGAACAGATCAATGTTCATCTGGAACTTTTATTGTGAACAGATCAATGTTCATCTGGAACTTTTATTCTGAACAGATCAATGTTCATCTGGAACTTTTATATTGAAGGACACTATGGAGGAATTACTGATCCCCAAGATTGATGTGGACGGCACGAGAAAACCACACATTGTGCGCTTCACCCTCAACAAGAAGTTAAAACCGGTGGTGGATTCTAGGCATAGCATGTTTGAGAGGGTGTACCCAATCAATGAGAAATTAGCTCGTAAGATGCTCGCTGCAAGCTATAGACAACCCAGTAGGTTTGGAAGATGGTGTCCAGTAAAGGTAAATTACAGCTCATGTCATTTGGACCATAATAACATCTTTGGTTTAGTTTAATCATATTTTATTGCTCGATTCGTTTTACATATACATGTGAATACAAAACATGACAAATTAAATAAATGCAAACGGGTTAGGCCACAAGTTCTAGCAACATTAGTTACGACCCTTCCCGAAAGAGTCTTTAGAGAGTATGTGTTTGAATTGAGCATTTTGAATTAAATATAAACTGGTGGGACCTCAAATTTAATCTTAGAGTTAAGCAGGACTTTCAGGTTTGAGCTATCAAAATTCAGTTTCCTAAAATAGGTGAGTTAATACGGTCAATGCCGAATATGTATACTGGAATAGAGAAACCGTTACACTGAAGCAAGTTAATGTTGTCTGTGAACTTGTAACATCTAGCGTGTACATAGGATCATACATGAGTGCTGATTTCATACCATATTTTATGAAATGAGGTGTTGGAATTTTGCTATTTTGGCTTAATTATAATAGCACAATTGCAAAACGAGCCTTTTTATCACATTACCATATATGATGAATTGCATAGCTTGTCTTACCATTAACGTTAAGTACCAATTCATATATATGTATGCATACTTTACAGTTTAATTTACAAATTATAGGATTATTCTCTCAACCAATCAGAATCCTTCCATGTGTTATTGCGTGTACATTTAACAAATTATGTTATGACTGTATTACACTCAATACAAGCAAAGTTCTGTGATAACACAAATCAAGTATTAGTAGTCTCTGTAAGGATGTATTGCGATGTTTGTAAGGATATACAGTCAAACCTGTCTTAAGCAGCCAGCCAAGGGAGGGTGCTTAGCACAGGTGGCTGCGTAATAAAGGTCAAATTTATAACAAAGTAACATATTGGGAATCTGAAAACTGGCTGCTTAATGCAGGTTGGCTGTTTAATAGAGGTGACCGCTAACACAGGTTTGACTGTATTGCGATGTTTAAAATCATATGGTGTTTTAAGCTCAAAATATTTACAGTTTACTTACTATACCTTTTTGATTATTTCCATGAAGTCAAAATTTCAAAATTATGCAATCATGTACTAGTAACAATTCTGTGGAGCTGTTACTGTTGACATATTGTTAGATGATTGTTTGAGATTTGTGTTTGTTCATGTTCTGTAGGTAAAGGGAGGGGAGTGTATACAGACGATGAGTGGCCCGGGCTACACCACATACCCGTGTATATACAGATCTCAAATCTACTTCCTCTCATCCGTACAAGCCAGGGAAGAGTTTGTCAGTGACCCAATGAAGTTTGTCAGTCAACCCACACCCAAGCCCGTCGTACCAATAAAAATAGCAGTTATAGGACCTCCTAAATCAGGAAAAACTACATGTATGTTCACAGTGCTGTTGTAATGCTCAGCAATGCTATTGTAATGCTCGGCAATGCTATTGTAATGCTCGGCAATGCTGTTGTAATGCTCGGCAATGCTATTGTAATGCTCGGCAATGCTGTTGTAATGCTCTGCAATGCTGTTGTAATGCTCGGCAATGCTATTGTAATGCTCGGCAATGCTGTTGTAATGCTCGGCAATGCTATTGTAATGCTCGGCAATGCTGTTGTAATGCTCGGCAATGCTATTGTAATGCTATTGTAATGCTCGGCAATGCTATTGTAATGCTTGGCAATGCTATTGTAATGCTCGGCAATGCTATTGTAATGCTCGGCAATGCTCGGTAATGCTATTGTAATGCTCGGCAATGCTCGGTAATGCTATTGTAATGCTCGGTAATGCTATTGTAATGCTCGGCAATGCTATTGTAATGCTCGGCAATGCTGTTGTAATGCTCGGCAATGCTGTTGTAATGCTCGGCAATGCTGTTGTAATGCTCGGCAATGCTGTTGTAATGCTCGGCAATGATGTTGTAATGCTCGGCAATGCTGTTGTAATGCTCGGCAATGCTGTTGTAATGCTCGGCAATGCTATTGTAATGCTCGGCAATGCTATTGTAATGCTCGGCAATGCTATTGTAATGCTCGGCAATGCTATTGTAATGCTCGGCAATGCTGTTGTAATGCTCGGCAATGCTGTTGTAATGCTCGGCAATGCTGTTGTAATGCTCGGCAATGCTATTGTAATGCTCGGCAATGCTATTGTAATGCTCGGCAATACAGTTGTTCTTGTTAGGAGCCATACCAGAAGCGCATTAGCCGTACCAAGTAATTTAAATATTTTGAATGTACTACTACCAATATATACCATTGCACATAATTATGATAAGATACTGTAAAAATGATTAAAAGATGCAACGTTAGTGTTTATGTGGTAGTCATTGTATTGTTCCGAAATGTTATGACAAATTGTTGTAAATGTTGTCATAAATGATGTATAGTTTTAACTAATGTGGATGCAACCGATAGATCGTGACGGGAACTGCAATATCTGCTGTGCTTCCCAGGCTATTTCTGGGACCAATATCAAATGTACTCTGGAGAAGATTATATCTCATACCGCTTACAGTGCATTTTCACAAATACAAAATTCTAGAGTGTAGTAATAGTAACACACCCACGGCAATAGTACAGTACATGTACATGTTTGTGAACTTATTCAAGCTAAATACTGGGACAAAGCATCATTAGAAATCAATATGATTAACTATCTTGTAAACAGTGATTATGTTACACATTTCACTAAATCTGTACTTGTTTGTACACCATTTTGCATGCTGAGTTGATCACATGGCAAATGTTTGTGTAATCATGAAAGTTTCGTTTTTGAAAGGAATTCCAAACTGTTGCTTTCAATAAACTGAGCAAGGGTTATTAATGTCATAATTGTTGTCTGTGTGACACAAATCTAATGAACATTGAGTTTGTTAACTTTACAAAACATCTTTCATTAAAGTGTTACTATTTTAAAATTTATGAATTGCAGCGAATGAAAACATATTTATTTTAAGAAGAGTTGGTTACTGTTTTTGTTTTCCAGTGGCTAAACGGTTTGCCGAGGAGTATGGTTTGTTACGACTCTCTGTTGGCGAGGCCATGAGAATGGTGATGACGTCACAACCCAAATCCCACCTTGCGAAGGAGATGCAACGTCATCTTGTGAAGGGCCTCACCGTTCCGGACGAACTGTCCATCCAAGCCCTTGAAATATGCCTGCTCGATATGAAATGTCAGACTCGAGGGTAACAGTTTTACTGCATATTGTTTGCCTGTTCCATCAGGTTGTATGAAATGTCAGACTCGAGGGTAACAGTTTTACTGTATATTGTCTGCCTGTTCCATCAGGTTGTATGAAATGTCAGACTCGAGGGTAACAGTTTTACTGTATATTGTCTGCCTGTTCCATCAGGTTGTATGAAATGTCAGACTCGAGGGTAACAGTTTTACTGCATAATGTCTGCCTGTTCCATCAGGTTGTATGAAATGTCAGACTCGAGGGAAACAGTTTTACTGCATATTGTCTGCCTGTTCCATCAGGTTGTATGAAATGTCAGACTCGAGGGTAACAATTTTACTGCATAATGTCTGCCTGTTCCATCAGGTTGTATGAAATGTCAGACTCGAGGGAAACAGTTTTACTGCATATTGTCTGCCTGTTCCATCAGGTTGTATGAATGTCAGACTCGAGGGTAACAGTTTTACTGCATATTGTCTGCCTGTTCCATCAGGTTGTTTGAAATGTCAGACTCAAGGGTAACAGTTTTACTGCATATTGTCTGCCTGTTCCATCAGGTTGTATGAAATGTCAGACTCGAGGGTAACAGTTTTACTGCATATTTTCTGCCTGTTCCATCAGGTTGTATGAAATGTCAGACTCGAGGGAAACAGTTTTACTGCATATTGTCTCCCTGTTCCATCAGGTTGTATGAAATGTCAGACTCGAGGGTAACAGTTTTACTGCATATTGTCTGCCTGTTCCATCAGGTTGTATGAAATGTCAGACTCGAGGGTAACAGTTTTACTGCATATTGTCTGCCTGTTCCATCAGGTTGTATGAAATGTCAGACTCGAGGGTAACAGTTTTACTGCATATTGTCTCCCTGTCCCATCAGGTTGTATGAAATGTCAGACTCGAGGGTAACAGTTTTACTGCATAATGTCTGCCTGTTCCATCAGGTTGTATGAAATGTCAGACTCGAGGGTAACAGTTTTACTGCATAATGTCTGCCTGTTCCATCAGGTTGATATTTAGTGTAGTTATTGGAAAAATTATTGATCAAAATATGTCTATGGTACATCTGCTAATACTCAACAGTACTTGGGAAGATGTCTATGGTACATCTGCTAATACTCAACAGTACTTGGGAAGATGTCTATGGTACATCTGCTAATACTCAACAGTACTTGGGAAGATGTCTATGGTACATCTGCTAATACTCAACAGTACTTGGGAAGATGTCTATGGTACATCTGCTAATACTCAACAGTACTTGGGAAGATGTCTATGGTACATCTGCTAATACTCAACAGTACTTGGGAATATGTCTATGGTACATCTGCTAATACTCAACAGTACTTGGGAAGATGTCTATGGTACATCTGCTAATACTCAACAGTACTTGGGAAGATGTCTATGGTACATCTGCTAATACTCAACAGTACTTGGGAAGATGTCTATGGTACATCTGCTAATACTCAACAGTACTTGGGAAGATGTCTATGGTACATCTGCTAATACTCAACAGTACTTGGGAAGATGTCTATGGTACATCTGCTAATACTCAACAGTACTTGGGAAGATGTCTATGGTACATCTGCTAATACTCAACAGTACTTGGAAGATGTCTATGGTACATCTGCTAATACTCAACAGTACTTGGGAAGATGTCTATGGTACATCTGCTAATACTCAACAGTACTTGGGAAGATGTCTATGGTACATCTGCTAATACTCAACAGTACTTGGGAAGATGTCTATGGTACATCTGCTAATACTCAACAGTACGTGGGAAGATGTCTATGGTACATCTGCTAATACTGAACAGTACTTGGGAAGATGTCTATGGTACATCTGCTAATACTCAACAGTACTTGGGAAGATGTCTATGGTACATCTGCTAATACTGAACAGTACTTGGAAAGATGTCTATGGTACATCTGCTAATACTGAACAGTACTTGGAAAGATGTCTATGGTACATCTGCTAATACTGAACAGTACTTGGGAAGATGTCTATGGTACATCTGCTAATACTGAACAGTACTTGGGAAGATGTCTATGGTACATCTGCTAATACTGAACAGTACTTGGGAATATGTCTATGGTACATCTGCTAATACTCAACAGTACATGGGAAGATGTCTATGGTACATCTGCTAATACTCAACAGTACTTGGGAAGATGTCTATGGTACATCTGCTAATACTCAACAGTACTTGGGAAGATGTCTATGGTACATCTGCTAATACTGAACAGTACTTGGGAAGATGTCTATGGTACATCTGCTAATACTCAACAGTACTTTGGAAGATGTCTATGGTACATCTGCTAATACTCAACAGTACTTGGGAAGATGTCTATGGTACATCTGCTAATACTCAACAGTACTTGGGAAGATGTCTATGGTACATCTGCTAATACTGAACAGTACTTGGGACGCAATGATCGGTACCAAACCATGTTGTATATGTTGTTGCCCGTTCCGCACAGTTTAAGTTCTACGTTATTTTAGGTTCAAATTTTGTATGTGCTATTTCTGCTAGGCCCCTACCAACAGTATGTACTGATTATGTGCAGTACCACGGTTACCACCTACCAACAGTACGTACCAATGCAGTACCACGTACGTACTGATTACCATCAACTAACGGTACATATTGATTACCACCTACCAACAGTACATACAGATTACCACCTACCAACAGTACATACAGATTACCACCTACCAACAGTACGTACAGATTACCACCTACCAACAGTACGTACAGATTACCACCTACCAACAGTACGTACAGATTACCACCTACCAACAGTACGTACAGATTACCACCTACCAACAGTACATACAGATTACCACCTACCAACAGTACGTACAGATTACCACCTACCAACAGTACGTACAGATTACCACCTACCAACAGTACGTACAGATTACCACCTACCAACAGTACGTACAGATTACCACATACCAACAGTACGTACAGATTACCACCTACCAACAGTACATACAGATTACCACCTACCAACAGTACGTACAGATTACCACCTACCAACAGTACATACAGATTACCACCTACCAACAATACGTACAGATTATCACCTACCAACAGTACGTACAGATTATCACCTACCAACAGTATGTACAGATTATCACCTACCAACAGTACGTACAGATTACCACCTACCAACAATACGTACAGATTACCACCTACCAACAGTACGTACAGATTACCACCTACCAACAGTACATACAGATTACCACCTACCAACAATACGTACAGATTACCACCTACCAACAGTATGTACAGATTATCACCTACCAACAGTATGTACAGATTATCACCTACCAACAATACGTACAGATTATCACCTACCAACAGTACGTACAGATTACCACCTACCAACAGTACATACAGATTACCACCTACCAACAGTACATACAGATTACCACCTACCAACAGTACATACAGATTACCACCTACCAACAGTACATACAGATTACCACCTACCAACAGTACATACAGATTACCACCTACCAACAGTATGTACAGATTACCACCTACCAACAGTACATACAGATTACCACCTACCAACAGTACGTACAGATTATCACCTACCAACAGTACGTACAGATTACCACCTACCAACAATACGTACAGATTATCACCTACCAACAATACGTACAGATTATCACCTACCAACAGTATGTACAGATTACCACCTACCAACAATACGTACAGATTACCACCTACCAACAGTACATACAGATTACCACCTACCAACAATACGTACAGATTATCACCTACCAACAGTACGTACAGATTACCACCTACCAACAATACGTACAGATTATCACCTACCAACAGTACGTACAGATTATCACCTACCAACAATACGTACAGATTATCACCTACCAACAATACGTACAGATTATCACCTACCAACAGTACATACAGATTATCACCTACCAACAATACGTACAGATTATCACCTACCAACAGTACATACAGATTACCACCTACCAACAATACGTACAGATTATCACCTACCAACAGTATGTACAGATTACCACCTACCAACAATACGTACAGATTATCACCTACCAACAGTACGTACAGATTATCACCTACCAACAGTACGTACAGATTACCACCTACCAACAGTATGTACAGATTATCACCTACCAACAGTATGTACAGATTATCACCTACCAACAATACGTACAGATTATCACCTACCAACAGTACGTACAGATTACCACCTACCAACAGTACGTACAGATTATCACCTACCAACAGTATGTACAGATTATCACCTACCAACAATACGTACAGATTATCACCTACCAACAGTACATACAGATTACCACCTACCAACAGTACATACAGATTATCACCTACCAACAATATGTACAGATTATCACCTACCAACAGTACGTACAGATTATCACCTACCAACAGTACATACAGATTATCACCTACCAACAGTACATACAGATTACCACCTACCAACAGTACATACAGATTATCACCTACCAACAGTACGTACAGATTATCACCTACCAACAATACGTACAGATTATCACCTACCAACAATACGTACAGATTATCACCTACCAACAGTACATACAGATTACCACCTACCAACAGTACATACAGATTATCACCTACCAACAATACGTACAGATTACCACCTACCAACAGTACATACAGATTATCACCTACCAACAGTACATACAGATTACCACCTACCAACAGTACATACAGATTATCACCTACCAACAGTACGTACAGATTATCACCTACCAACAATACGTACAGATTATCACCTACCAACAATACGTACAGATTATCACCTACCAACAGTACATACAGATTACCACCTACCAACAGTACATACAGATTATCACCTACCAACAATACGTACAGATTACCACCTACCAACAGTACGTACAGATTACCACCTACCAACAGTACGTACAGATTACCACCTACCAACAGTACATACAGATTACCACCTACCAACAGTACATACAGATTACCACCTACCAACAGTACGTACAGATTATCACCTACCAACAATACGTACAGATTATCACCTACCAACAGTACGTACAGATTATCACCTACCAACAGTACGTACAGATTACCACCTACCAACAATACGTACAGATTATCACCTACCAACAGTACGTACAGATTACCACCTACCAACAGTACATACAGATTACCACCTACCAACAGTACGTACAGATTACCACCTACCAACAGTACGTACAGATTACCACCTACCAACAGTACGTACAGATTACCACCTACCAACAGTACGTACAGATTACCACCTACCAACAGTACGTACAGATTACCACCTACCAACAGTACATACAGATTACCACCTACCAACAGTACGTACAGATTACCACCTACCAACAGTACGTACAGATTACCACCTACCAACAGTACGTACAGATTACCACCTACCAACAGTACGTACAGATTACCACCTACCAACAGTACGTACAGATTACCACCTACCAACAGTACGTACAGATTACCACCTACCAACAGTACGTACAGATTACCACCTACCAACAGTACGTACAGATTACCACCTACCAACAGTACGTACAGATTACCACCTACCAACAGTACGTACAGATTACCACCTACCAACAGTACATACAGATTACCACCTACCAACAGTACATACAGATTACCACCTACCAACAGTACGTACAGATTACCACCTACCAACAGTACGTACAGATTACCACCTACCAACAGTACGTACAGATTACCACCTACCAACAGTACGTACAGATTACCACCTACCAACAGTACGTACAGATTACCACCTACCAACAGTACGTACAGATTACCACCTACCAACAGTACGTACAGATTACCACCTACCAACAGTACGTACAGATTACCACCTACCAACAGTACGTACAGATTACCACCTACCAACAGTACATACAGATTACCACCTACCAACAGTACATACAGATTACCACCTACCAACAGTACGTACAGATTACCACCTACCAACAGTACATACAGATTACCACCTACCAACAGTACGTACAGATTACCACCTACCAACAGTACGTACAGATTACCACCTACCAACAGTACATACAGATTACCACCTACCAACAGTACGTACAGATTACCACCTACCAACAGTACGTACAGATTACCACCTACCAACAGTACGTACAGATTACCACCTACCAACAGTACGTACAGATTACCACCTACCAACAGTACGTACAGATTACCACCTACCAACAGTACGTACAGATTACCACCTACCAACAGTACATACAGATTACCACCTACCAACAGTACGTACAGATTATCACCTACCAACAGTACATACAGATTATCACCTACCAACAGTACATACAGATTATCACCTACCAACAGTACGTACAGATTACCACCTACCAACAGTACATACAGATTACCACCTACCAACAGTACGTACAGATTACCACCTACCAACAGTACGTACAGATTACCACCTACCAACAGTACATACAGATTACCACCTACCAACAGTACGTACAGATTACCACCTACCAACAGTACGTACAGATTACCACCTACCAACAGTACGTACAGATTACCACCTACCAACAGTACATACAGATTACCACCTACCAACAGTACGTACAGATTATCACCTACCAACAGTACGTACAGATTATCACCTACCAACAGTACGTACAGATTATCACCTACCAACAGTACGTACAGATTACACCACCAACAACTACAGATTACACCTACCAACAGTACGTACAGATTATCACCTACCAACAGTACGTACAGATTACCACCTACCAACAGTACGTACAGATTACCACCTACCAACAGTACGTACAGATTACCACCTACCAACAGTACGTACAGATTATGTGGTTTCATGTGTATATCATAGTCCCACTTCCTTGAATTTCATCGAGTTATTTCCCTTTGAAGATAATAAATAAGAAAGATTGTACATTTTATATATTTTATGTATATGATGGTTGTTTTATTCACCTCCATTACTTTAACTTGATATGAAATGATGAACATAGATATATTTGCAGGTATGTGTTGGATGGCTACCCACAGACCAAGCATCAGATAGATTTGTTGTCCGAGCGATGTTTGATACCTGTCCGTGTATTTGAACTGGATGTGAAGAGTAAGGAGATAATGGTGCGCGGGACCAAGGACAGAATAGCAGCTTCAAGGTACTTCCTTGCAACTATTGCAAATACATTCTTTTTACACTTCCAACTGGTACTACATTAATGTTTTATGTATTTGTTGAAGCCTTAATCATTATTTCCTGGGAATCTACAGTTGAAACCATTTCTTTTCCATTGTTACTGTTCAGACTTGTTCAACTGTTGGTTATTGTTCAGAATTGTTCAACTGTTGGTTATTGTTCAGAATTGTTCAACTGTTGGTTATTGTTCAGAATTGTTCAACTGTTGGTTATTGTTCAGAATTGTTCAACTGTTGGTTATTGTTCAGACTTGTTCAACTGTTGGTTATTGTTCAGACCTGTTCAACTGTTGGTTATTGTTCAGACCTGTTCAACTGTTGGTTATTGTTCAGACCTGTTCAACTGTTGGTTATTGTTCAGACCTGTTCAACTGTTGGTTATTGTTCAGACCTGTTCAACTGTTGGTTATTGTTCAGACTTGTTCAACTGTTGGTTACTGTTCAGACTTATTCAATTGTGACCAAATAATTCTGTGATGTGCAGAACCTCAGTCTAGCCCTTACATTCTCATAAACATTACATGTAAACTGCATGGAATAGGGTCTGAACAATAATGATTACAGCATCTGTGAATTCCAGCAGGTGTGAATGTATCGATTCCTTCCTCACATTTAACATCATGTCAATGAGATGTGTACATTCATAGTTCTGTTAGGCACTGTGTAAACATCACTGTGTTGGTA
Organism: Archivesica marissinica; assembly: GCA_014843695.1. Classification (NCBI taxonomy): domain Eukaryota; kingdom Metazoa; phylum Mollusca; class Bivalvia; order Venerida; family Vesicomyidae; genus Archivesica; species Archivesica marissinica. The sequence goes on from CM026396.1 coordinate 2,525,655, forward strand.
TGCCTTGAACCAGTATATTGCATCCACTGTCATTCAGGCAGTATCATCACTGATTCATCATCACATGTGGAAACCAATTTATTTTATTACCATCAGAACAACGCCGGTGCATGATAGTGCTCAGATTTTGGCGATGAAGCTGGCATCATACACGAAAAGTATTGAGGAGATCCGCCAGTGGTACCAGTCAGAACACATGAATTACCAGCTAATCGATGGCGAGAGATCGAAATGGTGGGTGTGGGACACGACACTCAACTGCTCGCGGGATAGTGTACGTCAGATACAGACATATTTACAGAGAATATCTGACGGTAAGTTTGTGAACTTGTGGTCTATCATAGGTTGTGTAAACTTTATTACAGAGAATATCTGACGGTAAGTGTGTGAACTTGTGGTCTATCATAGGTTGTGTAAACTTTATTACAGAGAATATCTGACGGTAAGTTTGTGAACTTGTGGTCTATCATAGGTTGTGTAAACACGGATTACGTTTAAACTTTATTTATGCGAAGCAAGTTTTGACAACTTATATTAATCACTCTCGTTGGCGTGGATGAAAGCATATATGTGGTCATTCGTGTGGGAGGAAACCGGAGTCCCCGGAGAATACACACCTGTCTGATCTGGTGACCACCGTACCATCTCACATACTCCCGGTACGAGGATCGAATCCGGGTTGCATTGGTAAGAAGCGAGCACGCTAACCACTGCGCTAATCAGACAACCCAAACAAGGATTATATTGAATGGTTTGTCTGGAACTAAAAAAGGAAGTAAAACTAAATGAATATGGTATCCAGGGTATGACTTCCTACATTAAAATCAAGTTGAAAACAGGTTTACACATCAATCTGTATTAATCCTTCAGTGCTTTACTGAGGGAAACAGGTTTACACATCAATCTGTATTAATCCTTCAGTGCTTTACTGAGGGAAACAGAAATAGTATTAAATACAGATAAACTTTGTTATTTTACAACGATTGCGAAGCAAGTTTTGACAACTTATATTAATCACTCTCGTTGGCGTGGATGAAAGCGTATATGTGGTCATTCGTGTGGGAGGAAACTTTATGAAATCAGATATCCAGTTATGTAGAGGAATTGAGAACTGTAGTAACACTGTGTATATAGTCAAACCTGTGTTAGTGGTCACCTTTATTAAGCAGCCAACCTGCATTAAGCAGCCAGTTTCCAGATTCTCAATATGTTTTTATTATACAATTACCCTCTATTAAGCAGCCACCTGTGCTAAGCAGCCACTTTCTGAGATTCCCTTGACTGGATGGCTGCTTAACACAAGTTTGACTGTAGATTTTTTTTTAACGTTATCTGATATCTTGATCATATAGAAATTAGAAATTATATGCATCCAGTTGTGTTTATTGTACAAGGAAATGTAACATTCAACAGTGAGAGTCTTACACACGTAGGAACTGATATACAGCCATTGTGTTTATTGTACAAGGAAATGTAACATTCAACAGTGAGAGAATCTTACACACGTAGGAACTGATATACAGCCATTGTGTTTATTGTACAAGGAAATGTAACATTCAACAGTGAGAGTCTTACACACGTAGGAACTGATATACAGCCATTGTGTTTATTGTACAAGGAAATGTAACATTCAACAGTGAGAGTCTTACACACGTAGGAACTGATATACAGCCATTGTGTTTATTGTACAAGGAAATGTAACATTCAACAGTGAGAGAATCTTACACACGTAGGAACTGATATACAGCCATTGTGTTTATTGTACAAGGAAATGTAACATTCAACAGAGTGAGAATCTTACACACGTAGGAACTGATATACAGCCATTGTGTTTATTGTACAAGGAAATGTAACATTCAACAGAGTGAGAATCTTACACAGGTAGGAACTGATATACAGCCATTGTGTTTATTGTACAAGGAAATGTAACATTCAACAGAGTGAGAATCTTACACACGTAGGAACTGATATACAGCCATTGTATTTATTTCACATAACTGATATAAAATCAGACTTATTATCTAAACACTTCACACATTATTTGGAAATTATACTTTTCAGGAAATGCATCCTCCATATCTGACCTGTGTATCACTCCGACGGATTTCTTACAGAGAATGGGAGACTATAACCAGTACTGTCCTGTAAGTCTGGCGTTGAGGGGAGAACTCGTAGACTGCTCTACCAATACAACACTCAAGTTTGCAGCAGAATATAGAGGTACATGATTGGTTCCTATGATTTCATATGTTTGGTTGTATAACCACAGTGTTGTATATGTTGAAAATGCCATCAGTTTTGATAGTGAAGCATAGTAGAAACTGTACAAAGCTGTGGTTGATTTACATGTCTCGGCTACAAATGCTTGTCTCGACTATGATGGTCTAGTCACCGCTACAAATGCTTGTCTCGACTGTGATGCTCTAGTCTCGGCTACAAATGCTTGTCTCGACTGTGATGCTCTAGTCTCGGTTACAAATGCTTGTCTCGACTGTGATGCTCTAGTCTCGGCTACAAATGCTTGTCTCAACTGTGATGCTCTAGTCTCGGTTACAAATGCTTGTCTCGACTGTGATGCTCTAGTCTCGGTTACAAATGCTTGTCTCGACTGTGATGCTCTAGTCTCGGTTACAAATGCTTGTCTCGACTGTGATGCTCTAGTCTCGGCTACAAATGCTTGTCTCGACTGTGATGCTCTAGTCTCGGCTACAAATGCTTGTCTCGACTGTGATGCTCTAGTCTCGGTTACAAATGCTTGTCTCGACTGTGATGCTCTAGTCTCGGCTACAAATGCTTGTCTCGACTGTGATGCTCTAGTCTCGGTTACAAATGCTTGTCTCGACTGTGATGCTCTAGTCTCGGTTACAAATGCTTGTCTCGAATGTGATGCTCTAGTCTCGGCTACAATGTACATGTCTCATCACTGATACTCCAGTCTCGGATATGATGTGCATGTCTCGACTGTGATGCTCTAGTCTCGGCTATGACATGTATGATATGGCTATGACATGTATGATATGGTTATGGCATGTATGATATGGCTATGACATGTATGATATGGTTATGACATGTATGATATGGTTATGGCATGTATGATATGGCTAATGACATGTATGATATGGCTATGACATGTATGATATGGCTATGGCATGTATGATATGGCTATGACATGTATGATATGGTTATGACATGTATGATATGGCTATGATCTGTATGATATGGCTATGGCATGTATGATATGGCTATGGCATGTATGATATGGCTATGACATGTATGATATGGCTATGACATGTATGATATGACTATGACATGTATGATATGGTTATGACATGTATGATACGGCTATGACCTGGATTGTCTGGCATGAATATGCTGTCACAACAAGGTATACACTTCTCTACTGTCTTTGAGGGGCTCCATTTACCATTATGCTAAAATGACTTAAAAGGCTGTATAAAAATGAAACAAAGAAAATACAATATCACAATTAATTTTCATGACACATTCACTGTATGCAGTATGTTTTATCTGTGATTTCTAGTTTTCAAGTTGCCTGTCGGTGCATAATATACAGAATATTGTGTTTTTCAGGTCATTACTACAAATGTTCCGGTAAAACAGAGCTAGACCAGTTCCTTGCTGAACCAGAGAAATTTGTTCCTCCTCTGGCACCTCATAAATTACCTCCCCCTAGCAAGTTACCACGGCGACGTACACCTGATAGCATGATACCCACAGCTAACATAGAACTGAATGGCTATTGCCCAGTAACATACCTGGATGGAAAGTGCAGGTAAATAATGTACAGCACAGCAATGGTGGTCAGTGTGTGAACAGGTCTCATGGATTTCCACCAACAGCAATGGTGGTCAGTGTGTGAACACGTCTCATGGATTTCCACCAACAGCAATGGTAGTCAGTGTGTGAACACGTCTCATGGATTTCCACCAACAGCAATGGTGGTCAGTGTGTGAACACGTCTCATGGATTTCCACCAACAGCAATGGTGGTCAGTGTGTGAACATGTCTCATGGATTTCCACCAACAGCAATGGTGGTCAGTGTGTGAACACGTCTCATGGATTTCCACCAACAGCAATGGTGGTCAGTGTGTGAACATGTCTCATGGATTTCCACCAACAGCAATGGTGGTCAGTGTGTGAACAGGTCTCATGGATTTCCACCAACAGCAATGGTGGTCAGTGTGTGAACAGGTCTCATGGATTTCCACCAACAGCAATGGTGGTCAGTGTGTGAACAGGTCTTATGGATTTCCACCAACAGCAATGGTGGTCAGTGTGTGAACAGGTCTCATGGATTTCCACCAACAGCAATGGTGGTCAGTGTGTGAACACGTCTCATGGATTTCCACCAACAGCAATGGTGGTCAGTGTGTGAACAGGTCTCATGGATTTCCACCAACAGCAATGGTGGTCAGTGTGTGAACAGTCTCATGGATTTCCACCAACAGCAATGGTGGTCAGTGTGTGAACAGGTCTCATGGATTTCCACCAACAGCAATGGTGGTCAGTGTGTGAACAGGTCTCATGGATTTCCACCAACAGCAATGGTGGTCAGTGTGTGAACATGACTCATGGAGTTCCACCAACAGCAATGGTGGTCAGTGTGTGAACAGGTCTCATGGATTTCCACCAACAGCAATGGTGGTCAGTGTGTGAACATGTCTCATGGATTTCCACCAACAGCAATGGTGGTCAGTGTGTGAACATGACTCATGGATTTCCACCAACAGCAATGGTGGTCAGTGTGTGAACATGTCTCATGGATTTCCACCAACAGCAATGGTGGTCAGTGTGTGAACATGTCTCATGGATTTCCACCAACAGCAATGGTGGTCAGTGTGTGAACATGACTCATGGAGTTCCACCAACAGCAATGGTGGTCAGTGTGTGAACACGTCTCATGGATTTCCACCAACAGCAATGGTGGTCAGTGTGTGAACATGACTCATGGATTTCCACCAACAGCATTATTCTGCAACTCTTACTTCCTGTTTTTCTCAGCAGTTTTTCTTCTGCCATGTTTACCAGTAGAATGCTATCAAACCTTCAATAAGTGCAAGTAACTCAGTGTGATTAAAATACATCCAGAAAGGTTGTCACAGGCAGAAAACTGGGCTTTGAACAGTGAAAGGACAACATAGATCATAATTAATATTCATTAATGCCATGAACAAATGTTCATTCATGAACAGTGAAAGGACAACATAGATCATAATTAATATTCATTAATGCCATGAACAATGTTCATTCATGAACAGTGAAAGGACAACATAGATCATAATTAATATTCATTAATGCCATGAACAGTGTTCATTCATGAACAGTGAAAGGACAACATAGATCATAATTAATATTCATTAATGCCATGAACAGTGTTCATTCATGAACAGTGAAAGGACAACATAGATCATAAGTAATATTCATTAATGCCATGAACAGTGTTCATTCATGAACAGTGAAGGACAACATAGATCATAATAATATTCATTAATGCCATGAACAGTGTTCATTCATGAACAGTGTAAGGACAACATAGATCATAATTAATATTCATTAATGCCATGAACAGTGTTCATTCATGAACAGTGAAAGGACAACATAGATCATAATTAATATTCATTAATGCCATGAACAGTGTTCATTCATGAACAGTGAAAGGACAACATAGATCATAATTAATATTCATTAATGCCATGAACAGTGTTCATTCATGAACAGTGTAAGGACAACATAGATCATAATTAATATTCATTAATGCCATGAACAGTGTTCATTCATGAACAGTGAAAGGACAACATAGATCATAATTAATATTCATTAATGCCAGCACTGTCATCCTAACATGCAAGGAGACTCAGTGGCTACGGTGATATCAGTTGACCCTCACCTATCTCCCACTGTATGATAGCATGTACCTCGATCTGAAGCCTCACATATCCCACTGATAGCATGTACCTCGATCTGAAGCCTCACATAACCTCTGTATGATAGCATGTACCTCGATCTGAGGCCTCACATATCCCACTGATAGCATGTACCTCGATCTGAAGCCTCACATATCCCTCTGTATGATAGGATGTACCTCGATCTGAGGCCTCACATATCCCTCTGTATGATAGGATGTACCTCGATCTGAAGCCTCACATATCCCTCTGTATGATAGGATGTACCTCGATCTGAGGCCTCACATATCCCTCTGTATGCATGTACCTCGATCTGAAGCCTCACATATCCCTCTGTATGATAGGATGTACCTCGATCTGAGGCCTCACATATCCCTCTGTATGATAGCATGTACCTCGATCTGAGGCTTCACATATCCCACTGATAGCATGTACCTCAATCTGAGGCCTCACATATCCCTCTGTATGATAGCATGTACCTCGATCTGAAGCCTCACATAACCTCTGTATGATAGCATGTACCTCGATCTGAGGCCTCACATATCCCACTGATAGCATGTACCTCGATCTGAAGCATAACATATCCTCTGTATGATAGCATGTACCTCGATCTGAGGCCTCACATATCCCACTGTATGATAGCAAGTACTTCGATCTGAAGCATTACATATCCTCTGTATGATAGCATGTACCTCGATCTGAAGTATCACATATCCCTCTGTATGATAGCATGTACCTAGATCTGAAGCCTCACATATCCCTCTGTATGATAGCATGTACCTAGATCTGAAGCCTCACATATCCCACTGTATGATAGCAAGTACTTCGATCTGAAGCATTACATATCCTCTGTATGATAGCATGTACCTCGATCTGAAGCCTCACATATCCCACTGATATCATGTACCTCGATCTGAGGCCTCACATATCCCACTGTATGATAACATGTACCTCGATCTGAAGCCTCACATATCCCACTGTATGATAACATGTACCTCGATCTGAAGCCTCACATATCCCACTGTATGATAGCATGTACCTAGATCTGAAGCCTCACATTTCCCACTGTATGATAGCATGTACCTAGATCTGAAGCCTCACATATCCCACTGTATGAATGTACCTCGATCTGAAGCCTCACATCTACCTCTGTATGATAGCATGTACCTAGATCTGAAGCCTCACATATCCCACTGTATGCATGTACCTCGATCTGAAGCCTCACATCTACCTCTGTATGATAGCATGTACCTCGATCTGAAGCCTCACATATCCCTCTGTATGATAGCATGTACCTAGATCTGAAGCCTCACATATCCCACTGTATGCATGTACCTCGATCTGAAGCCTCACATCTACCTCTGTATGATAGCATGTACCTCGATCTGAAGCCTCACATATCCTCTGTATGATAGCATGTACCTAGATCTGAAGCCTCACATTTCCCACTGTATGATAGCATGTACCTCGATCTGATGCCTCACATATCCCACTGTATGATAGTATGTACCTCGATCTGAAGCCTCACATATCCCTCTGTATGCATGTACCTAGATCTGAAGCCTCACATATCCCTCTGTATGCATGTACCTCGATCTGAAGCCTCACATCTACCTCTGTATGATAGCATGTACCTCGATCTGAAGCCTCACATATCCCTCTGTGTGATAGCATGTACCTCGATCTGAAGCCTCACATATCCCACTGATAGCATGTACCTCGATATGAGGCCTCACATATCCTCTGTATGATAGCATGTACCTAGATCTGAAGCCTCACATATCCCACTGTATGATAGCATGTACTTCAGATTTGTTGTATATAATTGCCAGACTTCATCATTTGCAAATGTATGTTTCAGGTACGAGTGTATACTTCCTGGCAAGTCGGAGTTTGTTGCAGAGTACACGGAGAAGTTCTGGTACTGTGAATCAGAGGAGAAACTTCTCACATTCATGAAGTAAGTTACTTACATTAAATATTGACCTCTATCGCATACCATGGATTTATAGCCTGATGGTTACTGTAGTATTTTGTGTGTGTTTTACGTTTATTTATCGTACCAGTTGCCCATATGAGCAATGCCTCCTGAAGAGATTAGTCATTTTAGATTTTTGGAGGATAGTGCAATGATACAGTCAGAGACTCATTCCAGAGTCTCCTCTGGTTCTTTTACATGCACAGTGTATAGCACTGAAACGAGATCTCAGTTTAAAGTCCCATTTGAAAGACCGTTAATTGTATTAGGGTCAGACGGGGGAGCGAACATGCGATCCCTGGATTACAAGTCCAGCATGTTACCAATGGACTTATTTTGTGTGTGTGTGTGTTTTGGTTTCACTATTGACATATTCATAAATGTTTTGCAAAATTCAAAAATTGGGTATCTATAATTTGTGACATATAAATGAGATTGTCCAGTGATACAGTTAGTGATACAGTTAGTGATACAGTTAGTGATATAGTTAGTGATACAGTTAGTGATACTGTTAGTGATACAGTTAGTGATATAGTTAGTGATACAGTTAGTGATATAGTTAGTGATACAGTTAGTGATACAGTTAGTGATACAGTTAGTGATATAGTTAGTGATACAGTTAGTGATATAGTTAGTGATACAGTTAGTGATACAGTTAGTGATACAGTTAGTGATATAGTTAGTGATACAGTTAGTGATACAGTTAGTGATACAGTTAGTGATATAGTTAGTGATACAGTTAGTGATACAGTTAGTGATACTGTAGTTAGTGATATAGTTAGTGATACAGTTAGTGATACAGTTAGTGATACAGTTAGTGATACAGTTAGTGATACAGTTAGTGATACAGTTAGTGATACAGTTAGTGATACAGTTAGTGATACAGTTAGTGATACAGTTAGTGATACAGTTAGTGATACAGTTAGTGATATAGTTAGTGATACAGTTAGTGATACAGTTAGTGATATAGTTAGTGATACAGTTAGTGATACGGTTAGTGATATAGTTAGTGATATAGTTAGTGATACAGTTAGTGATATAGTTAGTGATACAGTTAGTGATACTGTAGTTAGTGATACTGTAGTTAGTGATACAGTTAGTGATACAGTTAGTGATACAGTTAGTGATATAGTTAGTGATATAGTTAGTGATACAGTTAGTGATACTGTAGTTAGTGATACAGTTAGTGATACAGTTAGTGATACAGTTAGTGATACAGTTAGTGATATAGTTAGTGATACAGTTAGTGATACAGTTAGTGATACAGTTAGTGATATAGTTAGTGATACAGTTAGTGATACAGTTAGTGATATAGTTAGTGATACAGTTAGTGATATAGTTAGTGATACAGTTAGTGATACAGTTAGTGATACTGTTAGTGATATAGTTAGTGATATAGTTAGTGATACAGTTAGTGATACTGTAGTTAGTGATACAGTTAGTGATACAGTTAGTGATACAGTTAGTGATACAGTTAGTGATACAGTTAGTGATACAGTTAGTGATACTGTTAGTGATACTGTTAGTGATACTGTTAGTGATACGGTTAGTGATATGGTTAGTGATATAGTTAGTGATATAGTTAGTGATACAGTTAGTGATATAGTTAGTGATACAGTTAGTGATACAGTTAGTGATACTGTAGTTAGTGATACAGTTAGTGATACAGTTAGTGATACAGTTAGTGATACAGTTAGTGATATAGTTAGTGATACAGTTAGTGATACAGTTAGTGATACAGTTAGTGATACAGTTAGTGATATAGTTAGTGATACAGTTAGTGATACAGTTAGTGATATAGTTAGTGATACAGTTAGTGATATAGTTAGTGATACAGTTAGTGATACAGTTAGTGATACTGTTAGTGATATAGTTAGTGATATAGTTAGTGATACAGTTAGTGATACTGTAGTTAGTGATACAGTTAGTGATACAGTTAGTGATACAGTTAGTGATACAGTTAGTGATACAGTTAGTGATACAGTTAGTGATACAGTTAGTGATACTGTTAGTGATACTGTTAGTGATACTGTTAGTGATACAGTTAGTGATATAGTTAGTGATATAGTTAGTGATACAGTTAGTGATACAGTTAGTGATATAGTTAGTGATACAGTTAGTGATACAGTTAGTGATACAGTTAGTGATACAGTTAGTGATACAGTTAGTGATACAGTTAGTGATACAGTTAGTGATACAGTTAGTGATACAGTTAGTGATACAGTTAGTGATATAGTTAGTGATACAGTTAGTGATACAGTTAGTGATATTGTTAGTGATATAGTTAGTGATACAGTTAGTGATACTGTAGTTAGTGATACAGTTAGTGATACAGTTAGTGATACAGTTAGTGATACAGTTAGTGATACAGTTAGTGATACAGTTAGTGATACAGTTAGTGATATAGTTAGTGATATAGTTAGTGATACAGTAGTTAGTGATACAGTTAGTGATACAGTTAGTGATATGGTTAGTGATATAGTTAGTGATATAGTTAGTGATACAGTTAGTGATATAGTTAGTGATACAGTTAGTGATACAGTTAGTGATACTGTAGTTAGTGATACAGTTAGTGATACAGTTAGTGATACAGTTAGTGATATAGTTAGTGATATAGTTAGTGATACAGTTAGTGATACTGTAGTTAGTGATACAGTTAGTGATACAGTTAGTGATACAGTTAGTGATACAGTTAGTGATATAGTTAGTGATACAGTTAGTGATACAGTTAGTGATACAGTTAGTGATATAGTTAGTGATACAGTTAGTGATACAGTTAGTGATATAGTTAGTGATACAGTTAGTGATATAGTTAGTGATACAGTTAGTGATACAGTTAGTGATACTGTTAGTGATATAGTTAGTGATATAGTTAGTGATACAGTTAGTGATACTGTAGTTAGTGATACAGTTAGTGATACAGTTAGTGATACAGTTAGTGATACAGTTAGTGATACAGTTAGTGATACAGTTAGTGATACTGTTAGTGATACTGTTAGTGATACTGTTAGTGATACTGTTAGTGATACAGTTAGTGATATGGTTAGTGATATAGTTAGTGATATAGTTAGTGATACAGTTAGTGATATAGTTAGTGATACAGTTAGTGATACAGTTAGTGATACTGTAGTTAGTGATACAGTTAGTGATACAGTTAGTGATACAGTTAGTGATACAGTTAGTGATATAGTTAGTGATACAGTTAGTGATACAGTTAGTGATACAGTTAGTGATACAGTTAGTGATATAGTTAGTGATACAGTTAGTGATACAGTTAGTGATATAGTTAGTGATACAGTTAGTGATATAGTTAGTGATACAGTTAGTGATACAGTTAGTGATACTGTTAGTGATATAGTTAGTGATATAGTTAGTGATACAGTTAGTGATACTGTAGTTAGTGATACAGTTAGTGATACAGTTAGTGATACAGTTAGTGATACAGTTAGTGATACAGTTAGTGATACAGTTAGTGATACAGTTAGTGATACTGTTAGTGATACTGTTAGTGATACTGTTAGTGATACAGTTAGTGATATAGTTAGTGATATAGTTAGTGATACAGTTAGTGATACAGTTAGTGATATAGTTAGTGATACAGTTAGTGATACAGTTAGTGATACAGTTAGTGATACAGTTAGTGATACAGTTAGTGATACAGTTAGTGATACAGTTAGTGATACAGTTAGTGATACAGTTAGTGATACAGTTAGTGATATAGTTAGTGATACAGTTAGTGATACAGTTAGTGATACAGTTAGTGATACAGTTAGTGATACAGTTAGTGATACAGTTAGTGATATAGTTAGTGATACAGTTAGTGATACAGTTAGTGATATTGTTAGTGATACAGTTAGTGATACAGTTAGTGATACTAGTTAGTGATACAGTTAGTGATACAGTTAGTGATATAGTTAGTGATACAGTTAGTGATACAGTTAGTGATACAGTTAGTGATACAGTTAGTGATATAGTTAGTGATATAGTTAGTGATACAGTAGTTAGTGATACAGTTAGTGATACAGTTAGTGATACAGTTAGTGATACAGTTAGTGATACAGTTAGTGATAAGTTAGTGATACAGTTAGTGATACAGTTAGTGATACTAGTTAGTGATACAGTTAGTGATACAGTTAGTGATATAGTTAGTGATACAGTAGACGTTAGTGATACAGAGGATACTAGTGTACGTAGTGATATAGTTAGTGATACAGTTTCACGGAGCATCTGTCGTGTAGCGGAGCATCCGTGGTGTAGCGGAGCATCCGTGGTGTAGCGGAGCATCCGTTGTGTAGCGGAGCATCCGTGGTGTAGTGGAGCATCCGTGGTGTAGCGGAGTATCCGTGGTGTAGCGGAGCATCCGTGGTGTAGCGGAGCATCCGTGGTGCAGCGGAGCATCCGTGGTGTAGCGGAGCATCCGTGATGTAGCGGAGCATCCGTGGTGTAGCGGAGCATCCGTGGTGTAGCGGAGCATCCGTGGTGTAGCGGAGCATCCGTGGTGTAGCGGAGCATCCGTGGTGTAGCGTATTTGGTTTCTACCTTGTAGCCGAGAGGCATAAACGGAAACTACCGGACTTGTTCGTGTTATCTAATTAGCATAAAGTAGTTCCCTTGTCTACCCGGTTAGACAGATTTATCTCACACCCCCAAAATGGTGGGAAAAGCCTGCATATAGGTGAGAGAATATGATCTCTATTCATTTGTCTAATTTAATTGTGTGTACATTCCTGCAGGAATATAGGTTGTCCCGTATATTGACATTTGTGACCGAAGTTGGTTTAGCATAATTTAAATCTTTCATTACTTCAAACATTTTGTTTCCAGGTTGCCGGATCAATATTCGAGCCTCCTTCTGCCACATAAACTGCCTCCCACCAAGGACAAGCTGTTGATGACCTCGCTGCCTATGCTCGGGTACATGGAACAGAACGTGGCGATGGCAATCATCAAAGCCATGACAGCTGCCGGAAATGCCAAGCCCAAGTATCCCTTCCTTAATTCCAGCAGATCAGCACTATTCTACATTGCTTATCATCTCAAAGGTGAGGATTATGTAACATTTGTCATCAAGCATTTATTTATGCAACGCGGGTTCGATCCTCGGACCAGGAAGTATGTCAGATGGTACGATGGTCGCCAGACCGGACAGGTGGGTTTTCTCCCACACAAATGACCACATTTATGCTTTCATCCGCGCCAACGAGAGTGATTAATATAAGTTGTTAGAACTTGCTTCGCAATCGTTGTAAAATAAATAAAGTTGCTGGTATAGATGCTATGGGAGTGATCGTCTTAATTGCGCTGTGGGAGGGCTGACCTAAAACCCTCTATTGTCTTTGCATGCACTCTGATCCAGATTAGTCATTGATGTAAGAGGAAACCAATCAATAAAATACACTTCATTTTAAAAATAGTTAGAACCTCTCCATTGTGACAGTCCCTCGACTGGGAATGTACAGTACATATATGAGTCCCTCAACAGGGAATGTACAGTACATATATGAGCCCCTCGACAGGGAATGTACAGTACATATATGAGTCCCTCGACAGGGAATGTACAGTACATATATGAGCCCCTCGACAGGGAATGTACAGTACATATATGAGTCCCTCGACAGGGAATGTACAGTACATATATGAGTCCCTCGACAGGGAATGTACAGTACATATATGAGCCCCTCGACAGGGAATGTACAGTACATATATGAGTCCCTCGACAGGGAATGTACAGTACATATATGAGTCCCTCGACAGGGAATGTACAGTACATATATGAGCCCCTCGACAGGGAATGTACAGTACATATATGAGTCCCTCGACAGGGAATGTACAGTACATATATGAGTCCCTCGACAGGGAATGTACAGTACATATATGAGCCCCTCGACAGGGAATGTACAGTACATATATGAGTCCCTCGACAGGGAATGTACAGTACATATATGAGTCCCTCGACAGGGAATGTACAGTACATATATGAGCCCCTCGACAGGGAATGTACAGTACATATATGAGTCCCTCGACAGGGAATGTACAGTACAATATGAGTCCCTCGACAGGGAATGTATAGTACATA
>CM026396.1:2540633-2563962 GCA_014843695.1 Archivesica marissinica
GAAATAAAGTGTTATAGATTGCTGAGAGCATAAATATACCATAGAAATAAAGTGTTATAGATTGCTGAGAGCATAAATATACCATAGAAATAAAGTGTTATAGATTGCTGAGAGCATAAATATACTATAGAAATAAAATGTTATAGATTGCTGAGAGCATAAATATACTATAGAAATAAAGTGTTATAGATTGCTGAGAGCATAAATATACTATAGAAATAAAGTGTTATAGATTGCTGAGAGCATAAATATACTATAGAAATAAAGTGTTATAGATTGCTGAGAGCATAAATATACTATAGAAATAAAGTGTTATAGATTGCTGAGAGCATAAATATACTATAGAAATAAAATGTTATAGATTGCTGAGAGCATAAATATACTATAGAAATAAAGTGTTATAGATTGCTGAGAGCATAAATATACTATAGAAATAAAGTGTTATAGATTGCTGAGAGCATAAATATACTATAGAAATAAAGTGTTATAGATTGCTGAGAGCATAAATATACTATAGAAATAAAGTGTTATAGATTGCTGAGAGCATAAATATACTATAGAAATAAAGTGTTATAGATTGCTGAGAGCATAAATATACTATAGAAATAAAGTGTTATAGATTGCTGAGAGCATAAATATACTATAGAAATAAAGTGTTATAGATTGCTGAGAGCATAAATATACTATAGAAATAAAGTGTTATAGATTGCTGAGAGCATACATATACCATAGAAATAAAGTGTTATAGATTGCTGAGAGCATAAATATACTATAGAAATAAAGTGTTATAGATTGCTGAGAGCATACATATACCATAGAAATAAAGTGTTATAGATTGCTGAGAGCATAAATATACTATAGAAATAAAGTGTTATAGATTGCTGAGAGCATAAATATACCATAGAAATAAAGTGTTATAGATTGCTGAGAGCATAAATATACCATAGAAATAAAGTGTTATAGATTGCTGAGAGCATAAATATACCATAGAAATAAAGTGTTATAGATTGCTGAGAGCATAAATATACCATAGAAATAAAGTGTTATAGATTGCTGAGAGCATAAATATACCATAGAAATAAAGTGTTATAGATTGCTGAGAGCATAAATATACCATAGAAATAAAGTGTTATAGATTGCTGAGAGCATAAATATACCATAGAAATAAAGTGTTATAGATTGCTGAGAGCATAAATATACCATAGAAATAAAGTGTTATAGATTGCTGAGAGCATAAATATACCATAGAAATAAAGTGTTATAGATTGCTGAGAGCATAAATATACTATAGAAATAAAGTGTTATAGATTGCTGAGAGCATAAATATACTATAGAAATAAAGTGTTATAGATTGCTGAGAGCATAAATATACTATAGAAATAAAGTGTTATAGATTGCTGAGAGCATAAATATACTATAGAAATAAAGTGTTATAGATTGCTGAGAGCATAAATATACTATAGAAATAAAGTGTTATAGATTGCTGAGAGCATAAATATACTATAGAAATAAAGTGTTATAGATTGCTGAGAGCATAAATATACTATAGAAATAAAGTGTTATAGATTGCTGAGAGCATAAATATACAATAGAAATAAAGTGTTATAGATTGCTGAGAGCATAAATATACTATAGAAATAAAGTGTTATAGATTGCTGAGAGCATAAATATACTATAGAAATAAAGCGAAACGACGAAAGAGAACTATTATATTGAGAGAACCGAAATACTGTGTTGAGTTATTATTATTATATATAAAAAGAAGAATCCCCTAGACAACACCAGCGATAGAGTAGACCCTGGTTAGAGCCTAGACAACATCAGCGATAGAGTAGGCCCTGGTTAGAGCCTAGACAACATCAGCGATAGAGTAGGCCCTGGTTAGAGCCTAGGAAACATCAGCGATAGAGTAGGCCCTGGTTAGAGCCTAGGAAACACCAGCGATAGAGTAGACCCCGGTTAGAGCCTAGACAACATCAGCGATAGAGTAGGCCCTGGTTAGAGCCTAGGAAACATCAGCGATAGAGTAGGCCCTGGTTAGAGCATAGGAAACATCAGCGATAGAGTAGACCCTGGTTACAGCCTAGGAAACACCAGCGATAGAGTAGACCCTGGTTAGAGCCTAGACAACACCAGCGATAGAGTAGACCCTGGTTAGAGCCTAGGAAACATCAGCGATAGAGTAGACCCTGGTTAGAGCCTAGACAACACCAGCGATAGAGTAGAACCTGGTTAGAGCCTAGACAACACCAGCGATAGAGTAGACCCTGGTTAGAGCATAGACATCACCAGCGATAGAGTAGACCCTGGTTAGAGCCTAGGAAACATCAACGATAGAGTAGACCCTGGTTAGAGCCTAGACAACACCAGCGATAGAGTAGAACCTGGTTAGAGCCTAGACAACACCAGCGATAGAGTAGACCCTGGTTAGAGCCTAGGAAACATCAGCGATAGAGTAGACCCTGGTTAGAGCCTAGACAACACCAGCGATAGAGTAGAACCTGGTTAGAGCCTAGACAACACCAGCGATAGAGTAGACCCTGGTTAGAGCATAGACATCACCAGCGATAGAGTAGACCCTGGTTAGAGCCTAGGAAACATCAACGATAGAGTAGACCCTGGTTAGAGCCTAGACAACACCAGCGATAGAGTAGAACCTGGTTAGAGCCTAGACAACACCAGCGATAGAGTAGACCCTGGTTAGAGCATAGACAACACCAGCGATAGAGTAGACCCTGGTTAGAGCCTAGACAACACCAGCAATATAGTAGACCCTGGTTAGAGCCTAGGAAACACCAGCGATAGAGTAGACCCTGGTTAGAGCCTAGGAAACACCAGCGATAGAGTAGACCCTGGTTAGAGCCTAGACAACACCAGCGATAGAGTAGACCCTGGTTAGAGCATAGACAACACAAGCGATAGAGTAGACCCTGGTTAGAGCCTAGACAACACCAGCGATACAGTAGACCCTGGTTAGAGCCTAGGAAACACCAGCGATAGAGTAGACCCTGGTTAGAGCCTAGGAAACATAGACTAAGATTCGATAGGAAGAATAGTTTGTGACAACGAGTTTTATCCAAATCCAAAAACTTTATTCAACAACTTAGGTTCATACACATAATGAACTGCAAACGCATCATATACTATAACACATATTACATAATATCAGCATAGTATCAATGGCGGCTCAGAATATGGTTATACAATCACATCATTTCCAGGAAACGGTAATATCAGTTTTACATGATTTTACGTTTCTTGAAAGTATACGTATTGTGTAAAGTACAAAGATGATTCATGTATTTATTCGCATATAATTATAATGGAAATAGCTACGATTTGTTGGTCTATTCTATCGGGATAATCGAATGGTATTGCTCAACTACGATCAAGATTCCATGATGATATTGCGTTCAGGCGTTCTTACTTATAATGTGACTGATATATCCTGATCACTATATACGTCTATAAATTAATTACGTTTTAGAAAACAGTTATTTGTTAATTTTGGTAACGAAGAGAAGAATAGAGAAGAATTATATAAGACTCTGTCTTCCATTCTAATCCTGTTTCTGTATTCTGATTATGCGTGGTGTATGCATTGTTCAATATGTATTATATTGGGAAATAAAATATGTTTAAACTAAGAGAATTTGGTTTTCCAAGCATTGTTGTGATTCATGTACCATGGATTTATGTACCTTGGGTTTATGTACCTTGGGTTTATATACCTTGGGTTTATGTACCTTGGGTTTATGTACCTTGGGTTTATGTACCTTGGATTCATGTACCTTGGGTTTATGTACCTTGGGTTTATGTACCTTGGGTTTATGTACCTTGGGTTTATGTACCTTGGGTTTATGTACCTTGGGTTTATGTACCTTGGATTCATGTACCTTGGATTCATGTACCTTGGGTTTATGTACCTTGGATTCATGTACCTTGGATGTATGTACTTTGGATGTATGTACTTTGGGTTTATGTACCTTGGATTCATGTACCTTGGATTAATGTACCTTGGATTCATGTACCTTGGGTTCATGTACCTTGGATTCATGTACCTTGGGTTTATGTACCTTGGGTTTATGTACCTTGGATTCATGTACCTTGGATTCATGTACCTTGGGTTCATGTACCTTGGGTTTATGTACCTTGGGTTCATGTACCTTGGATTCATGTACCTTGGGTTCATGTACCTTGGATTCATGTACCTTGGATTCATGTATCTTGGATTTATGTACCTTGGGTTCATGTACCTTGGATTCATGTACCTTGGGTTCATGTACCGTGGATTCATGTACCTTGGTTTCATGTACTTCATGTACCTTAGATTCATGTACCTTGGATTCATGTAATTCATGTACCTTGGATTCATGTACCTTGGGTTTAATAAGAAATATAATACAATTCATTTCATTATGTACTGACCTGAATTGAAACATAATTTCCTCTTCTCGGGAGATTTCAAACATATAGCAAACGTTGCATATATTTTACAAGCTCACATACATTTCATGACAAATATAACAAGCAATAAAACTACCTAATGTGTCGAGATGAGAAAGTGTATCACATAATGTGGGCGGTCCAGTGATTGGGTCAATCCCTACCCACGAGGCACATAATGTGGGCGGTCCAGTGATTGGGTCAATCCCTACACACGAGGCACATAATGTGGGCGGTCCAGTGATTGGGTCAATCCCTATCCACGAGGCACAGAATGTGGGCGGTCCAGTGATTGGGTCAATCCCTACGCACGAGGCACATAATGTGGGCGGTCCAGTGATTGGGTCACTCCCTACCCACGAGGCACAGAATGTGGGCGGTCCAGTGATTGGGTCAATCCCTACCTACAAGGTACAGAATGTGGGCGGTCCAGTGATTGGGTCAATCCCTACACACGAGGCACAGAATGTGGGCGGTCCAGTGATTGGGTCAATCCCTACCTACAAGGTACAGAATGTGGGCGGTCCAGTGATTGGGTCAATCCCTACCCACGAGGCACAGAATGTGGGCGGTCCAGTGATTGGGTCAATCCCTACGCACGAGGCACATACTGTGGGCGGTCCAGTGATTGGGTCAATCCCTACGCACGAGGCACATAATGTGGGCGGTCCAGTGATTGGGTCACTCCCTAAGTGATTGGGTCAATCCCTATCCACGAGGCACAGAATGTAGCCGGTCCAGTAATTGGGTCAATCCCTACATACAATGCTCTTTGTGACAACACTATGCACTGTAATTGAGTATTACTATTGGCTGATACTAAACAACGACATATCTGAATGACTGACAACGCATGGTCAGATGATAAGCATGTTTTGTCCGTCGGCGGAGAGCGTTTACTAGATGCTACTTGTAACAACATATCGAAATGAGAACATGTAAGTACAGGGTAGGTGTTGTACCGTATATGGAAGAATCGAAGGTAACCACTGACACATATCTTCACGCTATGCTTGTGTTTGTCCTTCTTTCTTGGAACTAGACTAACTTCCTGGTAATGTCCACTTCTGCAACAACAGGAAATAATGCGAGTACTACTCGTAAGAATACGGATCATGTTCCATGCATATAGTAACACGTCATATAACACGTCATATAGTAACACGTCATATAGTAACACGTCAAATAACACGTCATATAGCATCACGTCATATAGTAACACGTCATATAGTAACACGTCATATAGTAACACGTCATATAGTAACAAGTCATATAGTAATACATCATATAGTAACACGTCATATAACACGTCATATAGTAACACGTCATATAGCACGTCATATAACACGTCATATAGTAACACGTCATATAGTAACACGTCATATAACACGTCACATAGTAACATGTCATATAACACGTCATATAGTAACACGTCGTCATATAGTAACACGTCATATAGTAACACGTCATATAGTAACACGTCATATAGTAACACGTCATATAGCACGTCATATAGTAACACGTTATATAGTAACACGTCATATAACACGTCATATAGTAACACGTCATATGGCACGTCATATAGTAACACGTTATATAGTAACATGTCATATAACACGTCATATAGTAACACGTCATATGGCACATCATATAGTAACACGTCATATAGCACGTCATATAGTAACACGTCATATGGCACGTCATATAGTAACACGTCATATGGCACGTCATATAGTAACACGTCATATGGCACGTCATATAGTAACACGTCATATAGTAACACGTTCTATAGTAACACGTCATATAACACGTCATATAGCAACACGTCATATAGTAACACGTCATATAGTAACACGTCATATAGTAACACGTCATATAGTAACACGTCATATAGTAACACGTCATATAGTAACACATCATATAGTAACACGTCATATAGTAACAAGTCATATAGTAATACATCATATAGTAACACGTCATATAACACGTCATATAGTAACACGTCATATAGCACGTCATATAACACGTCATATAGTAACACGTCATATAGTAACACGTCATATAACACGTCACATAGTAACATGTCATATAACACGTCATATAGTAACACGTCGTCATATAGTAACACGTCATATAGTAACACGTCATATAGTAACACGTCATATAGCACGTCATATAGTAACACGTTATATAGTAACACGTCATATAACACGTCATATAGTAACACGTCATATGGCACGTCATATAGTAACACGTTATATAGTAACATGTCATATAACACGTCATATAGTAACACGTCATATGGCACGTCATATAGTAACACGTCATGTAGCACATCATATAGTAACACGTCATATGGCACGTCATATAGTAACACGTCATATGGCACGTCATATAGTAACACGTCATATGGCACGTCATATAGTAACACGTCATATAGTAACACGTTCTATAGTAACACGTCATATAACACGTCATATAGCAACACATCATATAGTAACACGTCATATAGTAACACGTCATATAGTAACACGTCATATAGTAACACGTCATATAGTAACACGTCATATAGTAACACGTCATATAGTAACACGTCATATAGTAACACGTCATATAGCACGTCATATAGTAACACGTTATATAGTAACACGTCATATAACACGTCATATAGTAACATGTCATATAACACGTCATATAGTAACACGTCATATGGCACGTCATATAGTAACACGTCATATAGTAACACGTTCTATAGTAACACGTCATATAGCAACACGTCATATAGCAACACGTCATATAGTAACACGTCATATAGTAACACGTCATATAGTAACACGTCATATAGTAACACGTCATATAGTAACACGTCATATAGTAACACGTCATATAGTAACACGTCATATAGTAATACGTCATATAACACGTCATATAACACGTCATATAGTAACACGTCATATAGTAACACGTCATATAACACGTCATATAACATGTCATATAGTAACAGGTCATATAGCACGTCATATAACACGCCATATAGTAACACGTCATATAGTAACACGTCATATAACACGTCACATAGTAACATGTCATATAACACATCATATAGTAACACGTCGTCATATAGTAACACGTCATATAGTAACACGTCATATAGTAACACGTCATATAGCACGTCATATAGTAACACGTTATATAGTAACAAGTCATATAACACGTCATATAGTAACACATCATATAACACGTCATATAGTAACACATCATATGGCACGTCATATAGTAACACGTCATATAGTAACACGTCATATAACATGTCATATAGCAACACGTCATATAGTAACACGTCATATAACACGTCATATAGTAACACGTCATATAGTAACACGTCATATAGTAACACGTCATATAGTAACAAGTCATATAGTAACACGTCATATAGTAACACGTCATATAACACATCATATAATACGTCATATAGTAACATGTCATATAGTAACACGTCATATAGCAACACGTCATATAGTAACACGTCATATAGTAACACGTCATATAGTAACACGTCATATAGTAACACGTCATATAGCACGTCATATAGTAACACATTATATAGTAACACGTCATATAACACGTCATATAGTAACACGTCATATAGTAACACGTCATATAGTAACACGTCATATGGCACATCATATAGTAACACGTCATATAGTAACACGTCATATAACACGTCATATAGCAACACGTCATATAGTAACACGTCATATAGTAACACATCAAATAACACGTCATATAGCATCACGTCATATAGTAACACGTCATATAGTAACACGTCATATAGTAATACGTCATATAGTAACACGTCATATAACACGTCATATAGTAACACGTCATATAGCACATCATATAACACGTCATATAGTAACACGTCATATAGTAACACGTCATATAACACGTCATATAGTAACACGTCGTCATATAGTAACACGTCATATAGTAACACGTCATATAGTAACACGTCGTCATATAGTAACACGTTATATAGTAACACGTCATATAACACGTCATATAGTAACATATCATATAACACGTCATATAGTAACACGTCATATGGCACGTCATATAGTAACACGTCATATAGTAACACGTTCTATAGTAACACGTCATATAACACGTCATATAGCAACACGTCATATAGTAACACGTCATATAACACCTCATATAGTAACACGTCATATAGTAACATGTCATATAACACGTCATATAGCAACACGTCATATAGTAACACGTCATATAACACGTCATATAGTAACACGTCATATAGTAACACGTCATATAGTAACACGTCATATAGTAACACGTCATATAGTAACACATGATATAGTAACACGTCATATAGTAACACGTCATATAGTAATACGTCATATAACACATCATATAACACGTCATATAGTGACACGTCATATAGTAACACGTCATATAACACGTCATATAACATGTCATATAGTAACACGTCATATAGCACGTCATATAACACGTCATATAGTAACACGTCATATAGTAACACGTCATATAACACGTCACATAGTAACATGTCATATAACACGTCATATAGTAACACGTCGTCATATAGTAACACGTCATATAGTAACACGTCATATAGTAACACGTCATATAGCACGTCATATAGTAACACGTTATATAGTAACAAGTCATATAACACGTCATATAGTAACACGTCATATAACACGTCATATAGTAACACATCATATGGCACGTCATATAGTAACACGTCATATAGTAACACGTCATATAACATGTCATATAGCAACACGTCATATAGTAACACGTCATATAACACGTCATATAGTAACACGTCATATAGTAACACGTCATATAGTAACACGTCATATAGTAACAAGTCATATAGTAACACGTCATATAGTAACACGTCATATAACACATCATATAATACGTCATATAGTAACACGTCATATAGCAACACGTCATATAGTAACACGTCATATAGTAACACGTCATATAGTAACACGTCATATAGTAACACGTCATATAGCACGTCATATAGTAACACATTATATAGTAACACGTCATATAACACGTCATATAGTAACACGTCATATAGTAACACGTCATATAGTAACACGTCATATGGCACATCATATAGTAACACGTCATATAGTAACACGTCATATAACACGTCATATAGCAACACGTCATATAGCATCACGTCATATAGTAACACGTCATATAGTAACACGTCATATAGTAATACGTCATATAGTAACACGTCATATAACACGTCATATAGTAACACGTCATATAGCACATCATATAACACGTCATATAGTAACACGTCATATAGTAACACGTCATATAACACGTCATATAGTAACACGTCGTCATATAGTAACACGTCATATAGTAACACGTCATATAGTAACACGTCGTCATATAGTAACACGTTATATAGTAACACGTCATATAACACGTCATATAGTAACATGTCATATAACACGTCATATAGTAACACGTCATATGGCACGTCATATAGTAACACGTCATATAGTAACACGTCATATAACACGTCATATAGCAACACGTCATATAGTAACACGTCATATAACACCTCATATAGTAACACGTCATATAGTAACATGTCATATAACACGTCATATAGCAACATGTCATATAGTAACACGTCATATAACACGTCATATAGTAACACGTCATATAGTAACACGTCATATAGTAACACGTCATATAACACGTCATATAATATGTCATATAGTAATACGTCATATAACACATCATATAATACGTCATATAGTAACACATCATATAACACGTCATATAATACGTCATATAGTAACACGTCATATAACACGTCATATAGTAACACGTCATATAGTAACACGTCATATATATGTATACACTGCGATACATGTAAACACCCACTTGTATACACTGCGATACATGTAAACACCCTCTTGTATACACTGCAATATATGTAAACACCCACTTGTATACACTGCGATACATGTAAACACCCTCTTGTATACACTGCGATATATGTAAACACCCACTTGTATACACTGCGATACATGTAAACACCCACTTGTATACACTGCGATACATGTAAACACCCTCTTGTATACACTGCGATACATGTAAACACCCACTTGTATACACTGCGATACATGTAAACACCCTCTTGTATACACTGCGATATATGTAAACACCCTCTTGTATACACTGCGATACATGTAAACACCCTCTTGTATACACTGCGATATATGTAAACACCCACTTGTATACACTGCGATACATGTAAACACCCTCTTGTATACACTGCGATACATGTAAACACCCTCTTGTATACATTGCGATACATGTAAACACCCACTTGTATACACTGTAATACATTACTAAAATAGCACATTAGTAATACAATGGAGGAGTTTTCAAAACCATCATAAATTACAAACATATGAGAGACATGTGCTGGTGTCAATGGAGATTTGGAATATTTATAACTGTTAGAAAACCGTTTCCCGAACAATTGTAAACATTGCAATGTATGTTTGCAAACATTGCTGAACGTAACATGGATAATGATAAGTCGATACACTAAATGGCATTCATTGACACTGAGGCAGCTATATGAACAACTATAGATACACCGTTTCCATATATATAGTTTCTCTATTTTTCAGCTTTAGCATTACTATATAATTCCAATATGCATTTTTCGCTTATAGTCCTATCATTTGATTTGTATATATGTTGAGGACCTCATGGTAGATTAACTTTTGTTAAATGAGTTCTCTCGTAAAATAAAGTCTTTATTATTCGTATTATTATTATTATAATCATGTATGTCTTGTAATAGAAAATCGACTTCCCAATAAACTACAGTGATATGGATATGCCGTTTGATATCATATACATATAATTCCCGCTATTCCGAGGATATTGAGCGCCAAACCTGTGTTACCACTGGACTACAGCTCCGTCTGTTTGCACTAAGATGTGCATGTTGCACTGCGTTGCACACCCATATACACTTAATGCTTGACCTGCTTTCCAATGCCTTCACACTGTCAATATTTAGTATATGCAAATATAATTTAGCTCGATTACGAAACAAGTTCTTACAAAGTTTAATCGCTCTCGAGACCTCATCACTGAATTCATCTTCATGAGGGAGAGAGAAGAGGGAATGTCTTGCCTAAGCGCACAATCGTAACGGCTACAGCTGGGCGCGAACTCTGGGCTTTTCACACTTGAAGCCCTACAACAGCAGTTACACTGTCAACACTTTATTATGCATGTTGCAGAATCCGAGTACGGTAGTACATTAAGTTCGAACTTGTTAGCATCTGGTCAATGGCGTGTATAGTATCCTCGTCGAGTAACACACAGGCCCATCATGTACACATAGGTCTACGTTTGCCGTGTCTTCAATGAAGTATGCATGTAGTTAATAATTCATGTAGTTTTAGATAAGAATCTAAACTTACGCCTTGAGAATCTTTAGGTCCCTGAGTGTCGTCACTTTTCGTCCCAACATTTTGTAGTCACCGGTGCCACTAATAATGTATAAAATGTAATACAATAATTAACATGAGTCTAACTTGTTAGAGAATATATCAGTCTGCAACAGTCATTCAGATTTACTTCTGATCTTCCAACTCAAAACTTGCGCTCATCTTTCAATCTCCAACCAATTTGTGAACTTTTTAGACAATCTTTCTTATAATTCAGTCCCTCCCTTATCACATACATACAGCACATTCTGTTCCACACTTCAAAGCTTTATATATTAGGTGGTGCAAAGAACAGACCGTTAACCCAATAAACGGATACATTATAATGATACACGTATAGTATATAAGTATTAATTTAGTATATTATAGAGTATATCTTATCTCCCATGCCCGTCTCACTGGTCATTGTTTACATGTTGCATTATGCTATTTGATCTTTTAATTTGTTGAGGGCCTCATGGTAGATTGACGTTGCCTCATGGTAGATTGACTTTGCCTCATGGTAGATTGACTTTGCCTCATGGTAGATTGACTTAATTGTTCAAATGAGTTCTCTCGTTATATAAATTCATCATTATTATCCTCGTCTATAAGCACATGTATCGGTATAAGACAATCATAATAACCGTGGTCGAGTGGTTAAGGTCGCTGACTTGTATACCACTGTAACCCATCATCACTGATGGTCACGGGTTCGAGCCCCGCTCAGGTCGTGTCTCATTTATATGAAAAGGTTTCTTACGGAGGTTGGTGCACCCAAGTACTGGTTAACCGCTGGAGCCTGCCCATGAAAGGTGTTGTTAGGTATAACTGCCCGCCGGCGATATAGCCCAAAATGGTGCTGATGCAGGCGTAAAACCCGAAATATAATAATAATCATAATACTAGTCTCAGAAGTTAGCAAAGTTACATAATTAAATATTTAAATACATTTTCAAACAATCAAATATTCGATATATATATCTATGACATATAAAAATATTTTATTGAGGAGAGAGGGCATCTAAAGAATGGACGCCGATATTGCGCAATGGTAGCGCGTTCGCTTCATGTATGAATGCCCTGATTTCGCGCCCAGCTGTAGTGGTTACGATTGCGCCCGTGTGCAAGGCACTTACATTCCACATTACCCCGCCACTCTTCCTCGTGGTGATGCATTCAATCAGGTATGAGGTCTTGAGAGCGATTAAACTAGTGTTGTAAGAACTTGTTTCGCAATCGAGTTAAGATAAATTTGTATAAGAGGAATGGCAATACATTGGAAGACGAACCTATGATGCCAGACGGCAAGTTCCAGCAACCTGTCCCAGTCTCCATTACACATTCTCTGCAACCCAACCTCAAACGGTCGCCATCTGAAATCAACAAAATGCATTATTCATTTAGAAAAACATGAGAATAATGTCTTTATAGTTTAAAATGTGCTAGAATTTACCATGGGGAAAATAACACGCACCATATCTATATCACTGATTTTGAGCATGAAATATAGACAATAACACTGGTAAATACGTGTATGTACTATCCTAGAGTATTACTTCAATAATGCGTGTGCGCCATGTCATAGCGTATTACGTCATATCCTAGAGTATTACGTCATGTCCTAGCGTATTACGTCATATCCTATAATATTACGTCATGTCCTAGAGTATTACATCATGTCCTAGAGTATTACACAATGTCCTAGAGTATTACGCCATGTCCTAGAGTAATATGTCATGTCCTGAGTAGTACGCCATGTCATAGAGTATTACGCCATGTCCTAGAGTAATACGTCATGTCCTGAGTAGTACGCCATGTCATAGAGTATTACGTCATGTCCTGAGTAGTACGCCATGTCCTAGAAAATTATATCATGGCTTAGAGTAATACACAATGTCCTAGAGTATTACGCCATGTCCTAGAGTAATACGTCATGTCCTGAGTAGTACGCCATGTCATAGAGTATTACGCCATGTCCTAGAGTAATACGTCATGTCCTGAGTAGTACGCCATGTCCTAGAGTAATACGACATGTCCTGAGTAGTACGCCATGTCCTAGAATATTACGTCATGGCCTAGAGTAATACGTCATGTCCCGAGTATTACGCCATGTCCTAGAGTAATACGTCATGTCCTGAGTAGTACGCCATGTCATAGAGTATTACGTCATGTCCTAGAGTAATACGTCATGTCCCGAGTAGTACGCCATGTCCAAGAGTATTACGTCATGTCCTAGAATATTACGCCATGTCCTAGTGTATTACGCCATATCCTAGAGTATTACGCCATGTCCTAGAGTTTTACGCCATGTCCTAGTGTATTACGCCATAGAATATTACGCCATGTCCTAGAGTATTACGTCATGTCCTAGAATATTATGCCATGTCCTAGTGTATTACGCCATATCCTAGAGTATTACGCCATGTCCTAGAGTTTTACGCCATGTCCTAGTGTATTACGCCATAGAATATTAGGCCATGTCCTAGAGTATTACGCCATGTCCTAGTGTATTACGCCATATAATATTACGCCATGTCCTAGTGTATTACGCCATGTCCTAGTGTATTACGCCATGTCCTAGTGTATTACGCCATGTCCTAGAGTATTACGCCATGTCCTAGAGTTTTACGCCATGTCCTAGTGTATTACGCCATGTCCTAGTGTATTACGCCATAGAATATTACGCCATGTCCTAGTGTATTACGCCATGTCCTAGTGTATTACGCCATGTCCTAGTGTATTACGCCATGTCCTAGAGTATTACGCCATGTCCTAGAGTTTTACGCCATGTCCTAGTGTATTACGCCATGTCCTAGTGTATTACGCCATAGAATATTACGCCATGTCCTAGTGTATTACGCCATGTCCTAGTGTATTACGCCATAGAGTATTACGCCATGTCCTAGTGTATTACGCCATAGAATATTACGCCATGTCCTAGTGTATTACGCCATGTCCTAGTGTATTATGCCATGTCCTAGTGTATTACGCCATAGAGTATTACGCCATGTCCTAGTGTATTACGCCATAGAATATTACGCCATGTCCTAGTGTATTACGCCATGTCCTAGAATATTACGCCATGTCCTAGTGTATTACGCCATGTCCTAGTGTATTACGCCATGTCCTAGTGTATTACGCCATGTCCTAGAGTATTACGCCATGTCCTAGAGTTTTACGCCATGTCCTAGTGTATTACGCCATAGAATATTACGCCATGTCCTAGTGTATTACGCCATGTCCTAGTGTATTACGCCATAGAGTATTACGCCATGTCCTGGTGTATTACGCCATAGAATATTACGCCATGTCCTAGTGTATTACGCCATGTCCTAGTGTATTACGCATGTCCTAGAATATTACGCCATATCCTAGTGTATTACGCCATGTCCTAGTGTATTACGCCATGTCCTAGAGTATTACGCCATGTCTTAGAGTTTTACGCCATGTCCTAGTGTAATACGCCATAGAATATTACGCCATGTCCTAGTGTATTATGCCATGTCCTAGTGTATTACGCCATAGAGTATTACGCCATGTCCTAGTGTATTACGCCATAGAATATTACGCCATGTCCTAGTGTATTACGCCATGTCCTAGTGTATTACGCCATAGAATATTACGCCATGTCCTAGTGTATTACGCCATAGAATATTACGCCATGTCCTAGTGTATTACGCCATGTCCTAGTGTATTACGCCATGTCCTAGTGTATTATGCCATGTCCTAGTGTATTACGCCATGTCCTAGTGTATTATGCCATAGAATATTACGCCATGTCCTAGTGTATTACGCCATGTCCTAGTGTATTACGCCATAGAATATTACGCCATGTCCTAGTGTATTACGCCATAGAATATTACGCCATGTCCTAGTGTATTACGCCATGTCCTAGTGTATTACGCCATGTCCTAGTGTATTACGCCATGTCCTAGTGTATTACGCCATGTCCTAGTGTATTACGCCATGTCCTAGTGTATTACGCCATGTCCTAGTGTATTACGCCATAGAATATTACGCCATGTCCTAGTGTATTACGCCATGTCCTAGTGTATTACGCCATGTCCTAGTGTATTACGCCATAGAATATTACGCCATGTCCTAGTGTATTACGCCATGTCCTAGTGTATTACGCCATAGAATATTACGCCATGTCCTAGAGTTTTACGCCATGTCCTAGTGTATTACGCCATGTCCTAGAATATTACGCCATGTCCTAGTGTATTACGCCATGTCCTAGTGTATTACGCCATAGAGTATTACGCCATGTCCTGGTGTATTACGCCATAGAATATTACGCCATGTCCTAGTGTATTACGCCATGTCCTAGTGTATTACGCATGTCCTAGAATATTACGCCATATCCTAGTGTATTACGCCATGTCCTAGTGTATTATGCCATGTCCTAGAGTATTACGCCATGTCTTAGAGTTTTACGCCATGTCCTAGTGTAATACGCCATAGAATATTACGCCATGTCCTAGTGTATTACGCCATGTCCTAGTGTATTACGCCATAGAGTATTACGCCATGTCCTAGTGTATTACGCCATAGAATATTACACCATGTCCTAGTGTATTACGCCATGTCCTAGTGTATTACGCCATAGAATATTACGCCATGTCCTAGTGTATTACGCCATAGAATATTACGCCATGTCCTAGTGTATTACGCCATGTCCTAGTGTATTACGCCATGTCCTAGTGTATTATGCCATGTCCTAGTGTATTACGCCATGTCCTAGTGTATTACGCCATAGAATATTACGCCATGTCCTAGTGTATTACGCCATGTCCTAGTGTATTACGCCATAGAATATTACGCCATGTCCTAGTGTAATACGCCATAGAATATTACGCCATGTCCTAGTGTATTACGCCATGTCCTAGTGTATTACGCCATGTCCTAGTGTATTACGCCATGTCCTAGTGTATTACGCCATAGAATATTACGCCATGTCCTAGTGTATTACGCCATAGAATATTACGCCATGTCCTAGTGTATTACGCCATGTCCTAGTGTATTACGCCATAGAATATTACGCCATGTCCTAGTGTATTACGCCATGTCCTAGTGTATTACGCCATAGAATATTACGCCATGTCCTAGTGTATTACGCCATGTCCTAGTGTATTACGCCATAGAATATTACGCCATGTCCTAGTGTATTACGCCATGTCCTAGTGTATTACGCCATGTCCTAGAATATTACGCCATGTCCTAGTGTATTACGCCATGTCCTAGTGTATTACGCCATGTCCTAGTGTATTACGCCATGTCCTAGTGTATTACGCCATGTCCTAGAGTATTACGCCATGTCCTAGAGTTTTACGCCATGTCCTAGTGTATTACGCCATAGAATATTACGCCATGTCCTAGTGTGTTACGCCATGTCCTAGTGTTACCCATAGAATATTACGCCATGTCCTAGAATATTACGCCATGTCCTAGTGTATTACGCCATGTCCTAGTGTATTACGCCATAGAATATTACGCCATGTCCTAGTGTATTACGCCATTTAGAGTATTACGCCATGTCCTAGTGTATTACGCCATGTCCTAGTGTATTACGCCATGTCCTAGTGTATTACGCCATGTCCTAGTGTATTACGCCATGTCCTAGTGTATTACGCCATAGAATATTACGCCATGTCCTAGTGTATTACGCCATAGAATATTACGCCATGTCCTAGTGTATTACGCCATGTCCTAGTGTATTACGCCATTATTACGCCATGTCCTAGAGTATTATGCCATGTCCTAGTGTATTACGCCATGTTCTAGTGTATTACGCCATGTCCTAGTGTATTACGCCATGTCCTAGTGTATTACGCCATAGAATATTACGCCATGTCTTAGTGTATTACGCCATGTCCTAGTGTATTACGCCATAGAATATTACGCCATGTCCTAGTGTATTACGCCATAGAATATTACGCCATGTCCTAGAGTATTACGCCATGTCCTAGAGTATTATGCCATGTCCTAGTGTATTACGACATGTCCTAGTGTATTACGCCATAGAATATTATGCCATGTCCTAGTGTATTACGCCATAGAGTATTACGCCATGTCCTAGTGTATTACGCCATGTCCTAGTGTATTACGCCATAGAATATTACGCCATGTCCTAGTGTATTACGCCATGTCCTAGTGTATTACGCCATGTCCTAGTGTATTACGCCATAGAGTATTACGCCATGTCCTAGTGTATTACGCCATAGAATATTATGCCATGTCCTAGTGTATTACGCCATGTCCTAGTGTATTACGCCATGTCCTAGAATATTACACCATGTCCTAGTGTATTACGCCATGTCCTAGTGTATTACGCCATGTCCTAGTGTATTACGCCATGTCCTAGAGTATTACGCCATATCCTAGAGTTTTACGCCATGTCCTAGTGTATTACGCCATAGAATATTACGCCATGTCCTAGTGTATTACGCCATGTCCTAGTGTATTACGCCATAGAGTATTACGCCATGTCCTAGTGTATTACGCCATAGAATATTACGCCATGTCCTAGTGTATTACGCCATGTCCTAGTGTATTACGCCATGTCCTAGAATATTACACCATGTCCTAGTGTATTACGCCATGTCCTAGTGTATTACGCCATGTCCTAGTGTATTACGCCATGTCCTAGAGTATTACGCCATATCCTAGAGTTTTACGCCATGTCCTAGTGTATTACGCCATAGAATATTACGCCATGTCCTAGTGTATTACGCCATGTCCTAGTGTATTACGCCATAGAGTATTACGCCATGTCCTAGTGTATTACGCCATAGAATATTACGCCATGTCCTAGTGTATTACGCCATGTCCTAGTGTATTACGCCATAGAATATTACGCCATGTCCTAGTGTATTACGCCATAGAATATTACGCCATGTCCTAGTGTATTACGCCATGTCCTAGTGTATTACGCCATGTCCTAGAGTATTACGCCATGTTCTAGAGTTTTACGCCATATCCTAGTGTATTACGCCATAGAATATTACGCCATGTCCTAGTGTATTACGCCATGTCCTAGTGTATTACGCCATAGAATATTACGCCATGTCCTAGTGTATTACGCCATAGAATATTACGCCATGTCCTAGTGTATTACGCCATGTCCTAGTGTATTACGCCATAGAATATTACGCCATGTCCTAGAGTATTACGCCATGTCCTAGTGTATTACGCCATGTCCTAGAGTATTACGCCATGTCCTAGTGTATTACGCCATGTCCTAGTGTATTACGCCATAGAGTATTACGCCATGTCCTGGTGTATTACGCCATAGAATATTACGCCATGTCCTAGTGTATTACGCCATGTCCTAGTGTATTACGCATGTCCTAGAATATTACGCCATATCCTAGTGTATTACGCCATGTCCTAGTGTATTATGCCATGTCCTAGAGTATTACGCCATGTCTTAGAGTTTTACGCCATGTCCTAGTGTAATACGCCATAGAATATTACGCCATGTCCTAGTGTATTACGCCATGTCCTAGTGTATTACGCCATAGAGTATTACGCCATGTCCTAGTGTATTACGCCATAGAATATTACGCCATGTCCTAGTGTATTACGCCATGTCCTAGTGTATTACGCCATAGAATATTACGCCATGTCCTAGTGTATTACGCCATAGAATATTACGCCATGTCCTAGTGTATTACGCCATAGAATATTACGCCATGTCCTAGTGTATTATGCCATGTCCTAGTGTATTACGCCATGTCCTAGTGTATTACGCCATGTCCTAGTGTATTACGCCATGTCCTAGTGTATTACGCCATAGAATATTACGCCATGTCCTAGTGTATTACGCCATGTCCTAGTGTATTACGCCATGTCCTAGTGTATTACGCCATAGAATATTACGCCATGTCCTAGTGTATTACGCCATGTCCTAGTGTATTACGCCATGTCCTAGTGTATTACGCCATGTCCTAGTGTATTACGCCATAGAATATTACGCCATGTCCTAGTGTATTACGCCATGTCCTAGTGTATTACGCCATAGAGTATTACGCCATGTCCTAGTGTATTACGCCATAGAATATTACGCCATGTCCTAGTGTATTACGCCATGTCCTAGTGTATTACGCCATAGAATATTACGCCATGTCCTAGTGTATTACGCCATGTCCTAGTGTATTACGCCATAGAATATTACGCCATGTCCTAGTGTATTACGCCATGTCCTAGTGTATTACGCCATGTCCTAGAATATTACGCCATGTCCTAGTGTATTACACCATGTCCTAGTGTATTACGCCATGTCCTAGTGTATTACACCATGTCCTAGTGTATTACGCCATGTCCTAGAGTATTACGCCATGTCCTAGAGTTTTACGCCAAGTCCTAGTGTATTACGCCATAGAATATTACGCCATGTCCTAGTGTGTTACGCCATGTCCTAGTGTATTACGCCATAGAATATTACGCCATGTCCTAGTGTATTACACCATAGAATATTACGCCATGTCCTAGTGTATTACGCCATGTCCTAGTGTATTACGCCATAGAATATTACGCCATGTCCTAGTGTATTACGCCATGAGAGTATTACGCCATGTCCTAGTGTATTACGCCATGTCCTAGTGTATTACGCCATGTCCTAGTGTATTACGCCATGTCCTAGTGTATTACGCCATGTCCTAGTGTATTACGCCATAGAATATTACGCCATGTCCTAGTGTATTACGCCATAGAATATTACGCCATGTCCTAGTGTATTACGCCATGTCCTAGAGTATTACGCCATGTCCTAGAGTATTACGCCATGTCCTAGTGTATTACGCCATGTCCTAGTGTATTACGCCATGTCCTAGTGTATTACGCCATGTCCTAGTGTATTACGCCATAGAATATTACGCCATGTCCTAGTGTATTACGCCATGTCCTAGTGTATTACGCCATAGAATATTACGCCATGTCCTAGTGTATTACGCCATAGAATATTACGCCATGTCCTAGAGTATTACGCCATGTCCTAGAGTATTATGCCATGTCCTAGTGTATTACGCCATGTCCTAGTGTATTACGCCATAGAATATTACGCCATGTCCTAGTGTATTACGCCATAGAGTATTACGCCATGTCCTAGTGTATTACGCCATGTCCTAGTGTATTACGCCATAGAATATTACGCCATGTCCTAGTGTATTACGCCATGTCCTAGTGTATTACGCCATGTCCTAGTGTATTACGCCATAGAGTATTACGCCATGTCCTAGTGTATTACGCCATATAATATTACGCCATGTCCTAGTGTATTACGCCATGTCCTAGTGTATTACGCCATGTCCTAGAATATTACGCCATGTCCTAGTGTATTACGCCATGTCCTAGTGTATTACGCCATGTCCTAGTGTATTACGCCATGTCCTAGAGTATTACGCCATGTCCTAGAGTTTTACGCCATGTCCTAGTGTATTACGCCATAGAATATTACGCCATGTCCTAGTGTATTACGCCATGTCCTAGTGTATTACGCCATAGAGTATTACGCCATGTCCTAGTGTATTACGCCATAGAATATTACGCCATGTCCTAGTGTATTACGCCATGTCCTAGTGTATTACGCCATGTCCTAGAATATTACGCCATGTCCTAGTGTATTATGCCATGTCCTAGTGTATTACGCCATGTCCTAGTGTATTACGCCATGTCCTAGAGTATTACGCCATGTCCTAGAGTTTTACGCCATGTCCTAGTGTATTACGCCATAGAATATTACGCCATGTCCTAGTGTATTACGCCATGTCCTAGTGTATTACGCCATAGAGTATTACGCCATGTCCTAGTGTATTACGCCATAGAATATTACGCCATGTCCTAGTGTATTACGCCATGTCCTAGTGTATTACGCCATAGAATATTACGCCATGTCCTAGTGTATTACGCCATAGAATATTACGCCATGTCCTAGTGTATTACGCCATAGAGTATTACGCCATGTCCTAGTGTATTACGCCATGTCCTAGTGTATTACGCCATGTCCTAGAGTATTACGCCATGTCCTAGTGTATTACGCCATAGAGTATTACGCCATGTCCTAGTGTATTACGCCATGTCCTAGTGTATTACGCCATAGAATATTACGCCATGTCCTAGTGTATTACGCCATAGAATATTACGACATGTCCTAGTGTATTACGCCATGTCCTAGTGTATTACGCCATAGAATATTACGCCATGTCCTAGTATATTATGCCATAGAATATTACGCCATGTCCTAGTGTATTACGCCATGTCCTAGTGTATTATGCCATGTCCTAGTGTATTACGCCATGTCCTAGTGTATTACGCCATGTCCTAGTGTATTACGCCATAGAATATTACGCCATGTCCTAGTGTATTACGCCATAGAATAGTACGCCATGTCCTAGTGTATTACGCCATGTCCTAGTCTATTATGCCATGTCCTAGAGTATTACGCCATGTCCTAGTGTATTACGCCATGTCCTAGTGTATTACGCCATGTCCTAGTGTATTACGCCATGTCCTAGTGTATTACGCCATAGAATATTACGCCATGTCCTAGTGTATTACGCCATGTCCTAGTGTTTTAAGCCATAGAATATTACGCCATGTCCTAGTGTATTACGTCATAGAATATTACGCCATGTCCTAGTGTATTACGCCATGTCCTAGTGTTTTAAGCCATAGAATATTACGCCATGTCCTAGTGTATTACGCCATAGAATATTACGCCATGTCCTAGAGTATTACGTCATGTCCTAGTGTATTATGCCATAGAGTATTACGCCATGTCCTAGAGTATTATGCCATGTCCTAGTGTATTACGCCATGTCCTAGAGTAATACGTCATGTCCTGAGTAGTACGCCATGTCCTAGAGTAATACGACATGTCCTGAGTAGTACGCCATGTCCTAGAATATTACGTCATGGCCTAGAGTAATACGTCATGTCCCGAGTATTACGCCATGTCCTAGAGTAATACGTCATGTCCTGAGTAGTACGCCATGTCATAGAGTATTACGTCATGTCCTAGAGTAATACGTCATGTCCCGAGTAGTACGCCATGTCCAAGAGTATTACGTCATGTCCTAGAATATTACGCCATGTCCTAGTGTATTACGCCATATCCTAGAGTATTACGCCATGTCCTAGAGTTTTACGCCATGTCCTAGTGTATTACGCCATAGAATATTACGCCATGTCCTAGAGTATTACGCCATGTCCTAGTGTATTACGCCATATAATATTACGCCATGTCCTAGTGTATTACGCCATGTCCTAGTGTATTACGCCATGTCCTAGTGTATTACGCTATGTCCTAGAGTATTACGCCATGTCCTAGAGTTTTACGC
>CM026396.1:2564962-2594314 GCA_014843695.1 Archivesica marissinica
ACGCAGAAACCTGATATTGAATATTATTCAGTTGATGAAATTACCCTTAGTCACCAAAAGGCATATGTTGACCCGTTGCTTTATAGAGCTTTGTACTGGTTATCTAATGAAAGAAGTTATAAAAATGCATCAAATGAGCCAACTGGGTCATTGATCCAAAATTGCTTACACTATCTTGTGACATAAGTACGTTGGTTAAAGAAGTATTTTTGTCGAAGCATCTTGGCCTTGCTGTGTATCTTTACAATACGTTTGGTAGTAGAGGCTTAATTTAAAGCAAGCATAAGTTGGGTTATTGCATATCATATATACACCAGTTCCTTTCATCAGGAATGTCAGTGGTATTGACAACAGTACCATTGACCACCTGTGTGACCAAATGACTAAACACATGTGTCCTCTGATTGATGAATTTAGAGAGGAGGGTCGGCTAAAATTACAAACATTTAGACTGTTTGATGACGACCATTCCAGAACTGGAGACTGGACACTACACTCCACCATCATGCCAGAATATGTTTACTGTCATGGTTGTATGCATACAATAGACACACAAGTCCTGAAGATGAATCGGATACCTGCTGATGTTGAAGCTGGATTCAATGATGGTCCATTTACCACTAGGCTCTCAGAAATACCATTCAGTAACGTGTGGCTGGATTACACGTTGGACTTCACGGAAAACAAAGCGCTAAAATGGACATGTGGGATTATTAGATTGACACTGACAGATAATGCATTATTTAGGTGATTCCTGTCAGTGTCATCTAGATATACAATGATCTTTGCGGAAAATTACACACAGTAGTTCTGTAAGACACTACAGATGCACATCACTCCGACACAAAGTCGAGACGACGCACACATGACAATAATGTGGAAAAGATGGAAAACAAACATTGGGTAATAGGTTGAAGAAATGTACAGAAATGCTTCAGAAATGTGTGGATGATCGCATTGTCAGTATATAACTCTTAACTTCCCTACGCG
This sequence comes from Archivesica marissinica, assembly GCA_014843695.1. Classification (NCBI taxonomy): domain Eukaryota; kingdom Metazoa; phylum Mollusca; class Bivalvia; order Venerida; family Vesicomyidae; genus Archivesica; species Archivesica marissinica. Next base: position 2,565,953 of record CM026396.1, read on the forward strand.
TTTTGTCCACCACTGAGAGGCCACTATTTCAATATCAGCAATTGACCTTCACCGAATGGCGAATTACTGGAAACATAAAGCAACACAAGAACTAACATGATGCACACACTATTGATACGAACAAATAAAAACAGAACATGGAGATTATTTTGATTTCTACAAAGTCCATAATTAAGTAAATAAATCCATTAAATACAAAGCTCAACAGTCATTCCTAATTAATCAAACAGTGAAATAGCAAAGCTTCTGGCAAAGGAAATCCGAGTAACACGCCAACTGATGACGAACCAGATACTCGCTTAAAGTACATGAGACAACTACGGAAGACTGGTTGTGGCATTCGATAGTTCATCAATTCATTATCTACTACACGAATTCAAGATTTCAACTTCAGGAATTCAAGATTTCAACTTCACGAGTTCACGATTTCAACCTCACGAAAATTCATGAATTCCCGATATAAACTTCATTCACGATCTCAGCTCCACGAATCCAGGAACGCACAATTTAAAGTTATGTTAAACTTCATTCGGGATTTCAGCTATTTGAATTCACGAGTTCACGATATATAGCTTCCCGACTTCACAATTTAAGCTTCACGAATTCACGATTTAAATTTCACAAATTCACGATATCAACTTCATTCCCGATTACAACTTCATTCCCAATTTCGACTTCAATAATTCACGATTTAAACGTCATTCACGATTTCAGCTTCACGATTTCACGATATAAGCTTCACGAATTCACGATTTCAACTTCTCGATTTTAAATCGTAAGTAAAATGATGATATAGTGAATGTTTACCACAGGTCTTTCGTTTAAAATAGACCATTGCTAAGCAATGCTGTTAAGTATTGAATTTCTAACAAAAATAGATTTTTGTGTTGTACAGTCAACCATCCTGTCTTAAGCAGCCAGTCAAGGGAATCACAAAAAGTGGCTGCTTAGCACAGGCGACTGCATAATAGAGGTCAAATGTATAATAAAATAACTTATTGGGAATCTGGAAACTGGCTGCTTAATACAGGTTGACTGCTTAATAGAGGTGATCACTAACACAGGTTTGACTGTATAACGCAAATATACAGAGTACATTTTTATTACCAGACTGTAGTAATTCTATACATGTAGCCATCTTAGGCTTAACTTCTATATAAGGAAAGCTTTATTAAATTTATTAAAGCAAATGACTGAACATAAAATCTCTTTATTTACGTCTCATCATTGTACAGAAATAGCGATATCCTAGAGTACATAATACAAGTGCCAAGTACAATGTCATTCCCATTGAATCATAATGGGCATAGTATGACAGAGATATTTAATGTTTGGGAGTACAGCGAATAGAGTTAATTCAAATACAATTAATTAATCTGTATTCTCTCAACATTACAACATTACGTCGTTTATATAAATAGTAATACTGTTAAGAATGAGCCAATCATTAGATTATATATAAATTATATAGAAATGGCTATTTCTAGCATCCTTGGAGCGTATCAGCAAAGACTTATCTACGGACATATCCAATATTGTATACTAAGTGACGTATTCATTTGTTCTCTATAGTCACATAGTGACATTTATCGTGATGATGATGATGATGATGATGATGTTGATGATGATGGATGATGATGATGATGATGATGATGATTATTATTGGGTTGTTTAAGCCTCGCCGCCGGCGAATCATGTAGGCGAGCGTACGAATACGCTTAGCTGACGCAAATGTTTTATTTTATAGACTAAGGTGGTTATTTTGTGTGCATAAGTAATACTATTTGAATGCTCAGCCCGGCAATATATTAGGTTACACGCACCAACATGGATAGAGTCAGTACAGGGTGCCAGCTTTTCACTTTTTAACTTCTGGCAAAATGACGTTGATATGATCAGAAGCCCAATACGGCCCAATTAATAGTCTCGGTGTTAAACTATATTTATTTGACTGACCAGGCAAACTACATCGACGCCTGTTCCTAGGCTACATCTAACCATCTAACCATTGACTATTAGACAATATAATACTGTTTCCAGGCTACATCTAACCATTGACTATTAGACAATATAATACTGTTTCCAGGCTACATCTAACCATTGACTATTAGACAATATAATACTGTTTCCAGGTTACATCTAACCATTGACTATTAGACAATATAATACTGTTTCTAGGCTACATCTAACCATTGACTATTAGACAATATAATACTGTTTCCACGCTACATCTAACCATCTAACCATTGACTATTAGACAATATAATACTGTTTCCACGCTACATCTAACCATTGACTATTAGACAATATAATACTGTTTCCAGGCTACATATATCCATTGACTATTAGACAATATAATACTGTTTCCAGGCTACATCTAACCATCTAATCATTGACTATTAGACAATATAATACTGTTTCCAGGCTACATATATCCATTAACTATTAGACAATATAATACTGTTTCCAGGCTACATCTAACCATCTAACAATTGACTATTAGACAATATAATACTGTTTCCAGGCTACATCTAACCATTGACTATTAGACAATATAATACTGTTTCCAGGCTACATCTAACCATTGACTATTAGACAATATAATACTGTTTCCAGGTTACATCTAACCATTGACTATTAGACAATATAATACTGTTTCCAGACTACATCTAACCATCTAACCATTGACTATTAGACAATATAATGCTGTTTCCAGGCTACATCTAACCATCTAACCATTGACTATTAGAAAATATAATACTGTTTCCAGGCTGCATCTAACCATCTAACCAGTGACTATTAGACAATATAATACTGTTTCCAGGCTACATCTAACCATTGACTATATAATATTGTTTCCAGGCTACATCTATCCATCTAACCAGTGACTATTAGACAATATAATACTGTTTCCAGGCTACATCTAACCATTAACTATTAGACAATATAATACTGTTTCCAGGCTACATCTAACCATTAACTATTAGACAATATAATACTGTTTCCAGGCTACATCTAACCATCTAACCATTGACTATTAGACAATATAATACTGTTTCCAGGCTACATCTAACCATCTAACCATTGACTATTAGACAATATAATACTGTTTCCAGGCTACACCTAACCATCTAACCATTGACTATTAGACAATATAATACTGTTTCCCGGCTACATCTAACCATTGACTATTAGACAATATAATACCGTTTCCAGGCTACATCTAACCATCTAACCATTGACTATTAGACAATATAATACTGTTTCCAGGTTACAACTAACCATTTAACCATTGACTATTAGACAATATAATACTGTTTCCAGACTACATCTAACCATCTAACCATTGACTATTAGACAATATAATGCTGTTTCCAGGCTACATCTAACCATCTAACCATTGACTATTAGAAAATATAATACTGTTTCCAGGCTACATCTAACCATTGACTATATAATATTGTTTCCAGGCTACATCTATCCATCTAACCAGTGACTATTAGACAATATAATACTGTTTCCAGGCTACATCTAACCATCTAACCATTGACTATTAGACAATATAATACTGTTTCCATGCTACATCTAACCATCTAACCATTGACTATTAGACAATATAATACTGTTTCTAGGCTACAACTAACCATCTAACCATCTAACCATTGACAATTAGACAATATAATACTGTTTCCAGGCAACATCTAACCATCTAACCATTGACTATTAGACAATATAATACTGTTTCCAGGCAACATCTAACCATCTAACCATTGACTATTAGACAATATAATACTGTTTCCAGGCAACATCTAACCATTTAACCATTGACTATTAGACAATATAATACTGTTTCAAGGCTACATCTCACCATCAAACCATTGACTATTAGACAATATAATACTGTTTCCAGGCTACATCTAACCATTGACTATCAGACAATATAATACTGTTTCCAGGCTACATCTCACCATCTAACCATTGACTATTAGACAATATAATACCGTTTCCAGACTACATCTAACCATATAACCAGTGACTATTAGACAATATAATACTGTTCCCAGGCTACATCTAACCATCTAACCATTGACTATTAGACAATATAATACTGTTTCCAGGCTACATCTTACCATCTAACCATTGACTATTAGACAATATAATGCTGTTTCCAGGCTACATCTAACCAGTGACTATTAGACAATATAGTACTGTTTCCAGGCTACATCTAACCATTGACTATTAGACAATATAATACCGTTTCCAGGCTACATCTAACCATTGACTATTAGACAATATAATACTGTTTCCAGGCTACATCTAACCATTGACTATTAGACAATATAATACTGTTTCCAGGCTACATCTAACCATCTAACCATTGACTATTAGACAATATAATACTGTTCCCAGGCTACATCTAACCATCTAACCATTGACTATTAGACAATATAATACTGTTTCCAGGCTACATCTAACCATCTAACCATTGACTATTAGACAATATAATACTGTTTCCAGGCTACATCTAACCATTGACTATTAGACAATATAATACTGTTTCCAGGCTACATCTAACCATTGACTATTAGACACTATAATACCGTTTCCAGGCTACATCTAACCATCTAACCATTGACTATTAGACAATAGAAAACCGTTTACAGGCTACATCTAACCATTGACTATTAGACAATATAATACTGTTTCCAGGCTACATCTAACCATCTAACCATTGACTATTAGACAATAGAAAACCGTTTCCAGGCTACATCTAACCATCTAACCATTGACTATTAGACAATATAATACTGTTTCCCGGCTACATCTAACCATTGACTATTAGACAATATAATACTGTTTCCAGGCTACATCTAACCATCTAACCATTGACTATTAGACAATATAATACTGTTTCCAGGTTACATCTAACCATTTAACCATTGACTATTAGACAATATAATACTGTTTCCAGGCTACATCTAACCATTGACTATTAGACAATATAATACTGTTTCCAGGCTACATCTAACCATCTAACCATTGACTATTATACAATATAATACTGTTTCCAGGCTACATCTAACCATCTAACCATTGACTATTAGACAATATAATACTGTTTCCAGGCTACATCTAACCATCGACTATTAGACAATATAATACTGTTTCCAGGCTACATCTAACCATCTAACCATTGACTATTAGACAATATAATACTGTTTCCAGGCTACATCTAACCATATAACTAGTGACTATTAGACAGTATAATACTGTTCCCAGGCTACATCTAACCATCTAACCATTGACTATTAGACAATATAATACTGTTTCCAGGCTACATCTAACCATTGACTATTAGACAATAATACCGTTTCCAGGCTACATCTAACCATCTAACCATTGACTATTAGACAATATAATACTGTTTCCAGGCTACATCTAACCATTGACTATTAGACAATATAATACTGTTTCCAGGCTACATCTAACCATCTAACCATTGACTATTAGACAATATAATGCTGTTTCTAGGCTACATCTAACCAGTGACTATTAGACAATATAATACTGTTTCCAGGCTACATCTATCCATTGACTATTAGAAAATATAATACCGTTTCCAGGCTACATCTAACCATCTAACCATTGACTATTAGACAATATAATACTGTTTCCAGGCTACATCTAACCATTGACTATTAGACAATATAATACTGTTTCCAGGCTACATCTAACCATCTAACCATTGACTATTAGACAATATAATACTGTTTCCAGGCTACATCTAACCATTGACTATTAGACAATATAATACTGTTTCCAGGCTACATCTAACCATCTAACCATTGACTATTAAACAATATAATACTGTTTCCAGGCTACATCTAACCATTGACTATTAGACAATATAATACCGTTTCCAGGCTACATCTAACCATCTAACCATTGACTATTAGACAATATAATACTGTTTCCAGGCTACATCTAACCATTGACTATTAGACAATATAATACTGTTTCCAGGCTACATCTAACCATTGACTATTAGACAATATAATACTGTTTCCAGGCTACATCTACCATCTAACCATCTAACCATTGACTATTAGACAATATAATACTGTTTCCAGGCTACATCTAACCATCTAACCATTGACTATTAGACAATATAATACTGTTTCCAGGCTATATCTCACCATCTAACCATTGACTATTAGACAATATAATACTGTTTCCAGGCTACATCTAACCATTGACTATTATACAATATAATACCGTTTCCAGGCTACATCTAACCATTGACTATTAGACAATATAATACTGTTTCCAGGCTACATCTCACCATCTAACCATTGACTATTAGACAATATAATACCGTTTCCAGACTACATCTAACCATATAACCAGTGACTATTAGACAATATAATACTGTTTCCAGGCTACATCTAACCATTGACTATTAGACAATATAATACTGTTTCCAGGCTACATCTAACCATTGACTATTAGACAATATAATACCGTTTCCAGACTACATCTAACCATTGACTATTAGACAATATAATACTGTTTCCAGGCTATATCTAACCATTGACTATTAGACAATATAATACTGTTTCCAGGCTACATCTAACCATTGACTATTAGACAATATAATACTGTTTCCAGGCTACATCTAACCATTGACTATTAGACAATATAATACCGTTTCCAGGCTACATCTAACCATCTAACCATTGACTATTAGACAATATAATACTATTTCCAGGCTACATCTAACCATCTAACCAGTGACTATTAGACAATATAATACCGTTTCCATGCTACATCTAACCATTGACTATTAGACAATATAATACTGTTTCCAGGCTACATCTAACCATCTAACCATTGACTATTAGACAATATAATACTGTTTCCATGCTACATCTAACCATCTAACCATTGACTATTAGACAATATAATACTGTTTCCAGGCTACATCTAACCATTGAATATTAGACAATATAATACCGTTTCCAGGCTACATCTAACCATTGACTATTAGACAATATAATACTGTTTCCAGGCTACATCTCACCATCTAACCATTGACTATTAGACAATATAATACCGTTTCCAGACTACATCTAACCATATAACCAGTGACTATTAGACAATATAATACTGTTCCCAGGCTACATCTAATCATCTAACCATTGACTATTAGACAGTACAATACTGTTTCCAGGCTACATCTAACCATCTAACCATTGACTATTAGACAATATAATACTGTTTCCAGGCTACATCTAACCATCTAACCATTGACTATTAGACAATATAATACTGTTTCCAGGCTACATCTAACCATCTAACCATTGACTATTAGACAATATAATACTGTTTCCAGGCTACATCTAACCATCTAACCATTGACTATTAGACAATATAATACTGTTTCCAGGCTACATCTAACCATTGACTATTAGACAATATAATACTGTTTCCAGGCTACATCTAACCATTGACTATTAGACAATATAATACTGTTTCCAGGCTACATCTAACCATTGACTATTAGACAATATAATACTGTTTCCAGGCTACATCTAACCATTGACTATTAGACAATATAACACCGTTTCCCGGCTACATCTAACCATTGACTATTAGTCAATATAATACTGTTTCCAGGCTACATCTAACCATCTAACCATTGACTATTAGACAATATAATACTGTTTCCAGGCTACATCTAACCATTGACTATGAGACAATATAATACTTTTTCCAGGCTACATCTAACCATCTAACCATTGACTATTAGACAATATAATACTGTTTCCAGACTACATCTAACCATTAACTATTAGACAATATAATACTGATTCCAGGCTACATCGAACCATTAACTATTAGACAATATAATACTGTTTCCAGGCTACATCTAACCATCTAAGCATTGACTATTAGACAATATAATACTGTTTCCAGGCTACATCTAACCATCTAACCATTAACTATTAGACAATATAATACTGTTTCCAGGCTACATCTAACCATTGACTATTAGACAATATAATACTGTTTCCAGGCTACATCTAACCATCTAACCATTGACTATTAGACAATATAATACTGTTTCCAGGCTACATCTAACCATTGACTATTAGACAATATAATACTGTTTCCAGGCTACATCTAACCATTGACTATGAGACAATATAATACTTTTTCCAGGCTACATCTAACCATCTAACCATTGACTATTAGACAATATAATACTGTTTCCAGACTACATCTAACCATTAACTATTAGACAATATAATACTGTTTCCAGGCTACATCTAACCATTAACTATTAGACAATATAATACTGTTTCCAGGCTACATCTAACCATCTAACCATTGACTATTAGACAATATAATACTGTTTCTAGGCTACATCTAACCATCTAACCATTGACTATTAGACAATATAATACTGTTTCCAGGCTACATCTAACCATCTAACCATTGACTATTAGACAATATAATACTGTTTCCAGGCTACATCTAACCATCTAACCATTGACTATTAGACAATATAATACTGTTTCCAGGCTACATCTAACCATTGACTATTAGACAATATAATACTGTTTCCAGGCTACATCTAACCAGTGACTATTAGACAATATAATACCGTTTCCAGGCTACATCTAACCATTGACTATTAGACAATATAATACTGTTTCCAGGCTACATCTAACCATTGACTATTAGACAATATAATACTGTTTCCAGGCTACATCTAACCATTGACTATTAGACAATATAATACTGTTTCCAGGCTACATCTAACCATCTAACCATTGACAATTAGACAATATAATACTGTTTCCAGGCAACATCTAACCATCTAACCATTGACTATTAGACAATATAATACTGTTTCCAGGCTATATCTCACCATCTAACCATTGACTATTAGACAATATAATACTGTTTCCAGGCTACATCTAACCATTGACTATTAGACAATATAATACCGTTTCCAGGCTACATCTAACCATTGACTATTAGACAATATAATACTGTTTCCAGGCTACATCTCACCATCTAACCATTGACTATTAGACAATATAATACCGTTTCCAGACTACATCTAACCATATAACCAGTGACTATTAGACAATATAATACTGTTCCCAGGCTACATCTAACCATCTAACCATTGACTATTAGACAATATAATACTGTTTCCAGGCTACATCTAACCATCTAACCATTGACTATTAGACAATATAATGCTGTTTCCAGGCTACATCTAACCAGTGACTATTAGACAATATAGTACTGTTTCCAGGCTACATCTAACCATTGACCATTAGACAATATAATACCGTTTCCAAGCTACATCTAACCATTGACTATTAGACAATATAATACTGTTTCCAGGCTATATCTAACCATTGACTATTAGACAATATAATACTGTTTCCAGGCTACATCTAACCATTGACTATTAGACAATATAATACTGTTTCCAGGCTACATCTAACCATTGACTATTAGACAATATAATACCGTTTCCAGGCTACATCTAACCATCTAACCATTGACTATTAGACAATATAATACTATTTCCAGGCTACATCTAACCATCTAACCAGTGACTATTAGACAATATAATACCGTTTCCATGCTACATCTAACCATTGACTATTAGACAATATAATACCGTTTCCAGGCTACATCTAACCATTGACTATTAGACAATATAATACTGTTTCCAGGCTACATCTAACCATCTAATCATTGACTATTAGACAATATAATACTGTTTCCAGGCTACATCTAACCATTGACTATTAGACAATATAATACTGTTTACAGGCTACATCTAACCATTGACTATTAGACAATATAATACTGTTTCCAGGCTACATCTAACCATCTAACCATTGACTATTAGACAATATAATACTGTTTCCAGGCTACATCTAACCATCTAACCATTGACTATTAGAAAATATAATACTGTTTCTCGGCTACATCTAACCATTGACTATTAGACAATATAATACCGTTTCCAGGCTACATCTAACCATTGACTATTAGACAATATAATACTGTTTCCAGGTTACATCTAACCATTTAACCATTGACTATTAGACAATATAATACTGTTTCCAGGCTACATATAACCATTGACTATTATACAATATAATACTATTTCCAGGCTACCTCTAACCATTGACTATTATACAATATAATACTGTTTCCAGGCTACATCTAACCATTGACTATTAGACAATATAATACTGTTTCCAGGCTACATCTAACCATTGACTATTAGACAATATAATACTGTTTCCAGGCTACATCTAACCATTGACTATTAGACAATATAATACTGTTTCCAGGCTACATCTAACCATTGACTATTAGACAATATAATACTGTTTCCAGGCTACATCTAACCATCTAACCATCTAACCATTGACTATTAGACAATATAATACTGTTTCCAGGCTACATCTAACATTGACTATTAGACAATATAATACTGTTTCCAGGCTACATCTAACCATTGACTATTAGACAATATAATACTGTTTCCAGGCTACATCTAACCATTGACTATTAGACAATATAATACTGTTTCCAGGCTACATCTAACCATTGACTATTAGACAATATAATACCGTTTCCAGGCTACATCTAACCATCTAACCATTGACTATTAGACAATATAATACTGTTTCCAGGCTACATCTAACCATCTAACCATGGACTATTAGACAATATAATACTGTTTCCCGGCTACATCTAACCATCTAACCATTGACTATTAGACAATATAATACTGTTTCCAGGCTACATCTAACCATTGACTATTAGACAATATAATACTGTTTCCAGGCTACATCTAACCATTGACTATTAGACAATATAATACCGTTTCCAGGCTACATCTAACCATCTAACCATTGACTATTAGACAATATAATACTGTTTCCCGGCTACATCTAACCATTGACTATTAGACAATATAATACCGTTTCCCGGCTACATCTAACCATCTAACCATTGACTATTAGACAATATAATACAGTTTCCAGGCCACATCTAACCACTGACTATTAGACACTATAATAACGTTTCCAGGCTACATCTAACCATCTAACCAGTGACTATTAGACAATATGATACTGTTCCCAGGCTACATCTAACCATCTAACCATTGACTATTAGACAATATGATACTGTTCCCAGGCTACATCTAACCATCTAACCATTGACTATTAGACACTATAATAACGTTTCCAGGCTACATCTAACCATCTAACCAGTGACTATTAGACAATATAATACTGTTTCCCGGCTACATCTAACCATCTAACCATTGACTATTAGATAATATAATACTGTTTCCAGGCTACATCTAACCATTGACTATTAGACAATATAATACTATTTCCAGGCTACCTCTAACCATTGACTATTATACAATATAATACTGTTTCCAGGCTACATCTAACCATTGACTATTAGACAATATAATACTGTTTCCAGGCTACATCTAACCATCTAACCATTGACTATTAGACAATATAATACTGTTTCTCGGCTACATCTAACCATTGACTATTAGACAATATAATACCGTTTCCAGGCTACATCTAACCATTGACTATTAGACAATATAATACTGTTTCCAGGTTACATCTAACCATTTAACCATTGACTATTAGACAATATAATACTGTTTCCAGGCTACATATAACCATTGACTATTAGACAATATAATACTATTTCCAGGCTACCTCTAACCATTGACTATTATACAATATAATACTGTTTCCAAGCTACATCTAACCATTGACTATTAGACAATATAATACTGTTTCCAGGCTACATCTAACCATTGACTATTAGACAATATAATACTGTTTCCAGGCTACATCTAACCATTGACTATTAGACAATATAATACTGTTTCCAGGCTACATCTAACCATTGACTATTAGACAATATAATACTGTTTCCAGGCTACATCTAACCATTGACTATTAGACAATATAATACTGTTTCCAGGCTACATCTAACCATTGACTATTAGACAATATAATACTGTTTCCAGGCTACATCTAACCATTGACTATTAGACAATATAATACTGTTTCCAGGCTACATCTAACCATTGACTATTAGACAATATAATACTGTTTCCAGGCTACATCTAACCATTGACTATTAGACAATATAATACCGTTTCCAGGCTACATCTAACCATCTAACCATTGACTATTAGACAATATAATACTGTTTCCAGGCTACATCTAACCATCTAACCATGGACTATTAGACAATATAATACTGTTTCCCGGCTACATCTAACCATCTAACCATTGACTATTAGACAATATAATACTGTTTCCAGGCTACATCTAACCATTGACTATTAGACAATATAATACTGTTTCCAGGCTACATCTAACCATTGACTATTAGACAATATAATACCGTTTCCAGGCTACATCTAACCATCTAACCATTGACTATTAGACAATATAATACTGTTTCCCGGCTACATCTAACCATTGACTATTAGACAATATAATACCGTTTCCCGGCTACATCTAACCATCTAACCATTGACTATTAGACAATATAATACAGTTTCCAGGCCACATCTAACCACTGACTATTAGACACTATAATAACGTTTCCAGGCTACATCTAACCATCTAACCAGTGACTATTAGACAATATGATACTGTTCCCAGGCTACATCTAACCATCTAACCATTGACTATTAGACAATATGATACTGTTCCCAGGCTACATCTAACCATCTAACCATTGACTATTAGACACTATAATAACGTTTCCAGGCTACATCTAACCATCTAACCAGTGACTATTAGACAATATAATACTGTTTCCCGGCTACATCTAACCATCTAACCATTGACTATTAGATAATATAATACTGTTTCCAGGCTACATCTAACCATTGACTATTAGACAATATAATACTATTTCCAGGCTACCTCTAACCATTGACTATTATACAATATAATACTGTTTCCAGGCTACATCTAACCATTGACTATTAGACAATATAATACTGTTTCCAGGCTACATCTAACCATTGACTATTAGACAATATAATACTGTTTCCAGGCTACATCTAACCATCTAACCATTGACTATTAGACAATATAATACTGTTTCCAGGCTACATCTAACCATCTAACCATTGACTATTAGACAATATAATACTGTTTCCAGGCTACATCTAACCATCTAACCATTGACTATTAGACAATATAATACTGTGTCCAGGCTACATCTAACCATCTAACCATTGACTATTAGACAGTATAATACTGTTTCCAGGCTACATCTAACCATCTAACCATTGACTATTAGACAATATAATACTGTTTCCAGGCTACATCTAACCATCTAACCATTGACTATTAGACAATATAATACTGTTTCCAGGCTACATCTAACCATCTAACCATCTAACCATTGACTATTAGACAATATAATACTGTTTCCAGGTTACATCTAACCATTTAACCATTGACTATTAGACAATATAATACTGTTTCCAGGCTACATATAACCATTGACTATTAGACAATATAATACTATTTCCAGGCTACCTCTAACCATTGACTATTATACAATATAATACTGTTTCCAGGCTACATCTAACCATTGACTATTAGACAATATAATACTGTTTCCAGGCTACATCTAACCATCTAACCATTGACTATTAGACAATATAATACTGTTCTCAGGCTACATCTAACCATCTAACCATTAACTATTAGACAATATAATAATGTTTCCAGGCAACATCTAACCATCTAATCATTGACTATTAGACAATATAATACTGTTTCCAGGCTACATCTAACCATTGACTATTAGACAATATAATACTCTTTCCAGGCTACATCTAACCATCTAACCATTGACTATTAGACAATATAATACTGTTTCCAGGCTACATCTAACCATTGACTATTAGACAATATAATACTGTTTCCAGGCTACATCTAACCATTGACTATTAGACAATATAATACCGTTTCCAGGCTACATCTAACCATCTAACCATTGACTATTAGACAATATAATACTGTTTCCAGGCTACATCTAACCATCTAACCATTGACTATTAGACAATATAATACTGTTTCCAGGCTACATCTAACCATCTAACCATTGACTATTAGACAATAGAAAACCGTTTCCAGGCTACATCTAACCATTGACTATTAGACAATATAATACTGTTTCCAGGCTACATCTAACCATTGACTATTAGACAATATAATACTGTTTCCAGGCTACATCTAACCATTGACTATTAGACAATATAATACCGTTTCCAGGCTACATCTAACCATTGACTATTATACAATATAATAATGTTTCCAGGCTACATCTAACCATTGACTATTAGACAATATAATACTCTTTCCAGGCTACATCTAACCATTGACTATTATACAATATAATACTGTTTCCAGGCTACATCTAACCATTGACTATTAGACAATATAATACTGTTTCCACTTACATCCGTGTTCTCATCTGATAATTATTCAATTATTAAATCTCGACCGATATCCTACAGTATATCCAGTGGATACCTGATTGTAAAAATGTGTTACACATTAATTAATATGCTTTTGATAAAATTACCTTTATCCTACCGGAACATCTGGTTAGGGAACAATAGTAAAAACAAAGGATTCCAATTAAAGGGACATATTCGGGATAAATCTAACTTTATCTGTCACGGGAGGTAATATAACAACACGTAATGTATCTGATTAGGTGTGACGAGATCGCAGGTTCGATCCCCCGTCTGACCATAATAAAATTAACAGTCTTTCAGATGGGACGTTAAACCGAGGTCTCGTGTCGGTGCTTTACACCGTGCACGTAAAAGAACCAGAGGAGATTCTGGAATGGGTCTCTGTCTTTATCATACACTATCCTCCAACAAAATATAAAATAACTAATCTCTTCAGGAGACATCGCTCATATGGGCAACCGGTAGAGACGATAAATAAACGTAAAAACACACACAGGTGTGAGGAATCGGCACATTATAATATCTGGCATTTGCTGTATCTCTGGCGTTTGCCAGTATCGACACCATAGATACGTATTAATTATCATATGCACGGGTTATTTACTTGCCTTGTTTCCAGCCTGTCGATTGTTCACTAATTTACTTCTGGGCAAAATGCCATATTATCAGAAACTCAATACGACTCAATTATTGGTATACATGTATGTGTGTGTTACGATTAATTATCCTCGCTACCGGTTGCACATATGAGCGACGCCTCCTGAAGAGATTAGTCAGTTTAGTCTTTTGGAGGATAGTGCAATGATACAGACATATACCCATTCCAGAGTCTCCTCTGGTTCTTTTACATGCACGGTGTAAAGCACAGACACGAGACCTCGGTTTAAAGTCCCATCTGAAAGCCTGTTAATTTTATTACGGTCAAACGGGGGATCGAACCTGCGATCCCTGGATTACCAGTCCAACGTGTTAACCACTGGACTCAGATGCGTCTGTAAGTAATGGTGTCGGTGTTAAGAATATATTTATATGACGGACCAGGCAAAATATATCAATGGCTGTTCCCAGGCTAGTCATTTACAATATACGATGCAACAGCTGTTTGGTTAATATATTTCAATACATACATGTATATTGTGTATGTAATTATATCATAGCATGTTACTTGCGGCAGTCTACACTCGTTTTCTGATAATGTCAGGACTCTATTCAGATAGATATGAATGTAAACGGTTAATCTATAACAGAGTCGACGATAACTACTGTGTATTCTAAGAGCGACATTACTGGCTTTTCTATTATCTCCCTTGGTAGATAAAGTCCGACATATCCCGAAATGAATATTGGGACATTTTAGTTGGACTCCTTTGTTTTTACTGTTGTTCCTTAGGATACATGTGATTGTATATCACAATTATGTTAATTAATTGATACACACATTTTTACAGTAAAGTATCCAGTGAGTATATGTAGGATATCTGTCGAGATTTAGTAATTTAAGGATTATAAGATGAGAAACCGGATGAAAATGAATAACATGGAAACAACAGAGGAGTCTAATCCTCCGTTATGTGTTTTACGACATACTGTCTACATCCGTTATGTCAAAGTTGGTTATGTCGAATTATCCGGTTATCTCGGAGTCGGATCAAAGTCCCGTTTCAGACACTATCATTTTACACATAACTGGATCTGTTTATATTGAATTTTGTTATGTCAAACTTCGGTTATGTCGAAGTATTTTGTTCGGTCCGACGGAATTCGACATAATGGATATAGACTGTATATAGTTGTCAGGTGACACGACCCACAGAGCAAACTAATTTATTTACATACTTTAACTTATTAGATGTTATTTTTAACATAACAGATGATACTGTGCATCGATCTTCTAGAAGTTATTAGGTTATACAAATTTATTTTAGCTCGATTGCGAAACAATTTCTTATAACTTATATTAATCACTCTCGAGACCTCATTCCTGCTGGAATACATCGCCACGAGGGAGAGAGAAGAGGCATGTGGAATTTAAATGCCTTGCCTAATGGCACAATCGTAACGGCCCCAGCGGGGCTCGAACGCCGGACCTTTCGCACCTGAAGCGAACGCCGCGCTACCACTGCGCTATCACGACTATACAGTTTATGGTTGTCCTCTCCTTCAAATCTCTTTGACTGTACTACGTACATATAGTCGAATATATGAAACATAACCTCGTAGACCGCGACACACGGAACCAGGGTAAAAACAAGACGTAATGATAATGTAAAAAACTCTGTACCAATGTACCTCAGGGATGTTTCATATATCGCACATGAAGCGAGCGCGCTACCACTGAGCTATCAAGACTTCCACAGAATCTTTATAAGCAGAGAAAGATAAAAACAAACTGCTCTAAGACTACAGGAATATGATTCTGAAAGTGTTCCAAGTGTTATAAATACTTACTAAAAACATTTTAAAATAACTTTATTGCATCAAATCAGATTTGATATAAACTGATTCATGGTATCGACTTGCTATAGGATAGCATTATGATTATTTAAATACATAATACCAATATCGTAATATGACAATTACTCTATCTACAGTAAATTAAAAGTAGTCGGTGTTTTAAAATATTAAAACAGGTTTTAGCTGTAAATTTTGCTATGCTATGGTTTGAAAATATAGTGCATAATTTTTGATCATCAGATAAATTGTCAAAGTTTGGCAGAATAGTTTATATTAAAATATACATTTCTTGTCGTAAATGAATGTAAAGAGGACAATGTAATAATACATGCGTTTCGTCTTCCACTATATTTACCCAATTAAAACATGTTCTATTTTCTAATTCTAAATGTTCGTAGCGTCCTGTTTCTAGCCTTATGGGGGGCTACTCCACACCTAAATGTTGCCATTGCACCGTGGAACTGAAACGGTAATGCCTGTTTAATGTAACGTTCTGTTTCAAAAAATGACTTAAACTTACTTTTACTTAGTAACGTTTGCAAATAGTCTGCTGTTCCTGGAATAAGAACCACATCGTCAGAATATAGCAATATACATTAGTATGATACTCAATTCCCATTCAATTATTCTTTATTAACTCAGATCATTTACATGACATGAGTATACATGTGATTAGTTAACAGATGTTGTTACACGGGTTGATATATAAATAATAAAGAGTATAGTAGAGAAAAGAGTCACGTTTGGAGATGGGAAAAGAGCGGGAAATTCTAGTATTTTGTTTCATTTACTTGTTGGTTTGAATGTATTATGATTGATTTGAAACATACTATAGTAATATATACATATACTAATATGTCGTCCTCATAGTTTATTACGCCTGAAAAGCATTTGCTAATTAGGCTAATCCCAATCTGATTGGAATTGGTATTTGATCAGTATTTTTCATTCCATTTCATTTTAATAAGATTTTAAATTTCAATTAGCGACTGCTTTTCAGCTTTATCTCGCACATGTAGTTATCACATGTACATGTATATACTATAGTAGTGCACTATGTTATAGGTGAATGATGTATAGATACATAGTCTCTTGTAACTCTGAATTGAGTGGCAATGTACTTTTTAATATGTAAACCATATTTTGTGTTTGTTATATGCTGTGCATTGGTGAGACTGAAATAAAGAATAAAATACAGCTACATCCGTTATGTCGAATTCCGTCGGACCGAACAAAATACTTACGACATAACGACATAACGACTTAACGAAATTCGATATAAACGGAGCCAGTTATATGTAAAATGATAGTGTCTTAAACGGGACTTTGATCCTACTTCGAGATAACCGGAAAATTCGACATATCCGACTTTGACATAACGGATGTAGACTGTATACTAATTACATCATCATTTATCTTAACACCAATATTTGTATCCTTTATTGCAGTCGCTAAATCATTAATACACAGGTTAAAGAGAATACACAGGTTAAAGATAATACACAGGTTAAAGATAATACACAGGTTAAAGAGAATACACAGGTTAAAGAGAATACACAGGTTAAAGATAATACACAGGTTAAAGAGAATACACAGGTTAAAGAGAATACACAGGTTAAAGATAATACACAGGTTAAAGAGAATACACAGGTTAAAGATAATACACAGGTTAAAGAGAATACACAGGTTACACAGGTTAAAGAGAATACACAGGTTAAAGAGAATACACAGGTTAAAGAGAATACACAGGTTAAAGAGAATACACAGGTTAAAGATAATACACAGGTTAAAGATAATACACAGGTTAAAGAGAATGCACAGGTTAAAGATAATACACAGGTTAAATATAATACACAGGTTAAAGATAATACACAGGTTAAAGAGAATACACAGGTTAAAGAGAATACACAGGTTAAAGAGAATACACAGGTTAAAGATAATACACAGGTTAAAGATAATGCACAGGTTAAAGATAATGCACAGGTTAAAGATAATACACAGGTTAAAGATAATACACAGGTTAAAGATAATACACAGGTTAAAGATAATACACAGGTTAAAGAGAATGCACTGGTTAAAGAGAATGCACAGGTTAAAGATAATACACAGGTTAAAGATAATACACAGGTTAAAGAGAATACACATGTTAAAGCTAATAGGTAACAACGGACATCCCTGTTGCAAGCCGCTATTGACTTGAAACCGAAGTTATGTTCATATTGTCACGGCGCGTAATATGATACGAGCATGACGAAGTGACGGATACTATAACACTGTTCTTCCGGGGGTCCAGTTACAAGCGCCTGGTTTAAAAGTTTTGAATGACTAAAACCTTAAGACTGCCATTTAAAACTATTTAAAAGGTAAACAGATTGTAATATGAGATGACATTGTTACTCGGATTACTCCGTGGAATTACTGAAACGAATAGAATCGATTTACTGAAACGAGCAGAAAAGAACATTACATTTTATTTAACTCCGGTGTATACAAGACAACTTGGTGTTGTGTGAAAAGGTGATAGTATAAATACAAGTCATTATATATGATAAAGAAGTGAAAGTGATACATTTAAAATCAGCATCACAATGGGAACAGCTGTTTGGAGTATAGCGTGTAGTGAGTGTTTAACATGTGTTTAAAACTTTTACAAACAAATTATTGAAACATTATACAAAGGAGTGTAATAACTAAATTGTCTCGTACTTATTGGAGAATTAAGTGTTTACATATTTATTTTAGCTCGATTGCGAAACAAGTTTTTTTATACAACGCTAGATTAATCGTACTCGAGATCTCATTCCTGATCTATCGCCATGAGAGAGGGGGAGGGAGAGGGGGGGAGAGAGAGCGAGCGAGACATATATAGAGAGGGAGGGGATGAGGGAGGGAGGGAGACGACAATGTGTAATGTAAATGCCTTGCATAAGGGCACATTAGTAACGTCTACAACTGGGCGCGAACTCGGCGCCTTTCGCACCTGAAGCGAACGCGCTACCACTGCGCTATCACGACCTCCACTAAGTGAGTTAATTACTTACTCATATAGTACATGTAAGTACATGTAAGTACATGTAAGTACATGTAAGTACATGTAAGTACATGTAAGTACATGTAAGTACATATAGTACATATAGTACATGTAAGTACATGTAAGTACATATAGTACATGTAAGTACATGTAAGTACATATAGTACATGTAAGTACATGTAAATACATATAGTACATGTAAGTACATGTAAGTACATATAGTACATGTAAGTACATGTAAGTACATATAAGTACATGTAAGTACATATAGTACATGTAAGTACATGTAAGTACATATAGTACATGTAAGTACATGTAAGTACATATAAGTACATGTAAGTACATATAGTACATGTAAGTACATATAGTACATGTAAGTACATGTAAGTACATGTAAGTACATGTAAGTACATGTAAGTACATGTAAGTACATATAGTACATGTAAGTACATGTAAGTACATATAGTACATGGAAGTACATGTAAGTACATGTAAGTACATGTAAGTACATGTAAGTACATGTAAGTACATGTAAGTACATATAGTACATGTAAGTACATGTAAGTACATATAGTACATGTAAGTACATGTAAGTACATATAGTACATATAGTACATGTAAGTACATATAGTACATGTAAGTACTATATAGTACATGTAAGTACATGTAAGTACATGTAAGTACTATATAGTACATGTAAGTACATGTAAGTACATGTAAGTACATATAAGTACATGTAAGTACATGTAAGTACTAAGTACATGTAAGTACTATAAGTACATGTAAGTACTATAAGTACATGTAAGTACTATAAGTACATGTAAGTACATGTAAGTACATGTAAGTACTATAAGTACATGTAAGTACTATAAGTACATGTAAGTACTATAAGTACATGTAAGTACTATAAGTACATGTAAGTACTATAAGTACATGTAAGTACTATAAGTACATGTAAGTACATGTAAGTACATGTAAGTACATGTAAGTACTATAGTACATGTAAGTACTATAAGTACATGTAAGTACATAAGTACATGTAAGTACATGTAAGTACATATAGTACATGTAAGTACATGTAAGTACATATAGTACATATAGTACATGTAAGTACATATAGTACATGTAAGTACATGTAAGTACATGTAAGTACTATATAGTACATGTAAGTACATGTAAGTACATGTAAGTACTATATAGTACATGTAAGTACATGTAAGTACATGTAAGTACTATAAGTACATGTAAGTACATGTAAGTACTATAAGTACATGTAAGTACATGTAAGTACATGTAAGTACTATAAGTACATGTAAGTACATGTAAGTACATGTAAGTACATGTAAGTACTATAAGTACATGTAAGTACTATAAGTACATGTAAGTACATGTAAGTACATGTAAGTACATGTAAGTACATGTAAGTACTATAAGTACATGTAAGTACTATAAGTACATGTAAGTACTATAAGTACATGTAAGTACTATAAGTACATGTAAGTACTATAAGTACATGTAAGTACTATAAGTACATGTAAGTACATGTAAGTACATGTAAGTACATGTAAGTACTATAAGTACATGTAAGTACTATAAGTACATGTAAGTACTATAAGTACATGTAAGTACTATAAGTACATGTAAGTACTATAAGTACATGTAAGTACTATAAGTACATGTAAGTACATGTAAGTACATGTAAGTACATGTAAGTACATGTAAGTACTATAAGTACATGTAAGTACTATAAGTACATGTAAGTACTATAAGTACATGTAAGTACATGTAAGTACATGTAAGTACATGTAAGTACTATAAGTACATGTAAGTACTATAAGTACATGTAAGTACTATAAGTACATGTAAGTACATGTAAGTACATATAGTACATGTAAGTACATGTAAGTACATGTAAGTACTATATAGTACATGTAAGTACATGTAAGTACTATATAGTACATGTAAGTACATGTAAGTACATGTAAGTACTATATAGTACATGTAAGTACATGTAAGTACATGTAAGTACTATAAGTACATGTAAGTACATGTAAGTACTATAAGTACATGTAAGTACATGTAAGTACTATATAGTACATGTAAGTACATGTAAGTACTATAAGTACATGTAAGTACATGTAAGTACTATAAGTACATGTAAGTACATGTAAGTACTATATAGTACATGTAATACATGTAAGTACTATATAGTACATGTAAGTACTATAAGTACATGTAAGTACATGTAAGTACTATAAGTACATGTAAGTACATGTAAGTACTATAAGTACATGTAAGTACATGTAAGTACTATAAGTACATGTAAGTACATGTAAGTACTATAAGTACATGTAAGTACATATAAGTACATGTAAGTACTATAAGTACATGTAAGTACATGTAAGTACATGTAAGTACTATAAGTACATGTAAGTACATGTAAGTACATGTAAGTACTATAAGTACATGTAAGTACATGTAAGTACTATAAGTACATGTAAGTACTATATAGTACATGTAAGTACATATAAGTACATGTAAGTACTATATAGTACATGTAAGTACTATAAGTACATGTAAGTACATATAAGTACATGTAAGTACTATATAGTACATGTAAGTACTATAAGTACATGTAAGTACATGTAAGTACTATAAGTACATGTAAGTACTATATAGTACATGTAAGTACATATAAGTACATGTAAGTACTATATAGTACATGTAAGTACATGTAAGTACTATAAGTACATGTAAGTACATGTAAGTACATGTAAGTACTATAAGTACATGTAAGTACTATAAGTACATGTAAGTACATGTAAGTACTATAAGTACATATAAGTACATATAAGTACTATAAGTACATGTAAGTACATGTAAGTACTATAAGTACATATAAGTACATGTAAGTACATGTAAGTACTATAAGTACATGTAAGTACTATAAGTACATGTAAGTACATATAAGTACATGTAAGTACTATAAGTACATGTAAGTACTATAAGTACATGTAAGTACATATAAGTACATGTAAGTACTATAAGTACATGTAAGTACTATAAGTACATGTAAGTACATGTAAGTACTATAAGTACATGTAAGTACTATATAGTACATGTAAGTACATATAAGTACATGTAAGTACTATAAGTACATGTAAGTACTATATAGTACATGTAAGTACATATAAGTACATGTAAGTACTATATAGTACATGTAAGTACTATAAGTACATGTAAGTACATGTAAGTACTATAAGTACATGTAAGTACTATATAGTACATGTAAGTACATATAAGTACATGTAAGTACTATATAGTACATGTAAGTACATGTAAGTACTATAAGTACATGTAAGTACATGTAAGTACATGTAAGTACTATAAGTACATGTAAGTACTATAAGTACATGTAAGTACATGTAAGTACTATAAGTACATATAAGTACATATAAGTACTATAAGTACATGTAAGTACATGTAAGTACTATAAGTACATATAAGTACATATAAGTACTATAAGTACATGTAAGTACATGTAAGTACTATAAGTACATGTAAGTACATGTAAGTACTATAAGTACATATAAGTACATATAAGTACATGTAAGTACTATAAGTACATGTAAGTACTATAAGTACATGTAAGTACATGTAAGTACTATAAGTACATGTAAGTACATGTAAGTACTATAAGTACATGTAAGTACATGTAAGTACTATAAGTACATATAAGTACATATAAGTACATGTAAGTACATGTAAGTACTATAGGTACATGTAAGTACTATAAGTACATGTAAGTACTATAAGTACATGTAAGTACTATATGTGAACGGGAGGTAACATTCATTTCAATTACCATAAAAACAATATTGCAACCATTGTGATGTGGAGGTAGTTCGTTTATAAATACATGTATTGACATCAACAACTGTACATGTGTACAGTCAAACGTGTCTTAATGGTCACCTCACCTCTATTAAACAGCTAACCTGTTTTAAGCAGCCATTTTCTAGATTTCCAATATGTTTTATTATACATTTGACCTCTATTGAACTGCCACCTTGGCTAAACAGTATATTCTGGGATTACCTTGGTTGGCTGCATTAAGACTGGTTGGCTGTATGTATGAATGCATTGTGTGTTTTGCGTTTATTTATCGTCGCTACCGGTTGCCCATATGAGCGACGCCTCCTGAAGATATTAGTCATTTTAGATTTTGGAGGATAGTGCAATGATACAGACATAGACCCATTACAGAGTCTCCTCTGTTTTTTTTACATGTACGGTGTAAAGCACCGACACGAGACCTCGGTTTAACGTCCCATCTGAAAGACTGTTAATTTTATTAGGGTCAGACGGGGGATCGAACCTGCGATCCCTAGATTACCAAACCAGCGTGTTACCACTGGGCTACAGATCCATCTGTAATCCATCTATGAATGCATGACAATCGAAGTTGCATTTTAGCTTACAAGTATGTACTAACTGATGCGTGTCGACTGCCCATTGATTATCAATATACCTAGATCGATTCATGACAACTAAGGGTAATAACTCATATAGTGGATTGATACAATTTGCGGTATTAACGGAGTAACGCTGCTTGCATGAAGATAATATTAGCTGCCTGTTCCATTAATTTCAAACCCCTTGCGGGGACCTAGGCATGTTTTCCTGGGCAAGCTTAACCGACCTAAGTGGTTAATCAGTACTAAGCAATGTGTGTGAGGTGCCTTGCTCACTGACACTACATACCTGGCCTGACCGAGTATCGAACCCGGGACCGTTCGATTCCAAATCCGACGCTGGACCACGGACACCTTTGCATATATGATATCAATATTGATAACCCACCTTTAATAGTTCACATGTTTTTGTTACAAGTACCTTGAGATCACCGTGCGTAGAGATATTCCTGTTGTTAGACTACTTTACACACTAAGCAAATTGTGGAGTTTTACTTGTGAATGCCGTGTGATATTTCATAGTAGTTAAACGTAAGTGATCGCTTATCTGAGTGACCCATATCTAATTCAATAAAGGAAATGTGGATTTATCTGATCGAAGTTACCCATATCAAATTCATTCAATGAAATGTGGATATACCTTGTGTGGTATTTGTGCGTATGTGTTTTAAGTGTGTCGCAACCGGTTGCCCATATGAGCGACGCCTCCTGAAGATATTAGTCATTTTTTATTTTGGAGGATAGTGCAATGATACAGACAGAGATCCATTCCAGATTTTGCAAAGTAAGGGGACCTCTGTTTACGGTCTCATCTGAAAGACTGCTACTTGTTTGTAAGTATGCTATCGTATGTTAGATAATATACGTATACAGTCAAACCTGTCTTAAGAAGCCATCAAATGGAATCACAGAACGTGGCTACTGTGTGTGTTTTACGTTTATTTATCGTCGCTATCGGTTGCCCATATGAGCGACGCCTCCTGAAGAGATTAGTCATTTTAGATGTTGGAGGATAGTGCAATGATACAGACAGAGACCCATTCCAGAGTCTCCTCTGGTTCTTTTACGTGCACGGTGTACAGCACCGACACGAGACCTCGGTTTAACGTCCCATCTGAAAGACTGTTCATTTTATTAGGGTCAGACGGGGGATCGAACCCGCGATCCCTGGATTACCAGTCCAGCGTGTTACCACTGGACAACAGATCCGTCTGTCTCAAGTTTCATTCAAATATGCGTGGTAGCCGTGTTATATTGAGATTTGTGACGTATTGCCCATGAAGAGATCAGTTATTTTAGATTTTTGGAGGATATTTTTGCAACGCTACAGACATACCCATTCCAGAATCTCCTCTGGTTCTTTTACGTGCACGGTGTAACGACAGTACCAACACGAGACATTGGTTTATAGTGTCATCTGAAAGACTGTTAATCTTATTAGGGTCAGACTGGGGATCGAACCTGCGATCCCTGGATTACTAGTCCAACTTATTAACCGATGTGTAAAGCACCGGCACGCGACCTCAAGTGGAATGTTGTCCGTTGTTTATTTAACGAATTGCGTGGGTTGGTGTTAATAGGATATGCACCGTTAGATAGATTTAATCTTTAATCTGTATTACTAATCTCTATGTACAACGCATTTAATATACAACATCAACATCGATACAATAGAGTACAATAATTAAATGTTGATAATCCGAGGCATTGCCATCAGCATAGCCTGGGTGCCAGTCTGTCGATTTTACACTTTTTAACTTCTGGCAAAATGACATGATCAGAAACTCAATACGGCCCAATTAATATTCTCGGTGTTAAATATATATTTATTTGACTGACCAGGCAACATATATCGACGCCTGTTCCCAGGCTACGACCAGCAGTGTATTATAGTCATTTTATTTTTGGAAATAATTATATGGAATATGCACCTATTCCAGAAGCATCCCTGGTTCTTGTACGTGCATCGGTGTGTAGCACCAATACAACCTCGGTTAATAGTCACATGCGAAACCACATTATTAGTGTGAGATTCTGGAGCAGTAACGTCATTGTTACCCCTGCTTGTTGCCGCGGTGGTGTCGAATTATTTCAAGTAAAAACATATATTCAGCCGACTTGCGGAAGGTAGGTGGTTCTCTATATAACATGGATACCAGGTATATTTGCATGACGTGTCCCCAAATGGCAATATAACACCGCTACAATGCCGATTTGAATGACGTGTGTCCGTCCATGTCTAAACTACCCGGATGGGCACCTGGGGTCCTCCTCCACCAATAACTGCTGGAGAGTCGCTATGTGGCCTTGTGTGTGTTTTACGTTTATTTATCGTCGCTACCGGTTACCCATATGAGCGACGCTTCCTGAAGAGATTAGTCAATTTAGATTGTTGGAGGATAGTGCAATGATACAGATAGAGACCCATTCCAGAGTCTCCTCTGGTTCCTTTACGTGCACGGTGTACAGCACCGACACACTACCTCGGTTTAAAGTATCATCTGAAATGCTGTTAATTTAATTAGGGTCAGACGGGGTAACTATGTGGCCTACATGATGCAACTTTAAACCAAAACAAAACAAACACTGTCACTGCGGCGTGTCATGGCAACTTCCTCGTTTACTGATAACGCGGCGGACGCAGGCTAAGCACAGTGTATCACCAGTGAGATTTATATTAACTACACGCGGTACTAGTAAGCACTGATATACTGTCGTAAATTCATTATTTCGTCTACAACTGGATTTATTTGATTGAACTGTCAGTATATCTGTATGCAGCTAACATTTAGTATTGTCTCTGTGTGAAAGCTTAAACATAGAGTGTGGATGTATCTAAACATTACAGTAATTTCCAATATGTCGGACTGGAAAAACACGGAACAGGTAAGGGTGTGTATTTTACGAGTATTTATCGTCGCTACCGGTTACCCATATGAGCGACGCCTCCAGAAGAGATTAGTCATTTTAGATTGTTGGAGAATAGTGCAATGATACAGACAGAGACCCATTCCAGAGTCTCCTCTGGTTCTTTTACGTGTATGGTGTACAGCACCGACAAGAGACCCCGGTTTAAAGTCCCATCTGAAATACTGTTAATTTTATTAGAGTCAGACAGGGGGCTCGAACCTGCGATCCCAGGATTACCAATCCAGCGTGTGTCCAGGTAAGGGGGCAGGGGATACTTGTTTATATACTGGTCATGGTTACTCATATGAAGTATGTATCATTGGGCCTTTAAACCGAGGTATCATGTCGGTGCTTTACAGTGCACACAAAAGACCCAGAGGAGACTCTGGAATGGGTCTCTGTCTGTATCATTGCACCAATCCTCCAAAATCTAAAATGACAAATCTCTTCAGGAGGCGTCGCTCATATGGACAACCAGTAGCGACGATAAAAAAACGTAAAACACACATAGCAGCAGTGAAACAATTTGCAGTATTCTTACGGAGGTTAGTGCACCAAGTACTGGTTAACCACTGCAACCTGTCCAGGAAAGGTAGCGACGTTGAATAAACGTATTTTATTTTTAATGCAACCGGTAGCGACGTTGAATAAACCTATTTTTTTTTAAAATGCAACCGGTAGCGACGTTGAATAAACTTAAATTTTAAAAATGCAACCAGTAGCGACGTTAAATAAACATAAATTTAAACAAAACAGTAGCCAGTGAAGATAGCACTTTAGATTTCAAGTTACAATGCATTCAACACAACCCAAAAAGCAGACAAATAACATAAGTCTTGAACATATTGGCCGGAATCGTGTTTTGTGTCCATGTTCGTCTGTGAACATGGTGA
>CM026396.1:2595314-2640097 GCA_014843695.1 Archivesica marissinica
ATATAGTATAGGTAATATAGTATAGGTAATATAGTATATGTAATATAGTATATGTAATATAGTATAGGTAATATAGTATATGTAATATAGTATATGTAATATAGTATATGTAATATAGTATATGTAATATAGTATATGTAATATAGTATATGTAATATAGTATAGGTAATGTAGTATAGGTAATATAGTATATGTAGTATAGTATAGGTAATATAGTATAGGTAATATAGTATAGGTAATATAGTATATGTAATATAGTATAGGTAATATAGTATATGTAGTATAGTATAGGTAATATAGTATATGTAGTATAGTATAGGTAATTTAGTATATGTAATATAGTATAGGTAATATAGTATATGTAATATAGTATAGGTAATATAGTATATGTAATATAGTATAGGTAATATAGTATAGGTAATATAGTATATGTAATATAGTATATGTAATATAGTATATGTAATATAGTATAGGTAATATAGTATATGTAATATAGTATAGGTAATATAGTATATGTAATATAGTATAGGTAATATAGTATATGTAGTATAGTATAGGTAATATAGTATATGTAATATAGTATATGTAATATAGTATATGTAATATAGTATAGGTAATATAGTATATGTAATATAGTATATGTAATATAGTATATGTAATATAGTATATGTAATGGAGTATATGTAATATAGTATAGGTAATATAGTATATGTAATATAGTATATGTAATGGAGTATATGTAATATAGTATATGTAATATAGTATAGGTAATATAGTATATGTAATATAGTATAGGTAATATAGTATAGGTAATATAGTATATGTAGTATAGTATAGGTAATATAGTATAGGTAATATAGTATAGGTAATATAGTATAGGTAATATAGTATAGGTAATATAGTATATGTAATATAGTATATGTAATATAGTATATGTAGTATAGTATAGGTAATATAGTATATGTAGTATAGTATAGGTAATATAGTATAGGTAATATAGTATATGTAATATAGTATAGGTAATATAGTATATGTAATATAGTATAGGTAATATAGTATATGTAATATAGTATAGGTAATATAGTATAGGTAATGGAGTATATGTAATATAGTATAGGTAATATAGTATATGTAATATAGCATAGGTAATATAGTATATGTAATATAGCATAGGTAATGGAGTATATGTAATATAGTATATGTAATATAGTATATGTAATATAGTATATGTAATATAGTATAGGTAATATAGTATATGTAATATAGTATAGGTAATGGAGTATATGTAATATAGTATATGTAATATAGCATAGGTAATATAGTATATGTAATATAGTATATGTAATATAGTATATGTAATGGAGTATATGTAATATAGTATATGTAATATAGCATAGGTAATATAGTATATGTAATATAGTATATGTAATATAGTATAGGTAATATAGTATATGTAATATAGTATATGTAATGGAGTATATGTAATGGAGTATATGTAATATAGTATAGGTAATATAGTATATGTAATATAGTATATGTAATATAGTATAGGTATTATAGTATATGTAATATAGTATAGGTAATATAGTATATGTAATATAGTATATGTAATATAGTATAGGTAATATAGTATATGTAATATAGTATAGGTATATATATGTAATATAGTATATGTAATATAGTATATGTAATATAGTATATGTAATATAGTATAGGTAATATAGTATATGTAATATAGTATAGGTAATATAGTATAGGTAATATAGTATATGTAATATAGTATATGTAATGGAGTATATGTAATATAGTATAGGTAATATAGTATAGGTAATATAGTATAGGTAATATAGTATATGTAATGGAGTATATGTAATATAGTATAGGTAATATAGTATAGGTAATGGAGTATATGTAATATAGTATAGGTAATATAGTATATGTAATATAGTATAGGTAATATAGTATAGGTAATATAGTATATGTAATAGTATATGTAATATAGTATATGTAATATAGTATATGTAATATAGTATATGTAATATAGTATAGGTATATAGTATAGGTAATATAGTATAGGTAATATAGTATATGTCATATAGTATAGGTAATATAGTATATGTAATATAGTATATGCAATATAGTATAGGTAATATAGTATATGTAATATAGTATAGGTAATATAGTATAGGTAATATAGTATATGTAATATAGTATATGTAATATAGTATATGTAATATAGTATATGTAATATAGTATGTATATGTATAGGTAATATAGTCATGTAATATAGTATAGGTAATATAGTATAGGTAATATAGTATATGTAATATAGTATATGTAATATAGTATATGTAATATAGTATATTTAATGTAGTATATGTAATATAGTATATGTACTATAGCATAGGTAATATAGTATATGTAATGGAGTATATGTAATGTAGTATAGGTAATCATGTATGGGAGAACATCTCTAATTGAACATGTTTAAAGAAGCACTAGATACACAACGTACTTACATATCACAAACACAACTACTTACATACTAGAGGACATAGAAAACGCACACTTCGGATACGTGTGTTCTTACATGAAACACAATAACTATGTAAATACATAGTTTTAAACATTTTGTAATATTTGTAGTTGTTCAGTTTGTGTTTTGTTATACAGATGTGATATATTTTTGATGGAATCCTTGGTATTTCGTTTTCATTTAGTAATAATCATATAATGTAGGTGTGCGATTTCTATGTCCTCTAGTATATATCATGTGAAGCATAATACAATGTAGTTGTGAGAATTGTTATCTACAGGCTTTGTGTTCGATCCTCCAGCTCCTGCCTCTACAGCCTTTGGGTTCCAGCCTCCAGCCACTGCCTCTACAGGTAATACGCCTATTCCGAGAACATCGTGTTGCCAAACATGGGTGGCTATCACAGTGTTCTCACAAGCCACGTAAACGGAATGCATAGTCACACAAGACCAAACCCTAAACCATTATACAGTAAACATTGTTTTATTAGCCACATACGTCTGAACCTTAAACCATTATACAGTAAACATTGTTCTATTAGCCACAGACGACCGAACACTAAATCATTACACAGTAAACATTGTTCTATTAGCCACAGGCGACAGAACCATAAACCATTATACAGTAAACATTGTTATATTAGCCACAGACGACCGAAAACTAAATCATTACACAGTAAACATTGTTCTATTAGCCACAGACGACAGAACCATAAACCATTATACAGTAAACATATTGTTCTATTAGCCACAGACGACAGAACCATAAACCAGTATACAGTAAACATATTGTTCTATTAGCCACATACTACAGAACCATAAACCATTATACAGTAAACATTGTTCTATTAGCCACAGACGACCGAACCTAAACCATTAGAGAGTAAACATATTGTTCTATTAGCCACAGACGACCGAACCCTAAACCATTAGAGAGTAAACATATTGTTCTATTAGCCACAGACGACAGAACCATAAACCATTATACAGTAAACATTGTTCTATTAGCCACAGCGGACATAACCATACACCATTAGAGAGTAAACGTTTTGTTCTATTAGCCACAGACGACCGAACCCTAAACCATTATACAGTAAACATTGTTCTATTAGCCACAGCGGACATAACCATAAACCATAAGAGAGTAAACATATTGTTCTATTAGCCACAGACGACAGAACCATAAACCATTAGAGAGTAAACATATTGTTTTAATAGCCACAGACGACCGAACCCTAAACCATTATACAGTAAACATTGTTCTATTAGCCACAGACGACCGAACAATAAACCATTAGAGAGTAAACATGTTGTTCTATTAGCCACAGACGACCGAAACCTAAACCATTAGAGAGTAAACATGTTGTTCTATTAGCCACAGACGATCGAACCCTAAACCATTATACAGTAAACATTGTTATATTAGCCACAGACGACCGAACCCTAAACCATTACACAGTAAACATTGTTATATTAGCCACAGACGACCGAACCATAAACCATTAGAGAGTAAACATATTGTTCTTTTAGCCACAGACGACCGAAACCTAAACCATTAGAGAGTAAGCATATTGTTATATTAGCCACAGAGGACCCAACCATAAACCATTAGAGAGTAAACATGTTGTTCTATTAGCCACAGACGACCGAACCCTAAACCATTATACAGTAAACATTGTTCTATTAGCCACAGAAGACCGAACACTAAACCATTATACAGTAAACATTGTTCTATTAGCCACAGACGACCGAACACTAAACCATTATACAGTAAACATTGTTCTATTAGCCACAGACGACCGAACCCTAAACCATTAGAGAGTAAACATTGTTCTATTAGCCACAGACGACCGAACCCTAAACCATTACACAGTAAACATTGTTATATTAGCCACAGACGACCGAACCATAAACCATTACACAGTAAACATGTTGTTCTATTAGCCACAGACGACCGAATCCTAAACCATTATACAGTAAACATTGTTCTATTAGCCACAGACGACCAAACACTAAACCAGTAGAGAGTAAACATATTGTTCTATTAGCCACAGACGACTGAACCCTAAACCATTACACAGTAAACATTGTTCTATTAGCCACAGACGACCGAACCATAAACCATTATACAGTAAACATTGTTCTATTAGCCACAGACGACCGAATCCTAAACCATTATACAGTAAATATTGTTCTATTAGCCACAGACGACCGAACACTAAACCATTAGAGAGTAAGCATATTGTTATATTAGCCACAGACGACCGAACCATATACCATTAGAGAGTAAACATATTGTTCTATTAGCCACAGACGACCGAACCCTAAACCATTATACAGTAAACATTGTTCTATTAGCCACAGACCACCGAATCCTAAACCATTATACAGTAAACATTGTTCTATTAGCCACAGACGACCGAACACTAAACCAGTAGAGAGTAAACATATTGTTCTATTAGCCACAGACGACTGAACCCTAAATCATTACACAGTAAACATTGTTCTATTAGCCACAGACGACCGAACCATAAACCATTAGAGAGTAAACATATTGTTCAATTAGCCACAGACGACCGAATCCTAAACCATTATAGAGTAAACATTGTTCTATTAGCCACAGACGACCGAACCATAAACCATTAGAGAGTAAACATATTGTTCTATTAGCCACAGACGACCGAACCATAAACCATTAGAGAGTAAACATATTGTTCTATTAGCCACAGACGACCGAATCCTAAACCATTATACAGTAAACATTGTTCTATTAGCCACAGCGGACATAACCATAAACCATTAGAGAGTAAACATATTGTTTTATTAGCCACAGACGACCGAACCCTAAACCATTATACAGTAAACATATTGTTCTATTAGCCACAGACGACCGAACCATAAACCATTAGAGAGTAAACATATTGTTTTATTAGCCACAGACGACCGAACCCTAAACCATTAGAGAGTAAACATATTGTTCTATTAGCCACAGACGACCGAACCCTAAACCATTATACAGTAAACATTGTTCTATTAGCCACAGGGACATAACCTAAACATTAGAGAGTAAACGTTTTGTTCTATTAGCCACAGACGACCGAACCCTAAACCATTATACAGTAAACATTGTTCTATTAGCCACAGACGACAGAACCATAAACCATTAGAGAGTAAACATTTGTTCTATTAGCACAGACGCCGAACCTAAACCATTAGAGAGTAAACATTTGTTCTATTAGCCACAGACGACAGAACCATAAACCATTAGAGAGTAAACATATTGTTCTATTAGCCACAGACGACCGAACCCTAAACCATTAGAGAGTAAACATATTGTTATATTAGCCACAGACGACAGAACCATAAACCATAGAGAGTAAACATATTGTTTATAGCCACAGACGACAGACCATAAACCATTAGAGGTAACATTTGTTTATAGCCACAGACGACCGAACCCTAAACCATTATACAGTAAACATTGTTCTATTAGCCACAGACGACCGAACACTAAACCAGTAGAGAGTAAACATATTGTTCTATTAGCCACAGACGACCGAACCCTAAACCATTACACAGTAAACATTGTTCTATTAGCCACAGACGACCGAACCCTAAACCATTAGAGAGTAAACATATTGTTCTATTAGCCACAGACGACCGAACCATAAACCATTAGAGAGTAAACATTGTTATATTAGCCACAGACGACCGAACCATAAACCATTAGAGAGTAAACATTGTTCTATTAGCCACAGACGACCGAACCATAAACCATTAGAGAGTAAACATGTTGTTCTATTAGCCACAGACGACCGAACCCTAAACCATTAGAGAGTAAACATATTGTTCTATTAGCCACAGACGACAGAACCATAAACCATTAGAGCGTAAACATATTGTTCTATTAGCCACAGACGACCGAACCCTAAACCATTAGAGAGTAAACATGTTGTTCTATTAGCCACAGACGACCGAACCCTAAACCATTAGAGAGTAAACATTTGTTCTATTAGCCACAGACGACCGAACCCTAAACCATTAGAGAGTAAACATGTTGTTCTATTAGCCACAGACGACCGAAACCTAAACCATTATACAGTAAACATTGTTCTATTAGCCACAGAAGACCGAACACTAAACCATTATACAGTAAACATTGTTCTATTAGCCACAGACGACCGAACACTAAACCATTATACAGTAAACATTGTTCTATTAGCCACAGACGACCGAACACTAAACCAGTAGAGAGTAAACATATTGTTCTATTAGCCACATACGACTGAACCCTAAATCATTACACAGTAAACATTGTTCTATTAGCCACAGACGACCGAACCATAAACCATTAGAGAGTAAACATATTGTTCAATTAGCCACAGACGACCGAATCCTAAACCATTATACAGTAAACATTGTTCTATTAGCCACAGACGACCGAACCATAAACCATTAGAGAGTAAACATATTGTTCTATTAGCCACAGACCACCGAACCATAAACCATTAGAGAGTAAACATATTGTTCTATTAGCCACAGACGACCGAATCCTAAACCATTATACAGTAAACATTGTTCTATTAGCCACAGCGGACATAACCATAAACCATTAGAGAGTAAACATATTGTTTTATTAGCCACAGACGACCGAACCCTAAACCATTATACAGTAAACATATTGTTCTATTAGCCACAGACGACCGAACCATAAACCATTAGAGAGTAAACATATTGTTTTATTAGCCACAGACGACCGAACCCCAAACCATTAGAGAGTAAACATATTGTTCTATTAGCCACAGACGACCGAACCCTAAACCATTATACAGTAAACATTGTTCTATTAGCCACAGCGGACATAACCATAAACAATTAGAGAGTAAACGTTTTGTTCTATTAGCCACAGACGACCGAACCCTAAACCATTATACAGTAAACATTGTTCTATTAGCCACAGACGACAGAACCATAAACCATTAGAGAGTAAACATATTGTTCTATTAGTCACAGACGTCCGAACCATAAACCATTAGAGAGTAAACATATTGTTCTATTAGCCACAGACGACAGAACCATAAACCATTAGAGAGTAAACATATTGTTCTATTAGCCACAGACGACCGAACCCTAAACCATTAGAGAGTAAACATATTGTTATATTAGCCACAGACGACAGAACCATAAACCATAAGAGAGTAAACATATTATTCTATTAGCGACAGACGTCCGAACCATAAACCATTAGAGAGCAAACATATTGTTATACTAGCCACAGACGACAGAACCATAAACCATTAGAGAGTAAACATATTGTTTTAATAGCCACAGACGACCGAACCCTAAACCATTATACAGTAAACATTGTTCTATTAGCCACAGACGACCGAACACTAAACCAGTAGAGAGTAAACATATTGTTCTATTAGCCACAGAGGACCGAACCCTAAGCCATTACACAGTAAACATTGTTCTATTAGCCACAGACGACCGAAACCTAAACCATTAGAGAGTAAACATATTGTTATATTAGCCACAGACGACCGAACCATAAACCATTAGAGAGTAAACATTGTTATATTAGCCACAGACGACCGAACCATAAACCATTAGAGAGTAAACATTGTTATATTAGCCACAGACGACCGAACCATAAACCATTATACAGTAAACATTGTTCTATTAGCCACAGACGACCGAACACTAAACCAGTAGAGAGTAAACATATTGTTCTATTAGCCACAGACGACTGAACCCTAAATCATTACACAGTAAACATTGATCTATTAGACACAGACGACCGAACCATAAACCATTAGAGAGTAAATATATTGTTCTATTAGCCACAGAGGACAGAACCATAAACCATTAGAGAGTAAACATATTGTTTTATTAGCCACAGACGACCGAACCCTAAACCATTAGCGAGTAAACATATTGTTCTATTAGCCACAGACGACAGAACCATAAACCATTAGAGAGTAAACATATTGTTCTATTAGCCACAGACGACCGAACCCTAAACCATTAGAGAGTAAATATATTGTTCTATTAGCCACAGACGACAGAACCATAAACCATTAGAGAGTAAACATATTGTTCTATTAGCCACAGACGACCGAACCCTAAACCATTATATAGTAAACATTGTTCTATTAGCCACAGAGGACATAACCATAAACCATTAGAGAGTAAACGTATTGTTCTATTAGCCACATACGACCGAACCCTAAACCATTATACAGTAAACATTGTTCTATTAGCCATAGACGACAGAACCATAAACCATTAGAGAGTAAACATGTTGTTCTATTAGCCATAGACGACAGAACCCTAAACCATTAGAGAGTAAACATGTTGTTCTATTAGCCACAGACGACCGAACCCTAAACCATTATACAGTAAACATTGTTCTATTAGCCATAGACGACAGAACCATAAACCATTAGAGAGTAAACATGTTGTTCTATTAGCCATAGACGACAGAACCATAAACCATTAGAGAGTAAACATATTGTTCTATTAGCCACAGACGACCGAACCCTAAACCATTATACAGTAAACATTGTTCTACTAGCCACAGAGGACATAACCATAAACCATTAGAGAGTAAACGTATTGTTCTATTAGCCACATACGACCGAACCCTAAACCATTATACAGTAAACATTGTTCTATTAGCCATAGACGACAGAACCATACATCATTAGAGAGTAAACATAGTGTTCTATTAGCCACAGATGTCCGAACCAAAAACCATTAGAGAGTAAGCATATTGTTTTATTAGCCACAGACGACAGAACCATAAACCATTCTAGAGTAAACATATTGTTCTATTAGCCACAGACGACCGAACCATAAACCATTAGAGAGTAAACATATTGTTCTATTAGCCACAGAGGTCCGAACCATAAACCATTAGAGAGTAAACATATTGTTCTATTAGCCACAGACGACAGAACCATAAACCATTAGAGAGTAAACATATTGTTTTAATAGCCACAGTCGACAGAAACATTAACCATTAGAGAGTAAACATTTTGTTCTATTAGCCACAGACGACAGATCCCTAAATCATTACACAGTGAAAATTGTTCTATTAGCCCCAGACGACAGAACCCTAAACCATTAGAGAGTAAGCATATTGTTTTATTAGCCATATACGACAGAACCATAAACCATTAGAGAGTAAACATATTGTTCTATTAGCCACAGACGACAGAACC
Organism: Archivesica marissinica; assembly: GCA_014843695.1. Taxonomy (NCBI): domain Eukaryota; kingdom Metazoa; phylum Mollusca; class Bivalvia; order Venerida; family Vesicomyidae; genus Archivesica; species Archivesica marissinica. Next base: position 2,605,076 of record CM026396.1, read on the forward strand.
ATAAACCATAAGAGAGTAAACATATTGTTCTATTAGCCACATACGACAGAACCATAAACCATAAGAGAGTAAACATATTGTTTTAATAGCCACAGACGACAGAACCATAAACCATTAGAGAGTAAACATATTGTTTTAATAGCCACAGACGACCGAACCATAAACCATTAGAGAGTAAACATATTGTTCTATTAGCCACAGATGACCGAAACGTAAACCATTAGGGCATAAACATGTTGTTCTATTAGCCACAGACGACCGAACCCTAAACCATTATACAGTAAACATTGTTATATTATCCACAGACGACCGAACCATAAACCATTAGAGAGTAACATTTGTTCTATTGCCACAGACGACAGAACCATAAACCATTAGAGCGTAAACATATTGTTCTATTAGCCACAGACGACCGAACCATAAACCATTAGAGAGTAAACATTGTTCTATTAGCCACAGACGACCGAACCATAAACCATTAGAGAGTAAACATATTGTTCTATTAGCCACAGACGACCGAACCATAAACCATTAGAGAGTAAACATATTGTTCTATTAGCGACAGACGACCGAACCCTAATCCATTACACAGTAAACATTGTTCTATTAGCCACAGACGACCGAACACTAAACCAGTAGAGAGTAAACATAGTGTTCTATTAGCCACAGACGACTGAACCATAAACCATTACACAGTAAATATTGTTCTATTAGCCACAGACGACCGAACCCTAAACCATTAGAGAGTAAACATATTGTTCTATTAGCCACAGACGACCGAACCATAAACCATTAGAGAGTAAACATATTGTTCTATTAGCCACAGACGACCGAATCCTAAACCATTAGAGAGTAAACATATTGTTCTATTAGCCACAGACGACCGAACCCTAAACCATTAGAGAGTAAACATATTGTTCTATTAGCCACAGACGACCGAACCCTAAACCATTATACAGTAAACATTGTTCTATTAGCCACAGAGGACATAACCATAAACCATTAGAGAGTAAACGTATTGTTCTATTAGCCACATACGACCGAACCCTAAACCATTATACAGTAAACATTGTTCTATTAGCCATAGACGACAGAACCATAAACCATTAGAGAGTAAACATATTGTTCTATTAGCCACATACGTCCGAACCATAAACCATTAGAGAGTAAGCATATTGTTTTATTAGCCACAGACGACCGAACACTAAACCAATATAGAGTAAACATATTGTTCTATTAGCCACAGACGACAGAACCATAAACCATTAGAGAGTAAACATATTGTTCTATTAGCCACAGACGTCCGAACCATAAACCATTAGAGAGTAAGCATATTGTTCTATTAGCCACAGACGACAGAAACATTAACCATTAGAGAGTAAACATGTTGTTCTATTAGCCACAGACGACAGCACCATAAACCATTAGAGAGTAAACATATTGTTCTATTAGCCACAGACGACCGAAACCTAAACCATTAGAGAGTAAACATATTGTTCTATTAGCCACAGACGACCGAACCCTAAACCATTATACAGTAAACATTGTTCTATTAGCCACAGACGACCGAACACTAAACCATTAGAGAGTAAACATATTGTTCTATTAGCCACAGACGACCGAACCCTAAACCATTATACAGTAAACATTGTTCTATTAGCCACAGAGGACATAACCATAAACCATTAGAGAGTAAACGTATTGTTCTATTAGCCACATACGACCGAACCCTAAACCATTATACAGTAAACATTGTTCTATTAGCCATAGACGACAGAACCATAAACCATTAGAGAGTAAACATATTGTTCTATTAGCCACATACGTCCGAACCATAAACCATTAGAGAGTAAGCATATTGTTTTATTAGCCACAGACGACCGAACACTAAACCAATATAGAGTAAACATATTGTTCTATTAGCCACAGACGACAGAACCATAAACCATTAGAGAGTAAACATATTGTTCTATTAGCCACAGACGTCCGAACCATAAACCATTAGAGAGTAAGCATATTGTTCTATTAGCCACAGACGACAGAAACATTAACCATTAGAGAGTAAACATGTTGTTCTATTAGCCACAGACGACAGCACCATAAACCATTAGAGAGTAAACATATTGTTCTATTAGCCACAGACGACCGAAACCTAAACCATTAGAGAGTAAACATATTGTTCTATTAGCCACAGACGACCGAACCCTAAACCATTATACAGTAAACATTGTTCTATTAGCCACAGACGACCGAACACTAAACCAGTAGAGAGTAAACATATTGTTCTATTAGCCACAGACGACTGAACCCTAAACCATTACACAGTAAACATTGTTCTATTAGCCACAGACGACCGAACCCTAAACCATTAGAGAGTAAACATAGTGTTCTATTAGCCACAGACGACAGCACCATAAACCATTAGAGAGTAAACATATTGTTCTATTAGCCACAGACGACCGAACCCTAAACCATTACACAGTAAACATTGTTCTATTAGCCACAGACGACCGAAACCTAAACCATTAGAGAGTAAACATGTTGTTCTATTAGCCTCAGACGACCGAACCCTAAGCCATTACACAGTAAACATCGCTCTATTAGCCACAGACGACCGAACCCTAAACCATTAGAGAGTAAACATTGTTATATTAGCCACAGACGACCGAACCATAAACCATTAGAGAGTAAACATATTGTTTTATTAGCCACAGCCAAACGAACCCTAAACCATTAGAGACTAAACATATTGTTCTATTTGCCACAGACGAAAGAACCATAAACTATTAGAGCGTAAACATATTGTTCTATTAGCCACAGACGACAGCACCATAAACCATTAGAGCGTAAACATATTGTTCTATTGGCCACAGACGACCGAACCCTAAACCAGTGCACAGTAAACATTGTTCTATTAGCCACAGACGACCGAACACTAAACCAGTAGAGAGTAAACATATTGTTCTATTAGCCACAGACGACTGAATCCTAAACCATTACACAGTAAACATATTGTTCTATTAGCCACAGACGACCGAACCCTAAACCATTAGATAGTAAACATATTGTTCTATTAGCCACAGACGTCCGAACCATAAACCATTAGAGAGTAAACATATTGTTCTATTAGCCACAGACGACAGCACCATAAACCATTAGAGCGTAAACATATTGTTCTATTTGCCACAGACGACAGAACCATAAACCATTAGAGCGTAAACATATTGTTCTATTGGCCACAGACGACCGAACCCTAAACCAGTGCACAGTAAACATTGTTCTATTAGCCACAGACGACCGAACACTAAACCAGTAGAGAGTAAACATATTGTTCTATTAGCCACAGACGACTGAATCCTAAACCATTACACAGTAAACATATTGTTCTATTAGCCACAGACGATCGAACCCTAAACCATTAGATAGTAAACATTTTGTTCTATTAGCCACAGACGACAGCACCATAAACCATTAAAGAGTAAACATATTGTTCTATTAGCCACAGACGACAGCACCATAAACCATTAGAGAGTAAACATTGTTCTATTAGCCACAGACGACCGAAACCTAAACCATTAGAGAGTAAACATGTTGTTCTATTAGCCACAGACTTCCGAACCCTAAGCCATTACACAGTAAACATTGCTCTATGAGCCACATAAGACCGAACCCTAAACCATTAGAGAGTAAACATGTTGTTCTATTAGCCACAGACGACCGAACCCTAAACCATTATACAGTAAACAGTGTTATATTAGCCACAGACGACCGAACCATAAACCATTAGAGAGTAAACATATTGTTATATTAGCCACAGACGACCGAAACCTAAACCATTAGAGAGTAAACATGTTGTTCTATTAGCCACAGACGACCGAACCATAAACCATTAGAGAGTAAACATGTTGTTCTATTTGCCACAGACGACAGAACCATAAACCATTAGAGCGTAAACATATTGTTCTATTGGCCACAGACGACCGAACCCTAAACCATTAGAGACTAAACATATTGTTCTATTTGCCACAGACGACAGAACCATAAACCATTAGAGCGTAAACATATTGTTCTATTGGCCACAGACGACCGAACCCTAAACCATTGCACAGTAAACATTGTTCTATTAGCCACAGACGACCGAACACTAAACCAATATAGAGTAAACATATTGTTCTATTAGCCACAGACGACCGAACCCTAAACCATTAGATAGTAAACATATTGTTCTATTAGCCACAGACGACAGCACCATAAACCATTAAAGAGTAAACATATTGTTCTATTAGCAACAGACGACAGCACCATAAACCATTAGAGAGTAAACATTGTTCTATTAGCCACAGACGACCGAAACCTAAACCATTAGAGAGTAAACATGTTGTTCTATTAGCCACAGACGACCGAAACCTAAACCATTAGAGAGTAAACATGTTGTTCTATTAGCCACAGACGACCGAAACCTAAACCATTAGAGAGTAAACATGTTGATCTATTAGCCACAGACGACCGAACCCTAAGCCATTACACAGTAAACATTGCTCTATGAGCCACATACGACCGAACCATAAACCATTAGAGAGTAAACATGTTGTTCTATTAGCCACAGACGACCGAACCCTAAACCATTATACAGTAAACATTGTTCTATTAGCCACAGACGACCGAACCCTAAACCATTATACAGTAAACATTGTTCTATTAGCCACAGACGACCGAACCATAAACCATTATACAGTAAACATTGTTCTATTAGCCACAGACGACCGAACCATAAACCATTATACAGTAAACATTGTTTTATTAGCCACAGACAACCGAACCATAAACCGTTAGAGAGTAAACATGTTGTTCTATTAGCCACAGACGACCGAACACTAAACCAGTAGAGAGTAAACATATTGTTCTATTAGCCACAGACGACCGAACACTAAACCAGTAGAGAGTAAACATATTGTTCTATTAGCCACAGACGACCGAACCCTAAACCATTATACAGTAAACATATTGTTCTATTAGCCACAGACGACCGAACACTAAACCAGTAGAGAGTAAACATATTGTTCTATTAGCCACAGACGACCGAACACTAAACCAGTAGAGAGTAAACATTGTTTTATTAGCCACAGACGACCGAACCCTAAACCATTATACAGTAAACATTGTTCTATTAGCCACAGACGACCGAACCATAAACCATTATACAGTAAACATTGTTTTATTAGCCACAGACAACCGAACCATAAACCATTAGAGAGTAAACATATTGTTCTATTAGCCACAGACGACCGAACACTAAACCAGTAGAGAGTAAACATATTGTTCTATTAGCCACAGACGACCGAACACTAAACCAGTAGAGAGTAAACATATTGTTCTATTAGCCACAGACGACCGAACCCTAAACCATTAGAGAGTAAACATATGGTTCTATTAGCCACAGACGACAGCACCATAAACCATTAGAGAGTAAACATATTGTTCTATTAGCCACAGACGACCGAACACTAAACCAGTAGAGAGTAAACATATTGTTCTATTGGCCACAGACGACCGAACACTAAACCAGTAGAGAGTAAACATATTGTTCTATTAGCCACAGACGACCGAACCCTAAACCATTAGAGAGTAAACATATTGTTCTATTAGCCACAGACGACAGCACCATAAACCATTAGAGAGTAAACATATTGTTCTATTAGCCACAGACGACCGAACCCTAAACCAATATACAGTAAACATATTGTTCTATTAGCCACAGACGACCGAAACCTAAACCATTAGAGACTAAACATATTGTTCTATTTGCCACAGACGACAGAACCATAAACCATTAGAGCGTAAACATATTGTTCTATTAGCCACAGACGACCGAACCCTAAACCATTGCACAGTAAACATTGTTCTATTAGCCACAGACTACAGAACCCTAAACCATTATACAGGAAACATTGTTCTATTAGCCACAGAAGACCGAACACTAAACCATTATACAGTAAACACTGTTCTATTAGCCACAGACGACCGAACACTAAACCATTATACAGTAAACATTGTTCTATTAGCCACAGACGACAGAACACTAAACCAGTAGAGAGTAAACATATTGTTCTATTAGCCACAGACGACTGAACCCTAAACCATTACACAGTAAACATTGTTCTACTAGCCACAGAAGACCGAACACTAAACCATTATACAGTAAGCACTGTTCTATTAGCCACAGAAGACCGAACACTAAACCATTATACAGTAAACACTGTTCTATTAGCCACAGACGACCGAACACTAAACCATTATACAGTAAACATTGTTCTATTAGCCACAGACGACCGAACACTAAACCAGTAGATAGTAAACATATTGTTCTATTAGCCACAGACGACTGAACCCTAAACCATTACACAGTAAACATTGTTCTATTAGCCACAGACGACCGAACCATAAACCATTAGAGAGTAAACATATTGTTCTATTAGCCACAGACGACCGAACCCTAAACCATTAGAGAGTAAACATGTTGTTCTATTAGCCACAGACGACCGAACCCTAAACCATTACACAGTAAACATTGTTCTATTAGCCACAGACGACCGAACTCTAAACTATTATACAGTAAACATATTGTTTTATTAGCCACAGACGACCGAACCCTAAACCATTAGAGAGTAAACATATTGTTCTATTAGCCACAGACGACCGAACCATAAACCATTACACAGTAAACATTGTTATATTAGCCACATACGACCGAACCCTAAACCATTATACAGTAAACATTGTTCTATTAGCCACAGACTACAGAACCATAAACCATTAGAGAGTAAACATATTGTTCTATTAGCCACAGACGACCGATCCCTAAACCATTATACAGTAAACATTGTTCTATTAGCCACAGAGGACATAACCATAAACCATTAGAGAGTAAACGTATTGTTCTATTAGCCACATACGACCGAACCCTAAACCATTATACAGTAAACATTGTTCTATTAGCCACAGACTACAGAACCATAAACCATTAGAGAGTAAACATATTGTTCTATTAGCCACAGACGTCCGAACCATAAACCATTAGAGAGTAAACATATTGTTCTATTAGCCACAGAGTTCCGAATCATAATCCATTAGAGAGTAAGCATATTGTTTTATTAGCCACAGACGACCTAACCCTAAACCATTAGAGAGTAAACATATTGTTCTATTAGCCACAGACGACAGAACCATAAACCATTAGAGAGTAAACATATTGTTTTAATAGCCACATTCGACAGAAACATTAACCATTAGAGAGTAAACATGTTGTTCTATTAGCCACAGACGACAGAACCCTAAATCATTACACAGTAAACATTGTTCGATTAACCACAGACGACAGAACCCTAAACCATTAGAGAGTAAGCATATTGCTTTATTAGCCACAGACGACCGAACCCTAAACCATTAGAGAGTAAACATATTGTTCTATTAGCCACAGACGACAGAACCATAAACCATTATATAGTAAACATATTGTTTTAATAGCCACAGTCGACAGAAACATTAACCATTAGAGAGTAAACATGTTGTTCTATTAGCCACAGACGACAGAACCCTAAATCATTACACAGTAAACATTGTTTTATTAGCCACAGACGACCGAACACTAAACCATTAGAGAGTAAACATATTGTTCTATTAGCCACAGACGACCGAACCCTAAACCATTAGAGAGTAAACATATTGTTCTATTAGCCACAGACGACAGAACCATAAACCATTAGAGAGTAAACATATTGTTCTATTAGCCACAGAGGTCCGAACCATAAACCATTAGAGAGTAAGCATATTGTTTTATTAGCCACAGACGACCGAACCCTAAACCATTAGAGAGTAAACATATTGTTCTATTAACCACAGACGACAGAACCATAAACCATTATAGAGTAAACATATTGTTTTAATAGCCACAGACGACCGAACCATAAACCATTACACAGTAAACATTGTTCTATTAGCCACAGACGACCGAAACCTAAACCATTAGAGAGTAAAGATATTGTTCTATTAGCCACATACTACCGAACCCTAAACCATTAGTGAGTAAACATATTGTTCTATTAGCCACAGACGACAGAACCATAAACCATTAGAGAGTAAACATATTGTTTTAATAGCCACAGACGACCGAACCCTTAACCAATATACAGTAAACATTGTTCTATTAGCCATAGACGACAGAACCATAAACCATTAGAGAGTAAACATATTGTTCTATTAGCCACAGACGACAGAACCATAAACCATTAGAGAGTAAACATATTGTTCTATTAGCCACAGAGGTCCGAATCATAAACCATTAGAGAGTAAGCATATTGTTTTATTAGCCACAGACGACAGAACCCTAAACCATTAGAGAGTAAACATATTGTTCTATTAGCCACAGACGACAGAACCATAAACCATTAGAGAGTAAACATATTGTTCTATTAGCCACAGACGACCGAACCCTAAACCATTATACAGTAAACATTGTTCTATTAGCCACAGACGACCGAACCCTAAACCATTATACAGTAAACATTGTTCTATTAGCCACAGAGGACATAACCATAAACCATTAGAGAGTAAACGTATTGTTCTATTAGCCACATACGACCGAACCCTAAACCATTATAGAGTAAACATTGTTCTATTAGCCACAGACTACAGAACCATAAACCATTAGAGAGTAAACATATTGTTCTATTAGCCACAGAGGTCCGAACCATAATCCATTAGAGAGTAAGCATATTGTTTTATTAGCCACAGACGACCTAACCCTAAACCATTAGAGAGTAAACATATTGTTCTATTAGCCACAGACGACAGAACCATAAACCATTAGAGAGTAAACATATTGTTTTAATAGCCACATTCGACAGAAACATTAACCATTAGAGAGTAAACATGTTGTTCTATTAGCCACAGACGACAGAACCCTAAATCATTACACAGTAAACATTGTTCGATTAGCCACAGACGACAGAACCCTAAACCATTAGAGAGTAAGCATATTGTTTTATTAGCCATATACGACAGAACCATAAACCATTAGAGAGTAAACATATTGTTCTATTAGCCACAGACGTCCGAACCATAAACCATTACACAGTAAACATTGTTTTATTAGCCACAGACGACCTAACACTAAACCATTAGAGAGTAAACATATTGTTCTATTAGCCACAGACGACCGAACCCTAAACCATTAGAGAGTAAACATATTGTTCTATTAGCCACAGATGACAGAACCATAAACCATTAGAGAGTAAACATATTGTTCTATTAGCCACAGAGGTCCGAACCATAAACCATTAGAGAGTAAGCATATTGTTTTATTAGCAACAGACGACCGAACCCTAAACCATTAGAGAGTAAACATATTGTTCTATTAACCACATACGACAGAACCATAAACCATTAGAGAGTAAACATATTGTTTTAATAGCCACAGACGACCGAACCATAAACCATTACACAGTAAACATTGTTCTATTAGCCACAGACGACCGAAACCTAAACCATTAGAGAGTAAACATATTGTTCTATTAGCCACATACTACCGAACCCTAAACCATTAGAGAGTAAACATATTGTTCTATTAGCCACATACTACCGAACCCTAAACCATTAGAGAGTAAACATATTGTTCTATTAGCCACAGACGACAGAACCATAAACCATTAGAGAGTAAACATATTGTTTTAATAGCCACAGACGACCGAACCATATACCATTACACAGTAAACATTGTTCTATTAGCCACAGACGACCGAAACCTAAACCATTAGAGAGTAAACATATTGTTCTATTAGCCACAGACAACCGAACTCTAAACCATTACACAGTAAACATTGTTCTATTAGCCACAGACGACCGAACCCTAAACCATTACACAGTAAACATTGTTCTATTAGCCACAGACGACAGAACCATAAACCATTAGAGCGTAAACATATTGTTCTATTAGCCACAGACGACCGAACCCTAAACCATTAGAGAGTAAACATATTGTTCTATTAGCCACAGACGACCGAACCCTAAACCAATATACAGTAAACATTGTTCTATTAGCCATAGACGACAGAACCATAAACCATTAGAGAGTAAACATATTGTTCTATTAGCCACAGACGACAGAACCATAAACCATTAGAGAGTAAACATATTGTTCTATTAGCCACAGAGGTCCGAATCATAAACCATTAGAGAGTAAGCATATTGTTTTATTAGCCACAGACGACCGAACCCTAAACCATTAGAGAGTAAACATATTGTTCTATTAGCCACAGACGACAGAACCATAAACCATTAGAGAGTAAACATATTGTTTTAATAGCCACAGTCGACAGAAACATTAACCATTAGAGAGTAAACATGTTGTTCTATTAGCCAAAGACGACAGAACCCTAAATCATTACACAGTAAACATTGTTCTATTAGCCACAGACGACAGAACCCAAAACCATTAGAGAGTAAACATATTGTTCTATTAGCCACATAGGTCCGAACCATAAACCATTAGAGAGTAAACATATTGTTCTATTAGCCACAGAGGTCCGAACCATAAACCATTAGAGGGTAAACATATTGTTCTATTAGCCACAGACGACCGAACCATAAACCATTAGAGAGTAAACATATTGTTTTATTAGCCACAGAGGACCGAACCCTAAACCATTAGAGAGTAAACATATTGTTCTATTAGCCACAGACGACCGAACCCTAAACCATTAGAGAGTAAACATATTGTTCTATTAGCCACAGAGGACCGAACCATAAACCATTAGAGAGTAAACATATTGTTATGTTAGCCACAGACGACCAAACCCTAAACCATTACACAGTAAACATTGTTCTATTAGCCACAGACGACCGAAACCTAAACCATTAGAGAGTAAACATGTTGTTCTATTAGCCACAGACGACCGAACCCTAAGCCATTACACAGTAAACATTGCTCTATGAGCCACAGACGACCGAACCCTAAACCATTAGAGAGTAAACATGTTGTTCTATTAGCCACAGACGACCGAACCCTAAACCATTACACAGTAAACATATTGTTCTATTAGCCACAGACGACAGAACCATAAACCATTAGAGAGTAAACATATTGTTCTATTAGCCACAGACGACCGAACCATAAACCATTAGAGAGTAAACATATTGTTCTATTAGCCACAGACGACCGAAACCTAAACCATTAGAGAGTAAACATGTTGTTCTATTAGGCACAGACGACCGAAACCTAAACCATTAGAGAGTAAACATATTGTTATATTAGCCACATACTACCGAACCCTAAACCATTAGAGAGTAAACATATTGTTCTATTAGCCACATACTACCGAACCCTAAACCATTAGAGAGTAAACATATTGTTCTATTAGCCACAGACGACAGAACCATAAACCATTAGAGAGTAAACATATTGTTTTAATAGCCACAGACGACCGAACCATATACCATTACACAGTAAACATTGTTCTATTAGCCACAGACGACCGAAACCTAAACCATTAGAGAGTAAACATATTGTTCTATTAGCCACAGACAACCGAACTCTAAACCATTACACAGTAAACATTGTTCTATTAGCCACAGACGACCGAACCCTAAACCATTACACAGTAAACATTGTTCTATTAGCCACAGACGACAGAACCATAAACCATTAGAGCGTAAACATATTGTTCTATTAGCCACAGACGACCGAACCCTAAACCATTAGAGAGTAAACATATTGTTATATTAGCCACAGACGACAGAACCATAAACCATTAGAGAGTAAACATATTGTTCTATTAGCCACAGACGACAGAACCATAAACCATTAGAGAGTAAACATATTGTTCTATTAGCCACAGAGGTCCGAATCATAAACCATTAGAGAGTAAGCATATTGTTTTATTAGCCACATACGACCGAACCCTAAACCATTAGAGAGTAAACATATTGTTCTATTAGCCACAGACGACAGAACCATAAACCATTAGAGAGTAAACATATTGTTTTAATAGCCACAGTCGACAGAAACATTAACCATTAGAGAGTAAACATGTTGTTCTATTAGCCAAAGACGACAGAACCCTAAATCATTACACAGTAAACATTGTTCTATTAGCCACAGACGACAGAACCCAAAACCATTAGAGAGTAAACATATTGTTCTATTAGCCACAGAGGTCCGAACCATAAACCATTAGAGAGTAAACATATTGTTCTATTAGCCACAGAGGTCCGAACCATAAACCATTAGAGGGTAAACTTATTGTTCTATTAGCCACAGACGACCGAACCATAAACCATTAGAGAGTAAACATATTGTTTTATTAGCCACAGAGGACCGAACCCTAAACCATTAGAGAGTAAACATATTGTTCTATTAGCCACAGACGACCGAACCCTAAACCATTAGAGAGTAAACATATTGTTCTATTAGCCACAGAGGACCGAACCATAAACCATTAGAGAGTAAACATATTGTTATGTTAGCCACAGACGACCAAACCCTAAACCATTACACAGTAAACATTGTTCTATTAGCCACAGACGACCGAAACCTAAACCATTAGAGAGTAAACATGTTGTTCTATTAGCCACAGACGACCGAACCCTAAGCCATTACACAGTAAACATTGCTCTATGAGCCACAGACGACCGAACCCTAAACCATTAGAGAGTAAACATGTTGTTCTATTAGCCACAGACGACCGAACCCTAAACCATTACACAGTAAACATATTGTTCTATTAGCCACAGACGACAGAACCATAAACCATTAGAGAGTAAACATGTTGTTCTATTAGCCACAGACGACCGAACCATAAACCATTAGAGAGTAAACATATTGTTCTATTAGCCACAGACGACCGAAACCTAAACCATTAGAGAGTAAACATGTTGTTCTATTAGGCACAGACGACCGAACCATAAACCATTAGAGAGTAAACATATTGTTTTAATAGCCACAGTCGACAGAAACATTAACCATTAGAGAGTAAACATGTTGTTCTATTATCCACAGACGACAGAACCCTAAATCAGTACACAGTAAACATTGTTCTATTAGCCACAGACGACAGAACCCTAAACCATTAGAGAGTAAACATATTGTTCTATTAGCCACAGACGTCCGAACCATACACCATTAGAGAGTAAGCCTATTGTTTTATTAGCCACAGAGGACCGAACACTAAACCAATATAGAGTAAACATATTGTTCTATTAGCCACAGACGACAGAACCATAAATCATTAGAGAGTAAACATATTGTTCTATTAGCCACAGACGACAGAACCCTAAACCATTAGAGAGTAAACATATTGTTCTATTAGCCACATACGACAGAACCATAAACCATTAGAGAGTAAACATATTGTTTTAATAGCCACAGTCGACAGAAACATTAACCATTAGAGAGTAAACATGTTGTTCTATTAGCCACAGACGACAGAACCCTAAATCATTACACAGTAAACATTGTTTTATTAGCCACAGACGACCGAACCATAAACCATTAGAGAGTAAACATATTGTTGTATTAGCCACAGCCAACCGAACCCTAAACCATTAGAGACTAAACATATTGTTCTATTTGCCACAGACGACAGAACCATAAACCATTAGAGCGTGAACATATTGTTATATTAGCCACAGACGACAGCACCATAAACCATTAGAGCGTGAACATATTGTTATATTAGCCACAGACGACAGCACCATAAACCATTAGAGAGTAAACATGTTGTTCTATTAGCCACAGACGACCGAACCCTAAGCCATTACACAGTAAACATTGCTCTATGAGCCACAGACGACCGAACCCTAAGCCATTACACAGTAAACATTGCTCTATGAGCCACAGACGACCAAACCCTAAACCATTACACAGTAAACATTGCTATATTAGCCACAGACGACCGAACCCTAAACCATTATACAGTAAACATTGTTCTATTAGCCACAGTCGACAGAACCCTAAACCAGTATACAGTAAACATTGTTCTATTTGCCACATACGACCGAACACTAAACCATTAGAGAGTAAACATATTGTTCTATTAGCCAAATAAGTATCAGGTTAGGTGTGAACTTACAGTGGAACGTTTGTTGACTGATGGACGGTATAACTATACAGTCCAACATGTGTGAAATACCACATCTGAATAAAGATAGCATGTCATTAAATGTCTGTAAGCACCAGATAACACGCATGTAAACACGAGATAGCATGTCTGTAAGCACCAGATAACACGCATGTAAACACCAGATAGCATGTCTGTAAACACCAGATAACACGTATGTAAACACCAGATAGCATGTCTGTAAACACCAGATAGCATGTCTGTTAGCACCAGATAGCATGCCTATAAACACCAGATAACACGTATGTAAACACCAGATAGCATGTCTGTAAGCACCAGATAGCATGCCTGTAAACACCAGATAACACGCATGTAAACACCAGATAGCATGTCTGTAAACACCAGATAACACGTATGTATACACCAGATAGCATGTCTGTAAACACCAGATAGCATGCCTGTAAACACCAGATAACACGTATGTAAACACCAGATAGCATGTCTGTAAGCACCAGATAGCATGTCTGTAAACACCAGATAACACGTATGTAAACACCAGATAGCATGTCTGTAAACACCAGATAACACGTATGTAAACACCAGATAGCATGTCTGTAAGCACCAGATAGCATGTCTGTAAGTACCAGATAGCATGCATGTAAGCACCAGATAGCATGTCTGTAAACACCAGATAGCATGTCTGTTAGCACCAGATAGCATGCCTATAAACACCAGATAACACGTATGTAAACACCAGATAGCATGTCTGTAAGCACCAGATAGCATGTCTGTAAACACCAGATAACACGTATGTAAACACCAGATAGCATGTCTGTAAACACCAGATAACACGTATGTAAACACCAGATAGCATGTCTGTAAACACCAGATAGCATGTCTGTAAGCACCAGATAGCATGCCTGTAAACACCAGATAACACGCATGTAAACACCAGATAGCATGTCTGTAAACACCAGATAACACGTATGTATACACCAGATAGCATGTCTGTAAACACCAGATAGCATGCCTGTAAACACCAGATAACACGTATGTAAACACCAGATAGCATGTCTGTAAGCACCAGATAGCATGTCTGTAAGCACCAGATAGCATGTCTGTAAACACCAGATAACACGCATGTAAACACCAGATAGCATGTCTGTAAGCACCAGATAGCATGCCTGTTAGCACCAGATAGCATGCATGTAAGCACCAGATAGCATGTCTGTAAACATCAGATAGCATGCCTGTTAGCACCAGATAGCATGTCTGTAAACACCAGATAACATGTAGGTAAATACCAGATAGCATGTATGTAAACACCAGATAGCATGCCTGTTAGCACCAGATAGCATGTCTGTAAGTACCAGATAGCATGCATATTAGCACCAGATAGCATTCTGTAAGGACCAGATAACATGTATGTAGACATCAGATAGCATGCCTGTTAGCACCAGATAGCATTCTGTAAGCACCAGATAGCATGCCTGTTAGCACCAGATAACATGTCTGTTATCACCAGAGAGCATGTCTGTTAGCACCAGATAGCATGTCTGTAAACACCAGATAACATGTATGTAAAGACCAGATAGCATGCCTGTTAGCACCAGATAGCATGTCTGTAAACACCAGATAGCATGTATGTAAACACCAGATAGCATGCCTGTTAGCACCAGATAGCATGTATGTAAGCACCAGATAGCATGTCTGTAAACACCAGATAGCATGTATGTAAACACCAGATAGCATGCCTGTAAACACCAGATAACATGCCTGTAAACACCAGATAACACGCATGTAAACACCAGATAGCATGTCTGTAAACACCAGATAGCATGTCTGTAAACACCAGATATCATGTATGTAAGCACCAGATAGCATGTCTGTAAACACCAGATAGCATGTATGTAAACACCAGATAGCATGCCTGTAAACACCAGATAGCATGTCTGTAAACACCAGATAGCCTTCTGTAAACACCAGATAGCCTTCTGTAAACACCAGATAACATGCCTGTTCGCACCAGATAGCATGTCTGTTAGCACCAGAGAGCATGTCTGTTAGCACCAGATAGCATGTCTGTAAACACCAGATAGCATGTCTGTAAGCACCAGATAACATGCCTGTTAGCACCAGATAGCATGCCTGTAAGCACTAGATAGCATTGCCTGGTAGCACCAGATAGCATGTCTGTAAACACCAGATAGCATGTATTTAAACACCAGATAGCATGCCTGTTAGCACCAGATAGCATGTCTGTAACACCAGATAGCATGTATGTAAACACCAGATAGCATGTATGTAAACACCAGATAGCATGCCTGTTAGCACCAGATAACATGTCTGTAACACCAGATAGCATGTATGTAAACACCAGATAGCATGTCTGTAAGCACCAGATAGCATGCCTGTTAGCACCAGATAGCATGCATGTAAGCACCAGATAGCATGTCTGTAAACATCAGATAGCATGCCTGTTAGCACCAGATAGCATGTCTGTAAACACCAGATAACATGCCTGTTAGCACCAGATAGCATGTCTGTAAGCACCAGATAGCATGCTTGTTAGCACCAGATAGCATGTCTGTAAGCACCAGATAGCATGCCTGTTAGCACCAGATAGCATGCCTGTAAACACCAGATAGCATGCCTGTTAGCGCCAGAGTGCATGTCTGTTAGCACCAGATAGCATGCCTGTTAGCACCAGATAGCATGCCTGTTAGCACCAGATAGCATCCCTGTTAGCACCAGATAGCATGTCTGTAGGCACTAGATAGCATGTCTGTAAGCACCAGATAGCATGCCTGTTAGCACCAGATAGCATGCCTGTAGGCACCAGATAGCATGTATGTAAGCACCAGATAGCATGCCTGTTAGCACCAGATAGCATGCCTGTTAGCACCAGATAGCATGTCTGTAAGCACCAGATAACATGCCTGTTAGCACCAGATAGCATGCCTGTAAACACCAGATAGCATGCCTGTTAGCACCAGATAGCATGCCTGTAAACACCAGATAGCATGCCTGTTAGCACCAGATAGCATGTCTGTAAGTACCAGATAGCATGCATATTAGCACCAGATAGCATTCTGTAAGGACCAGATAACATGTATGTAGACATCAGATAGCATGCCTGTTAGCACCAGATAGCATTCTGTAAGCACCAGATAGCATGCCTGTTAGCACCAGATAACATGTCTGTTATCACCAGAGAGCATGTCTGTTAGCACCAGATAGCATGTCTGTAAACACCAGATAACATGTATGTAAACACCAGATAGCATGTCTGTTAGCACCAGATAGCATGTCTGTAAACACCAGATAGCATGTATGTAAACACCAGATAGCATGCCTGTTAGCACCAGATAGCATGTATGTAAGCACCAGATAGCATGTCTGTAAACACCAGATAGCATGTATGTAAACACCAGATAGCATGCCTGTAAACACCAGATAGCATGCCTGTAAACACCAGATAGCCTTCTGTAAACACCAGATAGCCTTCTGTAAACACCAGATAACATGCCTGTTCGCACCAGATAGCATGTCTGTAAGCACCAGACAACATGTATGTAAACACCAGATAGCATGTCTGTAAACACCAGATAGCCTTCTGTAAACACCAGATAGCATGCCTGTTCGCACCAGATAGCATGTCTGTTAGCACCAGAGAGCATGTCTGTTAGCACCAGATAGCATGTCTGTAAACACCAAATAGCATGTCTGTAAGCACCAGATAACATGCCTGTTAGCACCAGATAGCATGCCTGTAAGCACTAGATAGCATTGCCTGGTAGCACCAGATAGCATGTCTGTAAACACCAGATAGCATGTATTTAAACACCAGATAGCATGCCTGTTAGCACCAGATAGCATGTCTGTAAACACCAGATAACACGCATGTAAACACCAGATAGCATGTCTGTAAACACCAGATAGCATGCCTGTAAACACCAGATAACACGCATGTAAACACCAGATAGCATGTCTGTAAGCACCAGATAGCATGTCTGTAAACACCAGATAACACGCATGTAAACACCAGATAGCATGTCTGTAAACACCAGATAACACGTATGTATACACCAGATAGCATGTCTGTAAACACCAGATAGCATGCCTGTAAACACCAGATAACACGTATGTAAACACCAGATAGCATGTCTGTAAGCACCAGATAGCATGTCTGTAAACACCAGATAGCATGCCTATAAACACCAGATAACACGTATGTAAACACCAGATAGCATGTCTGTAAACACCAGATAGCATGCCTATAAACACCAGATAACACGTATGTAAACACCAGATAGCATGTCTGTTAGCACCAGATAGCATGTCTGTAAGCACCAGATAGCATGTCTGTAAGCACCAGATAGCATGTCTGTAAACACCAGATAACACGCATGTAAACACCAGATAGCATGTCTGTAAGCACCAGATAGCATGTCTGTAAACACCAGATAGCATGTATGTAAACACCAGATAGCATGCCTGTTAGCACCAGATAGCATGTCTGTAAGTACCAGATAGCATGCATATTAGCACCATATAGCATTCTGTAAGGACCAGATAACATGTATGTAGACATCAGATAGCATGCCTGTTAGCACCAGATAGCATTCTGTAAGCACCAGATAGCATGCCTGTTAGCACCAGATAACATGTCTGTTATCACCAGAGAGCATGTCTGTTAGCACCAGATAGCATGTCTGTAAACACCAGATAACATGTATGTAAACACCAGATAGCATGCCTGTTAGCACCAGATAGCATGTCTGTAAACACCAGATAGCATGTATGTAAACACCAGATAGCATGCCTGTTAGCACCAGATAGCATGTATGTAAGCACCAGATAGCATGTCTGTAAACACCAGATAGCATGTATGTAAACACCAGATAGCATGTATGTAAACACCAGATAGCATGTCTGTAAACACCAGATAGCCTTCTGTAAACACCAGATAGCCTTCTGTAAACACCAGATAACATGCCTGTTCGCACCAGATATAATGTCTGTTAGCACCAGAGAGCATGTCTGTTAGCACCAGATAGCATGTCTGTAAACACCAGATAGCATGTCTGTAAGCACCAGATAACATGCCTGTTAGCACCAGATAGCATGCCTGTAAGCACTAGATAGCATTGCCTGGTAGCACCAGATAGCATGTCTGTAAACACCAGATAGCATGTATTTAAACACCAGATAGCATGTATGTAAGCACCAGATAGCATGTATGTAAGCTCCAGATAGCATGTCTGTAACACCAGATAGCATGTATGTAAACACCAGATAGCATGTATGTAAACACTAGATAGCATGCCTGTTAGCACCAGATAACATGTCTGTAACACCAGATAGCATGTATGTAAACACCAGATAGCATGTCTGTAAGCACCAGATAGCATGCCTGTTAGCACCAGATAGCATGCATGTAAGCACCAGATAGCATGTCTGTAAACATCAGATAGCATGCCTGTTAGCACCAGATAGCATGTCTGTAAACACCAGATAACATGCCTGTTAGCACCAGATAGCATGTCTGTAAGCACCAGATAGCATGCCTGTTAGCACCAGATAGCATGTCTGTAAGCACCAGATAGCATGTCTGTTAGCACCAGATAGCATGCCTGTAAACACCAGATAGCATGCCTGTTAGCGCCAGAGTGCATGTCTGTTAGCACCAGATAGCATGCCTGTTAGCACCAGATAGCATGCCTGTTAGCACCAGATAGCATCCCTGTTAGCACCAGATAGCATGTCTGTAGGCACTAGATAGCATGTCTGTAAGCACCAGATAGCATGCCTGTTAGCACCAGATAGCATGCCTGTAGGCACCAGATAGCATGTATGTAAGCACCAGATAGCATGCCTGTTAGCACCAGATAGCATGCCTGTTAGCACCAGATAGCATGTCTGTAAGCACCAGATAACATGCCTGTTAGCACCAGATAGCATGCCTGTAAACACCAGATAGCATGCCTGTTAGCACCAGATAGCATGCCTGTAAACACCAGATAGCATGCCTGTTAGCACCACATAACATGCCTGTTAGCACCAGATGTCATACAGACTGACACGAGATATGAGATATAAACACGAGCAATCATACAGACTGATATGGGATATGAGATATAAACACGAGCAATCATACAGACTGATATGGGATATTAGATATAAACACGAGCAATCATACAGGCTGACACGTGATATGAGATATAAACACTAGCAATCATACAGACTGATATGGGATATGAGATATAAACATGAGTAATCATGCAGACTGATCTGGGATATGAGATATAAACACGAGCAATCATACAGGCTGACACGTGATATGAGATATAAACACTAGCAATCATACAGAATGATATGGGCTATGAGATATAAACACGAGCAATCATACAGGCTGACTGGGATATGAGATATAAACACGAGCAATCATACAGGCTGACACGTGATATGAGATATAAACACGAGTACTCATACAGACTGATATGGGATATGAGATATAAACACGAGCACTCATACAGACTGATATGGGATATTAGATATAAACACGAGCAATCATACAGGCTGACACGTGATATGAGATATAAACACGAGCAATCATACAGACTGATATGTGATATGAGATATAAACACGAGCAATCATACAGGCTGACACGTGATATGAGAAATAAACACGAGCAATCATACAGGCTGACTGGGATATGAGATATAAACACGAGCAATCATGGAGACTGATATGTGATATGAGATATAAACACGAGCAATCATACAGGCTGACACGTGATATGAGATATAAACACGAGCACTCATACAGACTGATATGGGATATGAGATATAAACACGAGCACTCATACAGACTGATATGGGATATTAGATATAAACACGAGCAATCATACAGGCTGACACGTGATATGAGATATAAACACGAGCAATCATACAGACTGATATGTGATATGAGATATAAACACGAGCAATCATACAGGCTGACACGTGATATGAGAAATAAACACGAGCAATCATACAGGCTGACTGGGATATGAGATATAAACACGAGCAATCATGGAGACTGATATGTGATATGAGATATAAACACGAGCAATCATACAGGCTGACACGTGATATGAGATATAAACACGAGCAATCATACAGGCTGACACGTGATATGAGATATAAACACGAGCAATCATACAGGCTGACATGTGATATGAGATATAAACACGAGCAATCATACAGACTGATATGGGATATGAGATATAAACACGAGCAATCATACAGGTTGACACGTGATATGAGATATAAACACGAGCAATCATACAGGCTGACTGGGATATGAGATATAAACACGAGCAATCATACAGGCTGTCATGGGATATGAGATATAAACACGAGCAATCATACAGGTTGACACGTGATATGAGATATAAACACGAGCAATCATACAGGCTGACTGGGATATGAGATATAAACACGAGCAATCATACAGACTGATATGGGATATGAGATATAAACACGAGCAATCATACAGACTGACACGTGATATGAGATATAAACACGAGCAATCATACAGGCTGACACGTGATATGAGATATAAACAAGAGCAATCATACAGACTGACACGTGATATGAGCTATAAACACGAGAAATCATGCAGACTGTCATGTGATATGAGATATAAACACGAGCAATCATACAGACTGACTGGGATATGAGATATAAACACGAGCAATCATACAGGCTGTCATGGGATATGAGAAATAAACATGAGCAATCATACAGATTGTCATGGGATATGAGATATAAACACGAGCAATCATACATACTGTCATGGGATATGAGATATAAACACGAGCAATCATACATACTGTCATGGGATACGAGATATAAACACGAGCAATCATACAGGCTGACACGTGATATGAGATATAAACACGAGCAATCATACAGGCTGACACGTGATATGAGATATAAACACGAGCAATCATACAGGCTGACATGTGATATGAGATATAAACACGAGCAATCATACAGACTGATATGGGATATGAGATATAAACACGAGCAATCATACAGGTTGACACGTGATATGAGATATAAACACGAGCAATCATACAGGCTGACTGGGATATGAGATATAAACACGAGCAATCATACAGGCTGTCATGGGATATGAGATATAAACACGAGCAATCATACAGGTTGACACGTGATATGAGATATAAACACGAGCAATCATACAGGCTGACTGGGATATGAGATATAAACACGAGCAATCACACAGACTGATATGGGATATAAGATATAAACACGAGCAATCATACAGACTGACACGTGATATGAGATATAAACACGAGCAATCATACAGGCTGACACGTGATATGAGATATAAACACGAGCAATCATACAGACTGACTGGGATATGAGATATAAACACGAGCAATCATACAGGCTGACATGGGATATGAGATATAAACACGAGCAATCATACAGACTGTCATGGGATACGAGATATAAACACGAGCAATCATACAGGCTGACAAGGGATATGAGATATAAACACGAGCAGTCATGCAGACTTAACCTATGTTTTAACGATCGTCTCATCCGGGAAGCTTTGTAGTGTGGAATAGAATCGGCTGATTTGATGAGATAATGGCGCATAATCCGGCGCATAGAAACAATTTGGTTCATTTGTATTCGTTAGTTTGTTTTGGGGAATTAAAGTCGCAAGATAAGCTGATATTGTGACTCCAACTATCAGTGGTGGCAGAATGCCCCATGCACTTCTTCGAGTAGTATGTCAGGCATAAACGAACACCCAGGTAGATCCATCGACCATCCACAAGTCAGCTTGATAGCTTCCTCACACGAATGAATTCGACACCCTCAGAAGGATTCGAGCCTACAGTTGTGAGAGGTAATTGATAAAATCCACGACATGTATCACTCGGCGCCGTAGGTCCATACGATTTGGTTCACTATTTGGTTTCTATGGTAAAGTTAGAGTTTTATAGACGAATGCAGGGTTTTTGGTTCGAACATGTGTTATCAGAGTGCATGTTGGACATGCGCATGGGCAATGGCCATTGCGTGATTAAAATAGTCTGCTATTGTCACAATGAAATTGAAATAATATTGTGTTGGTTAGGTATGAGTTTAGCTACAATGACACCTCCTGGCAGATGTGGTATGGCAGTGTTTGCGAATTGCTCGACATACATGTCCTATGTGAACATCACTGACGACGGCCAAGTTCACATAGACAAAGATGCACTCCTGAATTTCTACTGCGGGTATAGTATATATAGTTCCTCCCAGTATTACAATGCTACCATAGCAACTATATAATATAATACAGCTTACACAGTGTCCATGCATGAGGAATACTCAATGTGGTTCCAATACATTTGTATATATACATGGATTTTATCATTGGACCACGCCACATGCTTTGATAAATACAGATTGTTTTGCGTTATGTTAGGATATATGAAACAGTAGTTGGTTTGTATATAGTCCAACTATTTAGACTTGAAAAATGTGACATTTTATCCAGGCATTCAACGTCTAAACGCTAAATCTCAATTACGCGTAGCATATTTTATATTCTAAAAAGTCGTTTTTATAAATTAAAATTGTTAACAAGATAAACACACATACCGTTGTTTGAATTCTGCACAGTCTGTAACATCTCTTGACACAATATTATACATGAAATCAACGTTTAAATTTCATGGCAGAGTTTCGTCATTCCAAATCGGCCAGTTTGAATATTTGATTATTGCGAAAATCAAAAATAGAAATTGAAATAGACGAACATGTTTACAAGATTTATCTCCGTGCCATTAACGGTTAACCAAATAAGATTTCGTTTAATATCCAATTGTTCATACGCATGAAATGTACTAAATAATAAATCATTCGGATTTCTTTTGTGAAGACTGCGCAGAAAAAATGGGAGAATTTCACCTGTCGACTTCAAACAGCTAAATGACATGCACAACAGTAATATAATATATTTTTAACGTTCTTAATATTTAGGATTATTCTTAACACCAACACACACATTTATAACCGTTCATGTCCGAAAAGCTTCAAAATATTGGTCAGAAATCCCGCCATCGGATCAGAGCGGAAAGTGCTATGCGAAAATAAGCTTTAACGATAAGACCTCGAAATAACAGAAACAATATTTATTATGTAGAGGTCTTATTTATAGGACTAGTTTGTATATGAAATTATGAATATATTAATCATCTACCAATGACCTGTGTTTTAAAATATATATGTCGTTATATTATGTTTACAACAAATACACTATCTGGGATCAGAGACGTTCATACCTATTATATAAATGACACAGCTCTGTGGCAGAAAGAACTTTACCTCAGAAAACAATGAGTGTTTTGGAAATATTATGTGACAAAATGAAAATATGATAGATTTCTTTATTTATAGAGGGTGGCCTAATTAGTTCTGAACTAATTTTCCTTAGGGCCATCTTAAATGTCTTAACACTATAGCATTAATACACATACACAATACTTATAAACAAAGTACACAGTTACGCCATGCAATATACATGTATAATGTTCTACAATGTAACCTAAACAAATCCGGTAATGTTATCGAAATACAAAACGACATAAGCATATTGAATGATTAAGTTGTTGTATCCATAATTTACATTTTGTCTTGAACATATTTAAAGATCTGGACGTCTTAATTTCCAATGGTAGACAATTCCATATCTTTGGACCAGAGTATTCTAAAGATGTCTTGTACATTTCATATCTAGGTATTGGAATATAGAGATCAATTTTGCAGCATATCTCAATGTCATATCTGAAGTAATTGTATTGCGATGTCTTAATTGAAAATTTTCATTCAAATAAATCGGTACACGAATGTACATAATTTTGTACATTATTACTGCTTTTTGAAAAACAATCCATACTCCGTATAGTATATAATTCAATTAAAATCACTTATATACTGTAATGGTGTAGATATTATGATATAATATGTTCTTAACCAATTACTAGAATCCTCGTTATATATATGTATACATTTTTATTTATATTTTCATATATTATTGTCATGTGTAAATGTTTAAAATTGAATTTAAATTGAAGCGCAATAGAATACTTTTTAATTTTTGCGCTATATAAATGTTATGTATTTGTATTTATTTGTATTTATTTACATGTATAATTAAGTTATGGTTTGGCTGCACTAGAAGACGGCTCAATGCGGATATAGTTAGTAATGAAGATTACATTCATGATTCTAACACGACCCAGCTAATAACATACATACTTTTAGAGTAAAATCTACCTCGGGTTATTCTGCGATATACCTATCTTGAACTATGCTGCGCGCGCACCGTGTTTTGGCTATTCCATTTATACAATGCGTGTAAAGTTTATGAATGAAAGTCACGTGATGTTTGTAAAATACTACCGTCGGAATTCGCGGAAGTGAGCTATTTTTAGAATCAGATAATCTCTTTTCCGTCTTGTTTTTCTGTTAAGTAACGTTTCAGTTACTATTCTGTACAGTTTTATTTGACAAAATAAATAAAATTATTGATTAGTTACAACTTGTGTTCATTTATGCACTAGATTGATATGCTCCATAAAAAATAACGTCATCACCCTTTACGCGGGAGGAAATTTCGAAAGCCAAATGCAGCGTTTGAAGAAAATACTATTAGAAGTAAGTCGTGTTAGAATCGAAATAATAAGTACCAACCGTGGTATATCGCAGAATAACCATCGTTTGTCGAACTTCAAACTTGGGTTATTCTGCGATATACCACGGTTGATACTTATTATTTCTTAAATAACAGAATGATCAATACCAATACTCGTATACTATTGAAGACTATTTATAGGATACTATACACTGTCAGAATATATATATATATATATATTTAGTTCAAACACTATTAAATTATTATATTTATTTCTTTGAATAAACATAGTCAAGTGTAAACAATACTTACTTATGCAGGCTTGAGGAGAAAGCAACCTGATTGCATGGTTACCTTGTTCCTATATACATAGTTATCACTCATACGTACACACTTTCCATAACTATTATCTTCCTATTATACCATGACAATTCGTTTGTTGTAACCTTCAACTCTTCATATTTGTCTTAATATTTCATTTTGTTCTTATGTTATGTAACTCTTCATTGCATGATGATTGGATGGACGATCCGTTGTATGTCGTGTGCTGATTGGATGGATGATCCGTTGTATGTCGTGTGTTGATTGGATGGATGATCCGTTGTATGTCGTGTGCTGATTGGATGGATGATCCGTTGTATGTCGTGTGTTGATTGGATGGACGATCCGTTGTATGTCGTGTGCTGATTGGATGGATGATCCGTTGTATGTCGTGTGCTGATTGGATGGATGATCCGTTGTATGTCGTGTGTTGATTGGATGGATGATCCGTTGTATGTCGTGTGTTGATTGGATGGATGATCCGTTGTATGTCGTGTGCTGATTGGATGGATGATCCACTGTATGTCGTGTGCTGATTGGATGGATGATCCACTGTATGTCGTGTTTTGATTGGATGGATGATCCGTTGTATGTCGTGTGTTGATTGGATGGATGATCCACTGTATGTCGTGTGCTGATTGGATGGATGATCCACTGTATGCCGTATGGTGCTTGGATGGATGATCCGTTGTATGTCGTGTATTGATTGGATGGATGCTCCACTGTATGTCGTGTGCTGATTGGATGGATGATCCGTTGTATGTCGTGTGCTGATTGGATGGATGATCCGTTGTATGTCGTGTGCTGATTGGATGGATGACCCACTGTATGTCGTGTGCTGATTGGATGGATGATTCGTTGTATGTCATGTGCTGATTGGATGAATGATCCACTATATGTCGTGTGCTGATTGGATGGATGATCCTTTGTATGTCGTGTGCTGATTGGATGGATGATCCACTGTATGTATTGTGTTGATTGGAGGGATGAACCACTGTATGTCGTGTGCTGATTGGATGGATGATCCTTTGTATGTCGTGA
Source organism: Archivesica marissinica (assembly GCA_014843695.1). Classification (NCBI taxonomy): domain Eukaryota; kingdom Metazoa; phylum Mollusca; class Bivalvia; order Venerida; family Vesicomyidae; genus Archivesica; species Archivesica marissinica. Next base: position 2,632,259 of record CM026396.1, read on the forward strand.
GCTGATTGGATGGATGACCCACTGTATGTCGTGTGCTGATTGGATGGATGATTCGTTGTATGTCGTGTGCTGATTGGATGGATGATCCGTTGTATGTCGTGTGCTGATTGGATGGATGATCCACTGTATGTCCTGTGCTGATTGCAGAGATGCTCCGTTATATGCCGTGTGCTGATTGGATGGATGATCCTTTGTTTGTCGTGTGCTGATTGGATGGACGATCCATTGTATGTCGTGTGTTGATTGGAGGGATGATCTACTGTATGTCGTGTATTGATTGGATGGATGATCCGTTATATGCCGTGTGCTGATTGGATGGATGATCCTATGTATGTCGTGTGCTGATTGGATGGACGATCCATTGTATGTCGTGTGCTGATTTAATAGACGATCCACTGTATGTCGTGTGTTGATTGGATGGATGATCCGTTGTATGTCGTGTGCTGATTGGATGGATGATCCGTTGTATGTCGTGTGTTGATTGGATGGACGATCCGTTGTATGTCGTGTGCTGATTGGATGGATGATCCGTTGTATGTCGTGTGCTGATTGGATGGATGATCCGTTGTATGTCGTGTGTTGATTGGATGGATGATCCGTTGTATGTCGTGTGTTGATTGGATGGATGATCCGTTGTATGTCGTGTGCTGATTGGATGGATGATCCACTGTATGTCGTGTGCTGATTGGATGGATGATCCACTGTATGTCGTGTTTTGATTGGATGGATGATCCGTTGTATGTCGTGTGTTGATTGGATGGATGATCCACTGTATGTCGTGTGCTGATTGGATGGATGATCCACTGTATGCCGTATGGTGCTTGGATGGATGATCCGTTGTATGTCGTGTATTGATTGGATGGATGCTCCACTGTATGTCGTGTGCTGATTGGATGGATGATCCGTTGTATGTCGTGTGCTGATTGGATGGATGATCCGTTGTATGTCGTGTGCTGATTGGATGGATGACCCACTGTATGTCGTGTGCTGATTGGATGGATGATTCGTTGTATGTCGTGTGCTGATTGGATGAATGATCCACTATATGTCGTGTGCTGATTGGATGGATGATCCTTTGTATGTCGTGTGCTGATTGGATGGATGATCCACTGTATGTCTTGTGTTGATTGGAGGGATGAACCACTGTATGTCGTGTGCTGATTGGATGGATGATCCTTTGTATGTCGTGTGCTGATTGGATGGATGACCCACTGTATGTCGTGTGCTGATTGGATGGATGATTCGTTGTATGTCGTGTGCTGATTGGATGGATGATCCGTTGTATGTCGTGTGCTGATTGGATGGATGATCCACTGTATGTCCTGTGCTGATTGCAGAGATGCTCCGTTATATGTCGTGTGCTGATTGGATGGATGATCCTTTGTTTGTCGTGTGCTGATTGGATGGACGATCCATTGTATGTCGTGTGTTGATTGGAGGGATGATCTACTGTATGTCGTGTATTGATTGGATGGATGATCCGTTATATGCCGTGTGCTGATTGGATGGATGATCCTATGTATGTCGTGTGCTGATTGGATGGACGATCCATTGTATGTCGTGTGCTGATTTAATAGACGATCCACTGTATGTCGTGTGTTGATTGGATGGATGATCCACTGGATGTCGTGTGTTGATTGGATGGATGATCCACTATATGTCGTATGCTGATTGGATGGATGATCAACTATATGTCGTGTGTTGATTGGATGGATGATCCACTGGATGTCGTGTGCTGATTGGATGGATGATCCACTGTTTGTCGTGTGCTGATTGGATGGATGATCAACTGGATGTCGTGTGCTGATTGATTGTATGGATGATCCACTATATGTCGTGTGCTGATTGTATGGATGATCAACTACATGTCGTGTGTTGATTGGATGGATGATCCACTGGATGTCGTGTGTTGATTGGATGGATGATCCACTATATGTCGTGTGCTGATTGGATGGATGATCCACTGTATGTCGTGTGCTGATTGGATGGATGATCAACTATATGTCGTGTGCTGATTGGATGGATGATCCAATGTATGTCGTGTGCTGATTGGATGGATGATCCGTGGTATGTCATGTGCTGATTGGATGGATGCTCCACTGTATGTGGTGTGCTGATTGGATGGATGATCCACTGTATGTCGTGTGCTGATTGGATGGATGATCCACTATATGTCGTGTGCTGAATGGATGGATGATCAACTATATGTCGTGTGCTGATTGGATGGATGATCCGTTGTATGCCGTGTGTTGATTGGATGGATGACCCACTGTATGTTGTGTGTTGATTGTATGAATGGTTCGTTGTATGTCGTTTGCTGATTGGATGGATGATCCACTGTATGTCGTGTGCTGATCGGATGGATGATCCACTGTATGTCGTGTGCTCATTGGATGGATGATTCATTGTATGTCGTGTGCTGATTGGATGGATGAACCACTGTATGTCGTGTGTTGATTGGATGGATGATCCTTTGTATGTCGTGTGATGATTGGATGGATGACCCACTGTATGTCGTGTACTGATTGGATGGACGATCCATTGTATGTCGTGTGTTGATTGGAGGGATGATCCACTGGATGTCATGTGCTGATTGGATGGATGATCAACTATATGTCGTGTGCTGATTGGATGGATGATCCACTATATGTCGTGTGCTGAGTGTATGGATGATTCGTTGTATGTCGTGTGCTGATTGGATGGATGATCCGTTGTATGCCGTGTGTTGATTGGATGGATGACCCACTGTATGTTGTGTGTTGATTGTATGAATGGTTCGTTGTATGTCGTGTGCTGATCGGATGGATGATCAACTATATGTCGAGTGCTGATTGGATGGGTGATCCGTTGTATGTCGTGTGCTGATTGGATGGATGATCCACTGTAAGTGGTGTGCTGATTGGATGGATGATCCACTGTAAGTCTTGTGCTGATTGGATGGATGATCCATTGTATGTAGTGTGCTGATTGGATGGATGATCCACTATATGTGGTGTGCTGATTGGATGGATGATCCACTGTAAATCGTGTACTGATTGGATGGATGATCCATTGTATGTGGTGTGCTGATTGGATGGATGATCCACTGTATGTGGTGTGCTGATTGGATGGATGATCCACTGTAAGTCGTATGCTGATTGGATGGATGATCCATTGTATGTGGTGTGCTGATTGGATGGATGATCCACTGTAAGTCGTATGCTGATTGGATGGATGATCCACTGTATGTGATGTGCTGATTGGATGGATGATCCGTTGTATGTCGTGTGCTGATTGGATGGATGATCCTTTGTATGTCGTGTGCTGATTGGATGGATGAACCACTGTATGTCGTGTGTTGATTGGATGGATGATCATTTGTATGTCGTGTGCTGATTGGATGGATGACCCATTGTATGTCGTGTGCTGATTGGATGGACGATCCATTGTATGTCGTGTGTTGATTGGAGGGATGATCTACTGTATGTCGTGTGTTGATTGGATGGATGATCCGTTATATGTCGTGTGCTGATTGGATGGATGATCCTATGTATGTCGTGTGCTGATTGGATGGACGATCCATTGTATGTCGTGTGCTGATTTAATAGACGATCCACTGTATGTCGTGTGTTGATTGGATGGATGATCCACTGGATGTCGTGTGTTGATTGGATGGATGATCCACTATATGTCGTATGCTGATTGGATGGATGATCAACTATATGTCGTGTGTTGATTGGATGGATGATCCACTGGATGTCGTGTGCTGATTGGATGGATGATCCACTGTATGTCGTGTGCTGATTGGATGGATGATCAACTGGATGTCGTGTGCTGATTGATTGTATGGATGATCCACTATATGTCGTGTGCTGATTGTATGGATGATCAACTACATGTCGTGTGTTGATTGGATGGATGATCCACTGGATGTCGTTTGTTGATTGGATGGATGATCCACTATAAGTCTTGTGCTGATTGGATGGATGATCCATTGTATGTAGTGTGCTGATTGGATGGACGATCCATTGTATGTCGTGTGTTGATTGGAGGGATGATCTACTGTATGTCGTGTGTTGATTGGATGGATGCTCCGTTATATGTCGTGTGCTGATTGGATGGATGATCCTTTGTATGTCGTGTACTGATTGGATGGACGATCCATTGTTTGTCGTGTGTTGATTGGAGGGATGATCCACTGGATGTCATGTGCTGATTGGATGGATGATCAACTATATGTCGTGTGCTGATTGGATGGATGATCCACTATATGTCGTGTGCTGATTGTATGGATGATTCGTTGTATGTCGTGTGCTGATTGGATGGATGATCCGTTGTATGCCGTGTGTTGATTGGATGGATGACCCACTGTATGTTGTGTGTTGATTGTATGAATGGTTCGTTGTATGTCGTGTGCTGATCGGATGGATGATCAACTATATGTCGAGTGCTGATTGGATGGACTATCCACTGTATGTCGTGTGCTGATTGGATGGGTGATCCGTTGTATGTCGTGTGCTGATTGGATGGATGATCCACTGTAAGTGGTGTGCTGATTGGATGGATGATCCACTGTAAGTCTTGTGCTGATTGGATGGATGATCCATTGTATGTAGTGTGCTGATTGGATGGATGATCCATTGTATGTGGTGTGCTGATTGGATGGATGATCCACTGTATGTGGTGTGCTGATTGGATGGATGATCCACTGTAAGTCGTATGCTGATTGGATGGATGATCCATTGTATGTGGTGTGCTGATTGGATGGATGATCCACTGTAAGTCGTATGCTGATTGGATGGATGATCCACTGTATGTGGTGTGCTGATTGGATGGATGATCCGTTGTATGTCGTGTGCTGATTGGATGGATGATCCTTTGTATGTCGTGTGCTGATTGGATGGATGAACCACTGTATGTCGTGTGTTGATTGGATGGATGATCATTTGTATGTCGTGTGCTGATTGGATGGATGACCCACTGTATGTCGTGTGCTGATTGGATGGACGATCCATTGTATGTCGTGTGTTGATTGGAGGGATGATCTACTGTATGTCGTGTGTTGATTGGATGGATGATCCGTTATATGTCGTGTGCTGATTGGATGGATGATCCTATGTATGTCGTGTGCTGATTGGATGGACGATCCATTGTATGTCGTGTGCTGATTTAATAGACGATCCACTGTATGTCGTGTGTTGATTGGATGGATGATCCACTGGATGTCGTGTGTTGATTGGATGGATGATCCACTATATGTCGTATGCTGATTGGATGGATGATCAACTATATGTCGTGTGTTGATTGGATGGATGATCCACTGGATGTCGTGTGCTGATTGGATGGATGATCCACTGTATGTCGTGTGCTGATTGGATGGATGATCAACTGGATGTCGTGTGCTGATTGATTGTATGGATGATCCACTATATGTCGTGTGCTGATTGTATGGATGATCAACTACATGTCGTGTGTTGATTGGATGGATGATCCACTGGATGTCGTTTGTTGATTGGATGGATGATCCACTATAAGTCTTGTGCTGATTGGATGGATGATCCATTGTATGTAGTGTGCTGATTGGATGGACGATCCATTGTATGTCGTGTGTTGATTGGAGGGATGATCTACTGTATGTCGTGTGTTGATTGGATGGATGCTTCGTTATATGTCGTGTGCTGATTGGATGGATGATCCTTTGTATGTCGTGTACTGATTGGATGGACGATCCATTGTATGTCGTGTGTTGATTGGAGGGATGATCCACTGGATGTCATGTGCTGATTGGATGGATGATCAACTATATGTCGTGTGCTGATTGGATGGATGATCCACTATATGTCGTGTGCTGATTGTATGGATGATTCGTTGTATGTCGTGTGCTGATTGGATGGATGATCCGTTGTATGCCGTGTGTTGATTGGATGGATGACCCACTGTATGTTGTGTGTTGATTGTATGAATGGTTCGTTGTATGTCGTGTGCTGATCGGATGGATGATCCACTATATGTGGTGTGCTGATTGGATGGATGATCCACTGTAAATCGTGTACTGATTGGATGGATGATCCATTGTATGTGGTGTGCTGATTGGATGGATGATCCACTGTATGTGGTGTGCTGATTGGATGGATGATCCACTGTATGTCGTATGCTGATTGGATGGATCATCCATTGTATGTGGTGTGCTGATTGGATGGATGATCCACTGTAAGTCGTATGCTGATTGGATGGATGATCCACTGTATGTGGTGTGCTGATTGAATGAATGATTCGTTGTATGTCGTGTGCTGATTGGATGGATGATCCGTTGTATGCCGTGTGTTGATTGGATGGATGACCCACTGTATGTTGTGTGTTGATTGTATGAATGGTTCGTTGTATGTCGTGTGCTGATTGGATGGATGATCCGTTGTATGTCGTGTGCTGATTGGATGGATGATCCACTGTATGTCCTGTGCTGATTGGAGGGATGATTCGTTGTATGTCGTGTGCTGATTGGATGGATGATCCACTGTATGTCGTGTGCTGATTGGATGGATGATCAACTGGATGTCGTGTGCTGATTGATTGTATGGATGATCCACTATATGTCGTGTGCTGATTGTATGGATGATCAACTACATGTCGTGTGTTGATTGGATGGATGATCCACTATATGTCGTGTGCTGATTGGATGGATGATCCACTGTATGTCGTGTGCTGATTGGATGGATGATCAACTATATGTCGTGTGCTGATTGGATGGATGATCCGTTGTATGCCGTGTGTTGATTGGATGGATGACCCACTGTATGTTGTGTGTTGATTGTATGAATGGTTCGTTGTATGTCGTGTGCTGATTGGATGGATGATCCACTGTATGTCGTGTGCTGATCGGATGGATGATCCACTGTATGTCGTGTGCTGATTGGATGGATGATCCACTGTATGTCGTATGCTGATTGGATGGATCATCCATTGTATGTGGTGTGCTGATTGGATGGATGATCCACTGTAAGTCGTATGCTGATTGGATGGATGATCCACTGTATGTGGTGTGCTGATTGAATGAATGATTCGTTGTATGTCGTGTGCTGATTGGATGGATGATCCGTTGTATGTCGTGTGCTGATTGGATGGATGATCCGTTGTATGTCGTGTGCTGATTGGATGGATGATCCACTGTATGTCCTGTGCTGATTGGATGGATGATTCGTGGTATGTCGTGTGCTGATTGGATGGATGATCCGTTGTATGCCGTGTGTTGATTGGATGGATGACCTACTGTATGTTGTGTGTTGATTGTATGAATGGTTCGTTGTATGTCGTGTGCTGATTGGATGGATGATCCACTCTATGTCGTGTGCTGATCGGATGGATGATCCACTGTATGTCGTGTGCTGATTGGATGGATGATCCACTGTAGTCGTGTGCTGATCGGATGGATGATCAACCATATGTCGTGTGCTGATTGGATGGAATATCCACTGTATGTCGTGTGCTGATTGGATGGGTGATCCGTTGTATGTCGTGTGCTGATTGGATGGATGATCCACTGTAAGTGGTGTGCTGATTGGATGGATGATCCACTGAAAGTCGTGTGCTGATTGGATGGATGATCTATTCTATGTAGTGTGCTGATTGGATGGATGATCCACTATATGTGGTGTGCTGATTGGATGGATGATCCACTGTAAATCGTGTACTGATTGGATGGATGATCCATTGTATGTGGTGTGCTGATTGGATGGATGATCCACTGTATGTGGTGTGCTGATTGGATGGATGATCCACTGTATGTCGTATGCTGATTGGATGGATCATCCATTGTATGTGGTGTGCTGATTGGATGGATGATCCACTGTTGGAACAGTGTGA
>CM026396.1:2641097-2680956 GCA_014843695.1 Archivesica marissinica
TGATTAATTATTAAGTAACTTTGGTAAATTATTTACTTGCATATTAAATAGTCGCATTCCAAACTGGTGTGAAAACAATACTATTATTTCCGATGCACAATTTGGATTTCGTAAGGGTCGTTCGACAGTAGATGCAATTTTTATTTTGCATTCTTTAATTGAACACATATTAAACAAGAACAATAGATTATACTGTTCCTGTATTGATATGAAACAGTGTTTTGACAGTATATACCGTAATGCATTGTGGCTAACATTATATAAGTTAGGCCTTAATGGTAAAATCCTAAGGATAATACGTGCAATGTATCAATCCGTTAAATCGTGTATAAAGCTTAACTGTAACACATACACAGACTTCTTCGATATCTCAATCGGACTACGCCAAGGGGAAATCATGTCGCCAATAGTGTGGGCTTTGTTCGTGGAAGACCTTGAATTATACGTACAGGACACGATTAATAGTGGCATTAATATTAATGACATATGTTTGATTTTATTACTGTTCGCGGATGACATGGTTCTAATTGGCTTAACACCAGTTGACCTGCAAAATACATTAAATAATCTAAGTATATATTGTGACAAATGGGGCCTTGAAGTTAATGTTTTAAAGTCGAAGATAATGGTGTTCCGTAAACGGGGTGGGCTAAAGAGAGGAGAGCAATGGTTTTATAGGGGAGGTGCCGTCGAGGTGGCCAATGACTTTAACTACGTTGGTGTTACACTTAACTATACCGGTAATTTTAATTTAAATTCACAAAAACTCCATGGCAAAGGCCTAAAAGCTATGAACATACTAACAGCTAATCTACGTAAACACGAGACAAAACCAAAAACCGCTCTCCAGCTCTTCGATGCTCTAGTATCATCCATTTTACATTACGGAAGTGAAATATGGGGATTTTCAAAAGCTAAAAATTTAGAGACATTGCACTTGAAATTCTGCAAGTTAGTTCTTGGTGTTAAGCAATCAACTAGTAATGTAGCTGTATATTATGAACTTGGAAGATACCCATTGTATATATGTAGATATGTAAAAGTTGTAAAATATTAGTTAAAAATAGTTACAACGGAAAATATAATTATTAAGTCGATGATACAAACGTGTCTAGATGATTTAGTAACTGGCAAAGGTAATTGGTTGTCCAGAGTTAAGGAATTGCTAAGTAAATTTGGCTTTTTGTATATATGGGAAAACCCACATGTCATCGACCACACTCAGTTTATTTCTGAATTTAAACAAATGATTATAGATGATTTTCTGCAGATTTCACAAGCTGATCTTCGAATAAATAAGGTACTTACATTATATAAAAATGTAAAGATTAATTTTGGTTACGAATCGTGCTTAGATATAATACTAAGCAGAAAATTAAGAATTGCATTTACAAAATTGAGACTATCAGCGCACAACTTACGGATTGAAACAGGCAGATATTGTAGAAACCGTATTGATCAAAACGAAAGGTTATGTTTATTGTGTAATACAAACAACGTGAAAGATGAGTTTCATTTCATGTTTAAATGTGAGGTGTATAGTACATTAAGAAAAAAATATATTAAGCGTTTATATTCTAATCGACCAAGTATGTTCAAATTATTGCAAATATTTCAATGTGACAATTCCCCAGAGCTGGTTAACTTTAGTAAATATATTCATGAAGCTTTATCCCTTCGTAATTCACTTGTTTAGGATATATGAATTACCAGTTGAATACTCCCTACACTCTTAATACAGTCATGATCATGTTTTGCATAGTCTATAATCCTTCATGACATTGTCATTATTTTTCCATGTATGTCCATAATCATTACATCATTTGTCCATCCTCATCATGATTGCATATATCATAATATTGTACTATATATATTGTAAATATGTTTAAATGTTACAGACGAGAAACTGTAAAGTTTAAGTCTTAATAAAGCATTCTTCTTCTTCTTCTTATATAGGATAGGTCCGCCTCCGTGGTCGAGTGGTTATGGTCGCTGACTTGTATACCACTGTAACCTATCATCACTGATGGTCACGGGTTCGAGCCCCGCTCAGACCGTGTCTCATTTATATGAAAAAGTTTCTTACGGAGGTTGGTGCACCCAAGTACTGGTTAACTGCTGGAGCCTGCCCCGGAAAGGTGTTGTTAGGTAAACTGCCCGCCGGCGATATAGCCCGAAATGGTTCTGATGCAGGCGTAAAACCCAAAATATAATATAATTATATAGGATAAATGACGGGAATGTAAATGATGTGTTACTCGGGAGCATGTCCATACATGGAGGTAAATGATGTGTTACTCGGGAGCATGTCCATACATGGAGGTAAATGATGTGTTACTCGGGAGCATTTCCATACATGGAGGTAAAGGATGTGTTACTCGGGAGCATGTCCATACATGGAGGTAAATTATAGTAACGTTAGGGTGGTTTATTATTTTATTTACGTTAAGTGCTGATTGTAAAGTTTAAGTCTTAATAAAGCATTCTTCTTCTTCATATAAATATTGTACGTTATGAGCAAGACATCTTCCTACATATAAATATTTATGTACGTTATGAGCAAGATATCTTCCTACATATAAATATTTATGTACGTTATGGGCAAGACATCTTCCTACATATAAATATTTATGTACGTTATGGTCAAAAAATCTTCCTACATATAAATATTTATGTACGTTATGGGCAAGACATCTTCCTACATATAAATATTTATGTACGTTATGGGCAAGACATCTTCCTACATATAAATATGTATGTACGTTATGAGCAAAGACATCTTCCTACATATAAATATGTATGTACGTTATGAGCAAAGACATCTTCCTACATATAAATATGTATGTACATTATGAGCAAAGACATCTTCCTACATATAAATATGTATGTACGTTATGAGCAAGAAATCTTCCTACATATAAATATTTATCACATAACTTTGCCTGTATTTAGTTTCATATAGCCATCACATATTTTCTTATATGTACACATGTGTAGTAGGCCTACAACCTGGAAGGTTTTCTCTGATTGGTTGAGAGAATAATCCTTATAATTTGTAAATTATACTTTAAATTATACATATTTCTAGGTGAATTGGCACATAGCGTTAACTATAAGACAAACGACGAGTTAACACCGGTCTCAACGTAATTATAACGCTGTTTAAAACATAAATATATAGAAGTTTTGCATAGTGACGTCATAAACAATTTAGTGACGTTTAGTGACGTATTGACAATTTGCGATGACTAGGCGCCAAAATGTAAGTAACAACGTTATTTTGTGCAAACCTATGATTAAGCCCTATATGGTAATGTGATAAAAAGGATCTTAACCTCGTGTTGATTTCATACCGCAACAGAAGGCTCGCTGAGTAGCCGCATTCCAAAACATGTTATATTTAAAATAATAATATAATAATATTGTAACTTGCACTATGTACTATGCACTATATTTAAAACACTGTCGTGACGTCGTACCTTTGTATATGCAGTCCATTATTATTAATATTGGACTGGTGTCAAAAGTCCAGGGTATTATATTAAATCCTACGCGTACATGTACGAAATTAACAATTTTAATTAGTAGGATCTTGTTGTACAAGTGTGCATTTTAAGTAAGATATAAGCCTCAAACTGATCCAATATGTAAAATATTGGTACGGTCTTCGGCGCAACGCACCTCTTTTCACCCAGTCCAATATTTTACATATTGGATAGTTTTCGGCTTATATCCTATACATATATCAGCACATGTATGTATTGATATAATAATATCTAAGTGCTTTGTTATGGTGTATTCTTCCTAATATGTATTTTGTTTTGGTGTAACTATGGAAACAATGCATAACTTCCAGTGTATTTGTTTTGGTGTAACTATGGAAACAATGCATAACTTCCAGTGTATTTGTTTTGGTGTAACTATGGAAACAATGTATAGCCTCCAGTGTATTTGTTTTGGTGTAACTATGGAAACAATGCATAACTTCCAGTGTATTTGTTTTGGTGTAACTATGGAAACAATGTATAGCCTCCAGTGTATTTGTTTTGCTGTAACTATGGAAACAATGCATAACTTCCAGTGTATTTGTTTTGGTGTAACTATGGAAACAATGTATAGCCTCCAGTGTATTTGTTTTGGTGTAACTATGGAAACAATGTATAGCCTCCAGTGTATTTGTTTTGCTGTAACTATGGAAACAATGTATAGCCTCCAGTGTATTTGTTTTGCTGTAACTATGGAAACAATGCATAACTTCCAGTGTATTTGTTTTGGTGTAACTATGGAAACAATGTATAGCCTCCAGTGTATTTGTTTTGGTGTAACTATGGAAACAATGTATAGCCTCCAGTGTATTTGTTTTGCTGTAACTATGGAAACAATGTATAGCCTCCAGTGTATTTGTTTTGCTGTAACTATGGAAACAATGTATAGCCCCCAGTGTATTTGTTCGTTTATATTTTTGGTTTAAAGTCACACGATAGTTTAGTTTATACAAATGTATTTTAGCTCGATTGTGGAACAAGTTCTTACAACTTATATTAATCACTCTCGAGATCTCATTCCTGATGGATTCATCGCTACGAGGGAGAGAGAAGAGGCAATGTGGAATTTAGATGCCTTGCATAAGGGCACAATCGTAATGGCTCCAGCGGGGCTCAAACCCGACTCTCCAGCTGATATTGGACGAAAACTCCGTGTGCCCCTCAGAGCAGTATTTCAAGGACGGCTGCCAGAATAGAACCACCGACATTCAACCAGCCGGCTGGATAGCTTTCTCAAATGAAAGAATTTGACACCACAAGTTTTTCAATCTATGATAAAGTAACGTAAGTAAATTGTATGTTTATTATAGTGTATTGGGCCAGACCGTTCTATTATATGAGTCACCTCTTATGAACAGCAGTAGGATGAAGTATGGGTATATCTAAAATACAGAAATACTATTATATACCAGTGATTAATCCCCATTTTGCTTCATCTTGTGAACCGCTACTTCAACATCACACAGACATAAAGAAGAACTGCGAATGGGGATCACTTGTGTTTATCATAGTTTTTCCGGCATAGCGTCAGCAGTTACGTATACATCATTTCCGGGAATAACGCGGCAAATGGCCGAAACCCTGATTTGTGAGTTTATATAAAGATAGTCGTAATCAAATTGTGTAAGTATTTGATAGAGACATTAATCTATATAATAGGTATAGTAAGTCTAGCAGTAAAGTTATCATTTTAACATAAAAACATGAATATCGTTTTGATCTCCCACAAGAGAACAATACACAGCCCACACTTCTACCTCAACATCACTTGTGTTAATCATAGTTTTTCCGGCATAGCATCAGTAGTTACGTATACAGTACTTCTGGATATACCGAGGCAAATGGTTGCGTTGCGTATTCCTGCGCGGTTATATGCACTTTTGTATGTTAGCTATTTTCTGACTATCATGAACATTTAATAAATTAAGTAATATATTCTTTGTTTTGTCTGTAGTTTTTAATGTTGACAGCAAAGAGAAACTAACTTGACAATTATACAGGAACTATTTCTTATTACGAACGTTCACACTAAGAGTAATGGTTGTGCGATTGTGCATTGTAGTGCAATGAGGCTCCAGACAGGGAAGTAAAATAAATACAATTTGAGAATAAATATTAGCCAAACTTGTGAAAATAGACATTTCAGTGATCACTTTATGAAATGAAATCCTATCTTACACTAATCAACACACCTAGCCTGGGTTCCAGTCTGTCGATTTTTAACTTCTGGCAAAATGACAGCCTGGGGAAACTTGATTTCTGATCGTAGCGCCATCTACTTACACCCTAATTTTCAGTGTGTAGATTTGAAGAACGACAACTCTTCTCTACAATATACTATCGCTAAATATAGAACAAATATTAACCAAAGTCATCGGACATCATAAAAGAAAAAGACATTTTGTGTTTATTAGTGTAAAATAAAATTATATTTCATTGAGTGATCGACGAAATATGTACGAATACAAATTTCTGTGATCACTCGATGAAATGAAATCCTATCTTACACTAATAAACACAACTAGCCTCCATATATTTCTGGGTCAACACTGATCCAATGGAAATAATGTTAGGTGGTGCTATTCTGCCTACCCCATTTTGAAAATGTGTGGCTACCGCGATATGTCAATACCAGCGGTATGTCAAGAAACGACTACTCTAATGGTATCTGTGCAGGCCAGGCGCCTGGCTGGCATGCATTCAGTAATCATTATTTAACTATCCGGCCACATCAGAATTAGTCCTTGACGAGGTTCGAATCGTCGACCTCTGTTCCGTAGGCGTATTCATTAACCACTCTGTCACTGTGCGCGTGTGTGTGTGCGTGTGCGATTGTGTAGATGCGTGAGTGTGTAGGTGTGTGAATATGTAGGTACGTGCGTGTGCGTATGCCTGTCTGTGCACAGGTTAACTCAAAACCTATTGCTTGATTTTGATGAAACAATGTGCATATAATTATAGAGCATATGTCTACGAGGAAGAGGTAGGACTGTGGGAGAAAGGGAGAAATCAACGCCCGTGGTCAGCGAAGTCCACTTCTCTTAAATGCCAAACATCAGCGTGGAGGTTTGCAACTCTCTGAGTGCTATTCTTTAGTTTAATATGTTGAAATGGAAGCGCCTTATGTAAAGGGGAGTTACTCTTTAGCATGTTAAACATATCCCTGTGTAGGAGTTACTTTCCATTGTTAACACTATTATATGTTATTTTGTTTGTTGACATACATATAATACCACCCCTGTCCGGCACTATGCACCCATATACCCTGCCAACAAACCAAATAACAGATATTAAAACATCTGTCGTGACGTCATACCATTGTACGACGTGCAGTCCATTATTATTAATATTGGACTGTTTTCAAAAGGCCAGAGTATTATATCGAATCCTATGCGTAAATGTACGAAATTTACAATTTTCATATGAATAACAATTCTGTATAACTATTCAATAAGTATAATTGGTATGGGTAAAAATGGATTTACCCAGAAATTAGGGATGTAATAAAGTATAACAATGTTGTATATATGTCAAACATGTTCTATTTATGTCATTTCTTGTCATAGTATTAACTTAGTAAGTCGTTCCTCTAATATTAATATGTTATTAAAATGATATCACTTTATTTATGTATAATATCAGTGTCTGTAAATGCAGATAAAAACGCATCTCCCCCATGATGTAATAGAATCGACCGACCTCACATACGAAATCACTAAAATCAAAATAGTTCCATATACTTTTCTTATATTTGTTTATTTATAATAGTCCATTAAGTTTAGGAACATCAATCCATGAGGTGAAATGTTAGTGAGTTGTTATTGGGAAAATATGTTTGGTGTTGGGCGTTGTTGGCAAAAAATCACTACACAGTAATTGCATACATGTACAATTAAAAAAAATAGCACCATTTTACGGCGAACAGAGTAGATCTGGCCTGAACGTGGTGTTTTGCAGCCTGTGATATAATGTTACCAACGTTATATGTCTAATAATAATAACAAGTAAGTAATATCGTTTTGATTTAGGAAATATTTCTTTATATGGTAGATGTAGTCTATTTGGCGTAATTATTAGAACTGTTTTTTAGTGTTAACCTACTTTCCAAAAATCATAGCATTCAGTTACATTGAACTGTTTTGTACGTAAAATCGTTTTCTCGACCAGTCATTCAGATCCCGATATATATTTGTCATTTATCAGAGATAAACCCATTTATCTTGAAGGTCGCAACATATAAATATTGCAACAAGTGCAACTATATTAGTTTCCACCAGGTACGAAATATTGTCCCGATAACGGCATTAAGTAAGTAAGTAAGTAAGTAAGTAAGTAAATAGTTTATTATAGTGCATTAACATATTTCAATACATACATAAATACATGAATATAGCACCCGACCCACTGGATCTATAAGTCACCAACATATTAAATTGTTATACATATAAACATCATATAGAAGTCACAATGATTACATCAACAATATGATATTCAGTCATTTTAAGTATGGCATGGTATTTATGACTGTAATTTTAGCAATGGTAATGGTTGCAACAATGATTATTATAAATTCACACCTTTATAATAAAGTTCGACTACTCGAGAGTAACTGTAAATGGACAGGTAATCATTGTTAATATATAACTGTACACACTGAAAATAAAATCCATATACTGTGAGATCTGTAACAAATAATTAAATTCAAGTCATCATCATCATCATCATCATCATAATCATCTCATCATCTCATCATCATCATCATCATCATCACCCTCATCATCATCACCCTCATCATCATCATCATCATCATCAGCAGCATCATCATCAGCAGCAGCAGCAGCAGCAGCAGCAGCAGCAGCAGCAGCAGCAGCAGCAGCAGCAGCATCATCACCCTCATCATCATCACCCTCATCATCATCACCCTCATCATCATCAGCAGCAGCAGCAGCACCCTCATCATCTTCATCATCACCATCATCATCACCCTCATCATCACCACCACCACCATCATCATCATCATCATCATTGTGTATTGTAATACAATAAAATAAAGGACATAATGAACATTCAGTAATTACATATTATAAATTAAACATTTTCTCCTCAGATATGCTCTCACAACAAACTTGGCCACTTTTCTTGGGTATGAGTTTAACAGAAGTTTTAGTATTTGGGTATCTGTTAGATTGTTAAACTGTTCACTTGTTATTGTATCTCCAAGTACACTTAATCTTATATCATCGTACAAATGACAGTGAATGATAAAGTGGGTTTCATCCTCCACATAATGTATTGTACAAAACCGACACAAGCGCTCCTCTACACGTTCACCTATATATCTTCCTGTCTCTAGTCTTAATGGTAAAATTCCACACCTAAACTGGCACAACACTGAGCGTTCGTGTTTATTAAGGTTCATTTGTACATATTCTTCACATCGGAAAGCCTGTTTGAATAGCTTATAAGTTCTTAATTTGGGGACCGTTTGGATGTCATGCGACCACTTATCAGCATAGTAATCGCCTATTAATGTCTTGGTATGTGGGAGATTGACGCAAGTCTTTGTATAGAAATTATTTGCTATTCCTAAGGTATTCATTTTTTGATTTAGGTCACTACACCAGTTATTCCTATTCACTCGGTAATCAAACTCGAATACACGTTTCGTAAGTCTATCACTGTCCATGTTTATTAAACGATTCCAGTAACGTAAGGCATTGCCCCATCTTCTGTAGTTAATTGGTATCCATCCTGAATCTCCATATAGCGCTAGTATAGGTGTGAACCGGTGAACCCCAAGAAAGTAACGTAAAGCTCTGTGTTGTACGTTGTCAATACACTGATAATGTTTTAGTCCCCGCACAGATGAACAGTAATCCAATATAGGAACTACACAAGAGTTGTATAGCTTCTCATACGATCGAAATCCAAAATCCTTGAGCTTATGTATCTTACTTATTATACTCCCAAGAGCACGACCTGCTCCTTTAGCAAGAGCTTCACAGTTCGACGTAAAGTCACTCTTTTCATGAAAAATAATCCCTAGGTATTTATATTGGTCCACGGTTTCTAAAACGCTATTTCCGATTTTGAATTCATAATCACTGCGCTGTGTTCGACCCCTTCTGAAATGCATAGCTTTCGATTTCGTTGTGTTTATAAGAACGCGCCACTTTTGGCACCACCTATGAAGTGTATCCAGCATGCACTGTAACTTGTCCTCTGAGTCGGCGAGCAAAACAATATCGTCTGCATACATCAGTAACGAGATCTTAATGTCGCCCATCGATATTCCGAGGTCAAGGTCGTTAACCTCCTGTACAAGGTCATTTGAAAATATTGAGAACAGGGTTGGTGACAGGTTGCAACCTTGTCTCACCCCGGTAGTACAGTCTAACCACTCTGTCATCTTGTTGTTAATCCGAACACACGATGTTGTGCTAAGGTATATATTCCGTATTGAGTTGTACACTTTCCCGTCAATATTGTTACTGATTAGTTTATATAAGAGCATGTCCCTGTCAATGAAATCGAAACATTTCTTGAGGTCTATATAAGCTGTGAACACTTGTTTATTATTTCGAATAATACTATTTAATGTAAATACGTGATCTTCACACGAGCGGTTAGCTCTAAATCCATTCTGTTCATCCGCCAACAATCCGTTACTTTCTAGATAATCCGACACTTTTTTGTTAAGGAACGAGCTATATAGCTTGCTAATACACGAGAGTAAACTAATCCCCAAATAGTTTAATGGTATACGTTTATCTGAATTAGGGTCTTTTAGTATTGGACATATAATTGACTTTCTCCATGTCGAAGGAATGATGCTGATGTCAAACACTAGTTGAAATAGCTTTTGAATCACAACTGTAACATGAGGGAATTTCAGTACATCGTACGGGATACCACAGGCTGACCCTGATTTGGCATGTGTAATAATCCGAGTTATTTCTTCAATTGTAATGTTGTGATTTAATTGATCATTTGATATATATAACGGATCCTGCATGTTCAGTTCTAATAATTGTTTATGCAGTTTTGCTCTATCATAGTGTGTCTCATCAAAGTCACTGTCATCATCACGGTTGTATAGATTATGGAAATCACATTTCCACCGTTCAAAAACTGCGCATTCGTCCCGCATAACATTACCATAATTGTCTACTACTTCCACTGGGATTGAGTTGTTTTTCCGCGGTCCTAATCGTTGAATTTTCTGCCAGAATACTGTAGGATTGTTGGTGTTCATTTCCTCTATTTCAATTGCCTGTGTTCGTCTGTACGCCCGTTCTGTTTGTCTCAGCACTTTATCGAAATCGTTGCGCGCCATGATATAGTCCGTGTGTAATCCGTTTCTAGTACGGTTATTAACCGTGTATTTCAGGAATAGTCTTTCTTTGACATGCATATTATTCCACAGTGTTTGTAATTCATCACTCCAGTATGGTTTAGTACGTTTTAATCTGTTATTTGATTGTTTCGACGTGCAGTACTTTGGAATACTCCGCGACATTTCATCCGTAATTGTAACACAGAGGCCAAGATAAATGGAGTCTATTTCGTCTTGTGTTTCACGTGCAATTTCTATTTGCGCGATAATGTTCATGATTGCCAATCTTGAAAGTTCATTGCTCATAAATTCCGGGGGTATTTTCCGTAACTTATATCGCACCTCTCTTTTTGTGCTACGGGTGACGTTATATTCACACTCATGAATGTAATTACACTCAAATTCGGTCACAAAGGCATTAATGCGTATTATTTATCAAAGACTTGTAAGGATCAGGGCGGAAAGTGCTATGCGAAAATGAGCTTTAACGATAATACCTCGAACTAACAGAAGAAAACTATTTTATTTAGAGGTCTTATATATATAGTGTATAATTATATATCAGTTACATGTATAGGACTAGCGTCCTTGGTCCATTGGTTCAGCATCGGATTTGGAATGGAACTGTCCAGGGTTGTATGATCGGTCAGGTCACATATGTAGTGTCATTGTTGCAAGGCACCGAACACACATTGCTTAGTATTGGTCGGCTAACCCTGCCCATGGAAACATGGCTAGGTCCGTGCAAGGGGTTTGATATTAATGGAACATACATACATACATACAAAAAAGTAAAATGGTGCAGGGATTGAACCCACGACCACCCGCTTGCAAGTTGGCTCTCCTAAGTGGGCATGTGTAGTCTGATGTATAGACTGTGCCGAATCGCTACACTTCTCCCTCCTGTTCTTTGTAAATGTACTGACAAGTATGAGGTGCTGAGAATTACTCGCAAAATAAAGCTACTCATTGTCCTTTACACCATCCACAACACGTACAGATAACCGATGCCGCTACATTGTAAATACCCATGGCAAGGCAAAAGTTTCTTTCCTATGGTTTTAAACAGAAAATGTCAGTCACACGCTATATCTGCAATGACTTCTCATATACAACAATAACACCAATGTTTATTTAGCAAATCCACATAATATATGCATTTGACTAACGACAAGGAGTGTAGCAAACATGTTTAACTCCCTGAAAACCTGTGTCCTGGGGGCTTGAACACATGGCTGTTGTCTTGCAAGCCATCCACAATTCCAACTAGATTAACCAATTAACTGGGCAGTCTGAAGAACCAACACCAACTAAAGTAATTGCAATGTCATAATAATCACTGATAAGATTAGACAGTTTAGCATTTCATAACTGTCGGTTTATATGCAAAACACATCTTTTATTCTACTAGGTTGACATCACAATGTCAAGGAAGTGGAAACACAGCGTGGTAGACTCGGTTCCAGACAACATGCTACATTGCCTCTGTCGCTAACAAAATTATGATACGAAGATGATGATGCAGTACAATTTGTAATGGATGGGTTCCACCTTGGTTGTGTTGACTTAGACGAGGGAGTGGCTGGGAACCTGTCAAGCCGGAACTGTCCACCAGACTGTATAGATGTGATGACTGAAAACCCATCATTATCAAAAAGGGTAAATTACTGTGTAGACTAGTAATAATTATATCTACATTTAACTCTGCACGCTGGCGAAAGTAAAGACTACATGTATAAGTAGCTCAATAATTTTAGCAGTCGACAATTTATTAATGTGTTTTTCTTGTTTGTAGTTTTAGGGGGTATTCAGGAAATAGTCAAGTAATTTTCATTAGTATTAAGTCATTATTAATCTACACTACTGAAGCACCTCCTCGAAAATTATATTTTTTGACGAACAAACCCGCGTCTTTTGAGTGAAATCTGGATGGATGCGGCAAACGTTTTGTGAAATTATTATATAACATACATATATACATGCATTTGTTTTTTAAATTGTGTTTTATTTGAAGAACACTTAGTCGTTGTTGCAAGGCACCGAACACACATTGCTTAGTATTGGTCGGCTAACCCTGCCCATGAAAACATGGCTAGGTCCGTGCAAGCGGTTTGATATTAATGGAACATACATACTTACAAAAAAGTAAAATGGTGCAGGGATTGAACCCACGACCACCCGCTTGCAAGTTAGTTGGCTCTCCTAAGTTGGCATGTGTAGTCTGATGTATAGACTGTGCCGAATCGCTACACTTCTCCCTCCTGTTCTTTGTAAATGTACTGACAAGTATGAGGTGCTGAGAATTACTCGCAAAATAAAGCTACTCATTGTCCTTTACACCATCCACAACACGTAAAGATAACCGATGCCGCTACATTGTAAATACCCCTGGCAAGTTAAAAGTTTCTTTGCTATGGTTTTAAGCAGAACATTTCAGTCACACGCTATATCTGTAATGACTTCTAATTATACAATAATAACACCAATGTTTATTTAGCAAATCCACATAATATATGCATTTGACTAACGACAAGGAGTGTAGCAAACATGTTTAACTCCCTGAAAACCTGTGTCCTGGGGGCTTGAACACATGGCTGCCGTCTTGCAAGCCATCCACACTTCCAACTGGATTAACCAATTAACCGGGCAGTCTGAAGAACCGACACCAACTAAAGTAATTGCAATGTCATAATAATCACTGATAAGATTAGACAGTTTAGCATTTCATGACTGTCGGTTTATATGCAAAACACACCTTTTATTCTACTAAGTTGACATCACAATGTCAAGGAAGTGGAACCACAGCGTGGTAGACTCGGTTCCAGACAACATACTACACTGCCTCTGTCACTAACACAATTATGATACGAAGATGTTGATGCAGTACAATTTGTAATGGATGGGTTACACCTTGGTTGTGTTGACTTAGACGAGGGAGTGGCTGGGAACCTGTCAAGCCGGAGCTCTCCACCAGACTGTATATATGTGATGACTGAAAACCCATCATTATCAAAAAAGGGTAAATTACTGTGTATACTAGTAATAATTATATCTACATTTAACACTGCACGCTGGTTAAAGTAAAGACTACATGTATAAGTAGCTCAATAATTTTAGCAGTCAACAATTTATTAATGTGTTTTTCTTGTTTGTAGTTTTAGGGGGTATTCAGGAAATAGTCAAGTGATTTTCATTAGTATGTGTCATTATTAATCTACACTACTGAAGCACCTCCTCGAAAATTATATTTTTTGATGAACAAACCAGCGTCTTTTGAGTGAAATCTGGCTGGATGATTTTGTGAAATTATTATATAACATACATATATACATGCATGTTTTTTAAAAATTGTGATTTATTTGAAGAACACTTATTATATATATAAAGACTCTGGATAGGCGCTATAATTGGAACAGATTTCTTTACAATTGTTGCATATAGGGCCACTTTATTGATCAGTGCGAAATCTGACGTCCTACTGAATAGAATCCCTGAACTACCATGTATATACTAGTACCTACAAACACTTCATATCCCAGTGTTACTATCCCTGAATACTCCCAAGTATATACAGTCAAACCTGTCTTAGTGTTCACCTCTATTATGCAACCAACCTGCATTAAGCAGTCAGTTTCCAGATTCCCAATATGGTGTTTTGTTATACATTTGACCTCTATTACACCAGTACAAAGCAGCTTTGACTGTACATCTTAAGTTTTTACCTCTGTTTTATCTGTGTTTTCATTGCTCAACATGCTATCAGTTTCCAAATGGAAAATTCAATTTCTCAGCAAGACAAACTAATAATAATTTGTTTTTCAATGAGTTACTATTAATAAAGGGTTACAACACTTTCAACTGGGCGTGGTTTTCGTCGACATATGTATTACTCTGCTCCAGTTAAAACAACTCACTGGTGTACATGTTTTATTATTTTTAGGACATTCCAACCTAGGATGTTAAGTTACAGATTCAAGCTCAATGGCATTCCTTGGATTTCATCATGGTGTAAGTATTTGCCAAAACAATCCACTTTTAGTTTATACAAATTTTGTTTAACTTGATTGCGAAACAAGTTCCTACAACTTATATTAACCCTTTACCTCATAGAAGCACATATTGATGCCATTACCAATACGACATACATTGACAATGTAGTAGCCAAACCAATGTTCATAATGCAGGCCAGAATCTCATGTTTTCCCAGTAATATATATGGAGTTGGGATAGATATGGTGACTACTTATCCACTGCACTATAACTAAATGGCTGTCGTTTGAATGGAGATAAACTAGTATACTAATGTGAAATTTAAGTGCATTGCCTAATGGCACAATTGTAATTGCGAATTCCACTTCTACATTCTCTGTAATTTTATTTTCATTATTTAACACCCTTTGTTAGTAGCATCTCTGTATATTTAACACGCGGAATGGTCTCCATCTGCCCGTCACAAATGTGTGTCCTCTCAAATCTCTTGAACCGCTGAAGGAATCCTATAATCACTTGACATGTATGTTGCTCGAGATGATGTGCAGAGCGTGTTTCATGCATGTCGGGTAATGTTGATACATATATGTGTGAGAAATAGGGCTGCCACGTGTAAATATATTTGTAAACGTGTACATGATCCTTAGTAAACGGCATGGCGTCGTTTACACTTTGCTTCATTATACGACGTCATCAATTAAGATAATGTACACGGTTACTCAATTAGTACACTTGTATTGCCATTACAATACAGGCTTCGTTTACACGTGTAACCGTTGAAACCCTAGTGAGAAATACTCCTCATGTCAGACAAATCAGATTTTGTATGCATTTTAATCATTTGTCTGACCTGGTCAAACTATTAATATCACAATAGCATGGCCTGTAATCGGTGCCTATGGTTTCTAGGGTGCCAAACAGTTTGTAGTGAAACTCAGAGTACATATGTTGATGATAATATGAAGAAATTGTCATTAATATGCAACGGATCGACATAACATTTAGTTTCAGTCCTTGTATATACAAGCCTGCCATTATTGAATTGTGCCAATGTCTGTGATTTTTGAGATCACAAAAGTTAGTATGCGGCGAAGATAATTCGAATTCACAAATAGAGCGACAGACAATAAACCTGAAGTTCCTGCCGTTGTGACAACTTTCGAAAAAGCACTGCTGCATAAAATAAAATTATGTAGATTCACACATAAAAATAGTACGTCCAGGATTATAAAACTATTTTCAAATTCTGTGTTAGGTTGATACCCAGAATCAGCCAATCAAAAATGCTTGATATTCATCTTGAGAGTTGAGAATGATTTATCATTTTGGAACATGTCGTAGCATTTACAATTGCATATGATGGGGAGGAGAGTTGGGGATTACAATTGACTGATCAGTGATGTGGTATGGTTCACAATGTAATGATCATCCTTAAAGGTAACGGCCCCACACTATGACATGATGTGGGATAGGTCATGTTGATTGTAGCAATTACAAAATTGTTTATCACAACTTTGTGATTTATTGACAACTTGTTCTCACAATTGATACCATGTTCTTTGCCTGTATTGTCTGCCGTTTTTTCTTAATCGCAATTCAAAACTTATACTTGATTCCACGAAACTGCCAATTGCCATTCAATATGTCTACCATTTTAAATTCATTTACTATTTCTATTATAATTCCCATACTTTTTGATGATTATAAGAGTTCCAATGTGGTGGATTATTTTTGCAAGTACCAGGAACATGTAGATAATAGGATCCTGGAAATACACATGAAGTCTAGTATTCCACAAACTCAGAGATAGGTCCACAGTATAGATTTGTCCGGTCAGATCATGTTTCCAAGAACCCACGTTATTGTAGAATTCTGTACTCGCAGTAAATCCACTAAAAATTATAATACCAAAACTTATATTTTTGTTCCTGCATATATTTTTGAATTCCAGTGATTTTGACAATAATGCCAGCAAGCCAATGTCAATTATAGCAATCTACAGCTGGTGAGCCTGTATATACAATAACAAGAATTTATATATTGTGTTTTACAGGAATACATATTTGCTGCAGATGGTCACAGATGTTCGGTTGTACTGTATCGTTCCGTATGTGAACAGTCAAATGTGTCATAGTGGTTGTCTGTGATGAGACATAGCAAAATAATAAGATGATCATGGTACCATTCATTGTGATTTATGGAAAACACTCAATACAGTGTCTTGAATGTGTTGGAATATTAGTGAAATACATGTCATGATAGAGTGCAATGACATATTTATTTACTGTAGGCTATGCAGGTCAATTTGGTTTAACATTTAAACATACATTCTTGAACATAGTAGTTGAAGTTATATTTCTCTGTAAATTTTCAAATTTCTAACTGTATGAATAGTGAGAAGAAGTTAGGAATAAGTGACTTCTTCCCAAGATTGCAGCCAAGCTTAATCACTGACTGCCTGACCCAAACAACCAACAATTAATTACATATTTAAATTATGGAGAAATATTTCCCAACAACTTGACCTGTTTACTCCTACAGATTGGCGGTAGTTTCTATGGAAAACAAGTGGAAATTACGCACAATGTTCGAAATCCATTTTCGATCATTAGTTTATTTCCGTTAATAACCTTTTTTCGATGTTTAAAGCGGATATCACAATATAGCATCCCCTTATGTAGTTTATAGATGCGTAAATCCTGAAAAACTTTAGCAAGTGTTGAAGAAACTACATATATGGTTACCGTATGTCCGACGTCGTCACAATGAACATGTTCAATATTCTTCTCCTCAGCAACCATAGGGTCTATGGTCACCATTTATGATTTAGTATTTACTTGTCATCATGGTACACATTCTTCCATCTCAAAATATTACAATTGTTTCGGAACATCTACCACCAACATTTAGTAAGATTGATCAGTGTACAATACAACAATGATATTCATAGTTGTTGCATGACACCCTTGTGTGAACAATGGAGTCAGGTGAGCTATATAGGGCCATCGTGGTCCACTTTATTGTAAATAAACTAAAACATCATAAATATTTGCTCAAGTTGTTAGAAATGTATAATTTCTTATGCAATTGCATGTATATATGTATTTAGACTACATGTATATAAATTTTGTTCATCAATGTTTTATGATTTGCATCTTTTTAAATATCTGTCTAGAAACATTGCTGTCATGTACTATGATGATATGTGTAGTATTTTACTTGCATTAATCATTTTTATTTCTTAATCTTGTTATTAAGTGATTCCCCGACGCAAATCCCCAACCCAGGTCACAGATGATAACACAACTGTTGACTATAGAAATTCCTTGTATTTGTCCACCAGACTGTTGGCCTACATGTATTTATAAACAAGGACACAATGACTTGGTATCAACATTTTGTCAATATATATTTTTTTATGTCTTAATGTATTTTACCTAACCACTGCTTCCCAATTTTTAATTTCCATTTACTGCTACTCTCTTGTCTAACCTTTTCATCCCTATTTACAGGTCGAATATACAAATGTAGGTTTCCACTACCACCCTTCACCACTTATGCAAGTGACCAAGCATATTGAATATACATTAAGATTTAAAGACATTCGTTAGCTAACCTTGTTTATATGCATGTAATCAGTGCAACATCCCTTTTCTAAAACACTGTCGACATGTTTGCTCTATTGTCGTTTCTCGTGCTTAGCAGTAAACCATGCATATTTATTCTTAGTATAAATAGTGTGCGTTTTACGTTTATTTATCGTCGTAAGCGGTTTCACATATGAGCGACGCCTCCTGAAGAGATTAGTCATTTTATATGTTGGAGGATAGTACAATGCTACAGACAGAGACCCATTCCAGAGTCTCCTCTGGTTCTTTTACGTGCACAGTGTAAAGCACCGACACGAGACCTCGGTTTAACGTCCCATCTGAAAGACTGTTAATTTTATTATGGTCAAACGGGGGATCGAACCTGTGGTCCCTGGATTACCAGTCCAACGTGTTACCACTGGACTGCAGATCCACCTAATTATTAGTATCCACACGTTGGTTGTTTCATATGCCTGCTGCATAACAACGAGACGAGTCTCTCGTTTATAGTCCCATCTGAAATATTTGATATTGAGAGGGTCAGGGATCACTTTTAGATGATGTTTATTTTAAACGTTAGGAAAACTTAGTCGCCCAAATGCATTTATGCGATGGCGACTTTTAAATATGGGGGTGGGGGTTCAGATGTCTTGCTAATATATACCTCCTAATATATACCTCCATTCTCTAACCCCTACATCGTTATTTATAGCAGATGAGTATTGCTATGGCAACAATTGTTGTCATAGCTTTTCTTGTTCAGATGTAATTTTTAAGATCCCAGTACACGGGGGCATATAGGGGGGTATTAGTTTTGGGTACACATATCACACATTGTACAACCTCCTATGTAATTAGTTTATGTATATATTTTTAGGGGCAACCCATGATAGTTTAGTTTTGTGATACTTACATATGTTAAAAAATTTGACCAAACATCATAGTAGGCTGATTCCTCTAATGGCTTAGTCTTTTGTGATACGTGAAATTCTCTGTCTTGTTGACATTTTCCATAACTATGGAAGATATTTTACTACCAGTTATATATATGTATGACTGGTAGTAACTATATGTACTTGGGATCAATCAACTAAATATCTTAGTACAGACACATATTAAGATAGTCCATGCATTTTAATCTTCGTAGCAACTTCGATACTGCTGTGCACAAGGTAAACGGGCACCTGCCATATCTCTTTCTCGTTCGCGTGAACGTAATATTCTCAATTGCTTATTTACACTTGCAGAGGTCAGTCAGTGCACATTCCTGAGCACTGGTTCTAATTGCTCCGATTCGTGCGAGTAGCTAACTTTCTGCCATTAGGTCTTACTTTTAATTTTCGTATCAATATCTTTATTGATATTTATTAGTACAACCCTCAACTGGCAACGCAGTCTATATGTTGCATGTTTGACTATGTGATATTACGGAGCTTGGGATATATGAAGGACACACTTATGAGCTGTTGATACTCTTCTGACAGAGAGTGTCCTTCTACCTTCTTCCTTCTTGCTATCTTATTTAATCTATCTCTCTACCTTATGCAACCCATTATAAATCACCTACTCTAAATACATTTTGGTGTTGGGGTATGCTGATATAAAAATATACCCTAAGATCCCTAATTAAGGTCAAACTTGTCTCTATATTATTTATCTGCTGTTATGGTTAAACTAGTTATTTTCTTAGTTTTTGGATCAATCAGAGTTCCATGCATCCATCTCATTGGTTCACTCCTAATTTCTTGTTCATTTTGTTTAGGAAACATATTTCAAAAATCTAGTGTGTGTCCTTGTTATTTTCTACACTGGTTTGAATGCTACTTAGAAACAAATATTGCACGGTTTTTAAACACACGAAGGACATACGGTATAAATCGGCTATGGAGCGGGCTGACAGGCGGTGTGCTGGGCAGCCTGTGTCTAAATCTCCTTAGGCCTAGTAATTGCACCGGGTAATCTATTCACCCGGTCTACCTCCGACCCACGTTGGTACACAATTGTGTGCGAGCGGGAGTGGGAGATATGAAAACCGAACACTCTCTGAAATAAATGCAAACCCACATAGCCATCTAAACATCATAGCATTGTAATTTTAATAGTTTATTAACTATCTATCTATCTTCCACTAATGTCGAACCTCTCGCGGGTCTTTGATCTTTGAATCAGCTTAGCTAATTTAGTCGCCCAAATGCATTTATGCGATGGCGACTTTAAATAAAATTATTTATGTACGTAAGTTATATTCTTTATTCACCGTGAAAAACAGCAAGGCGGTGTTTTAATGTGTTGCTTCAGTTATGAAAACTGTTTAATTAATTACGCCGCTTTAGGATAGATCAAAGACATTTTTCTGCATTAAGGTACACATATATTTAGCTTCAGAGCGCACTAGAATACACCATTTAAATTCTGGTTTTCAAAAATGCCGGGGGATGCCCCGTACCACCACCAGGAGGGGCAAACCCCTTCCCACACATACCCATTTCGCCGACCCGATATTCAAATCGTTCATAACGGGCCTGAATTAACAAATAAACATAGTAAATATTTCGTATAGAGTACGTGTTAATAAATGACTGAATTCAATGGAGAATGTTTCAACGTACACGGAATAGAAACATATGATATATGGATATATGAATTTTGAGCAACATATATTATGTATAACAGGTTATATATCATTATTTTCCAAGAATAATATTAATTTGCAAATTGACAACACTTGTTATGATATCATTGTATATTTACATATTGTATAATTTTATCTACAGTTATAAGTACTATACATAAATAATGGAAATATTACTCAAGATACAAGTTCCAATACTAGTTAGTTAAACTGCATCGAAAGGAAAATGCCAACATGTTGGATAACTCAAAACAATTCTACAGAAAGATTTAAAATATGGACAACTGTTAATTTTAAATATTGAGATTCAATTATTTATTTTAATATGCCAACCTTTCCGAAAGAAAGCAAAAGGTTAACATATTAATTGTTTTACAGCAATAAAGATGAATATACCATAATTATTGTTAAGCAACGAGTCCTAAGTTTTAATCTAACCGGAGTTTGTTTAATATGTGTGTGTGTGTCGTCTGCTATTATTTTCGCGCCTAAGTTATCAAGTCTCTTTTAGCGCTTAAAATTAATGACTAGAATATGTGTGCCTGGTGTAAAGTTACCGGGACAGAGTTGCAGGTGGTCAATTATGTAAGACAACGAGCCGAACCGGTTTGATGTGTATGATGGTTTGTTAGTAATATTAGATAACATCAAAGATATTTAGGCTCCGTTATTTCTAAGATTTCGGTTTGATATATATAAGAAACGGAATTTCTTTACTAATCGCAGAATCGATCCCCCGTCAAATGGGACTTACATCCGAGGTCTCGTGTCGGTGCTGTACACCATGCACATACAAGAACCAGTCTGAGAGAACTTTGAAATTGGTAATATGTCTGTATCATTACAATATCCACCAAAAATCTAAAATGACTAATCTCTTCACCGAACCCCGTAAGTGCCTTTTCTTGCGAGTACCGCTGCCCAACACTGCGAATTCGCATTGCTATAACCGTATATTCGAGTACGCATGTCAGCTGCATATCATTAGTGCGCATGGATAAATGAATACATACGTACATAGAAGGAAATGCATTAGCAAGTGGACAATATCTATTTGTTCTAGTTCCGTGTGAGAGGGAGGATGAAATGAAGTTATACAATATGTTTTCCTTATCCGTAGTCAAACGAGTTTCGTCCAATAAACAAAATATTTACATTTTGATTATCATGTGTACTTCCTTATACTCT
Organism: Archivesica marissinica; assembly: GCA_014843695.1. NCBI lineage: Eukaryota > Metazoa > Mollusca > Bivalvia > Venerida > Vesicomyidae > Archivesica > Archivesica marissinica. The sequence goes on from CM026396.1 coordinate 2,663,379, forward strand.
AGCATGTTAAATAACTAAATTATAGCAACCCTGTATATTATAGCAAACCTGTATATTATAGCAACCCTGTATATTATAGCAACCCTGTGTATTATTACAACCCTGTATATTATAGCAACATTGTATAGTATAATAACCCTGTATATTATAGCAACCCTGTATAGCATAGCAACCCTGTATATTATAGCAACGATGTATATTATAACAACCCTGTATATTATAGCAACCCTGTATATTATAGCAGCAAGCATATATATTAACGGCAACCCTGTATATTATAACAACCTATATATTATAGCAACCTGTATATTATGGCAACCCTGTATACTACAGCAACACTGTATATTATAGCAACCATGTATGCTATAGCAACCCTGTATATTATAGCAACCCTGTATAGCATAGCAACCCAGTATATTATAGCAACCCGGTATAGAATAGCAACCCATTATATTATAGCAACCCAGTATATTATAGCAACCATGTACAGCATAGCAACCCTGCATATCATAGCAACCCAGTATATTATAGCAACCATGTATGCTATAGCAACCCCATATATCATTACAACCCTGTATATTATAGCAACCCTGTATATTATAGAAACCCTGTATAGCATAGCAACCCTGCATATCATAGCAACCCTGTATATTATAGCAACCATGTATATTATAGCAACCATGTATAGTATAGCAAGCATGTATATTATAGCAAGCATATATATTATAGCAACCTTGTATATTATAGAAACCCTGTATAGCATAGCAACCCTGCATATCATAGCAACCCTGTATATTATAGCAACCATGTATATTATAGCAACCATGTATAGTATAGCAAGCATGTATATTAACAAGCATATATATTATAGCAACCATGTATATTATAGCAACCATGATATTATAGCAACCATGTATATTATAGCAACCATGTATATTATGGCAACCCTGTATAGCATAGCAACCCTGCATATCATAGCAACCCTGTATATTATAGCAACCATGTATATTATAGCAAATATGTATATTATAGCAACATAGTATATCATAGCAACCCTGCATATCATAGCAACCCTGTATATTATAGCAACCCTGTATATTATAGGAACCATGTATATTATAGTAATTATGTATATTATAGCAACATAGTATATGATAGCAACCCTGCATATCATAGCAACCATGTATATTGTAGCAACCATGTATATTATAGCAACCCTGCATACCATAGCAACACTGCATATTATAGCAACCCTGTATATTATAGCAAACCTGTGTATCAAAGCAACCCTGTATATTATAGCAACCATGTATATCATGGCAACCCTGTATATTATAGCAACCCTGTATATCATAGTAACCCTGTATATTATAGCAACCATGTATGCTATAGCAACCCCATATATCATTACAACCCTGTATATTATAGCAACCCTGAATATTATAGAAACCCTGTATAGCATAGCAACCCTGCATATCATAGCACCCTGTATATTATAGCAACCCTATATATTATAGCAAGTCTTTATATCAAAGCAACCATGTATATTATAGCAACCCTGTATATTATAGCAACCATGTATATTATAGCAACCCTGTATGTTATAGCAGCCCTGTATATTATACCAACCATGTATATCATAGCAACCATGTATATCATAGCAACCCTGTATATTATAGCAACCCTGTATATTATAGCAACCCTGTATATTTGAGCAACCCTGTATATTATAGCAACCATGTATATTATAGCAACCATGTAGATTATAGCAACCCTGTATTTTATAGCAACCCTGTAAATTACAGCAAACTTGTATATTATAGCAACCATGAATATTATAGCAACCCTTTATATTATAGCAACCCTGTAGATTATAGCAACCCTGTATATTTTAGCAAACATGTATATCATATCAACCCTGTATATGGTAGCAAACCTGTATATTAATGCAACCCTTTATTTTATAGCAACCATGCTCACTATAGTAATCCTATATATTATAACAACCCCGTATATCATAACAACCCTTTTTATTATAGCAACCCTGTATATCATAACAACCATTTATATTATAGCAACCCTGTATATTATAGCAACCCTGTATATTATTGCCCTGTATATTATAGCAACCATGTATATTATAACAACCCTGTATATTATAGCAACCCTGCATATCATAGGAACCATATATATTATAGCAACCCTGTATATCATAGCAACCATATATATAATAACATCCCTGTATATTATAGCAACCCTGCATATTATAGCAACCCTGTATAGCGTAACAACTATGAATATAATAGCAACCCCGTATATTATAGCAACCCTGTATATAATAACATCCCTGTATATTATTTCAACCCCGTATATCATAACATCCCTGTATATTATAGCAAACCTGTATATTATAGCAGCCATGTATATTATAGCAACCATGTATATTATAGCAACCATGTATATTATAGCAACCCCGTAAAACATAACATCTATGTATATTATAGCAACCCTCTATATCATAACAACCCTGTTTATTATAACACTGTATATTATAGCAACCCTGTATATTATAGCAACCCTGTCTATTATAGCAACCCTGTATATTATAACCCTGTATATTATAGCAACCCTCTATAGTATAGCAACCATGTATTTCATAGCAACCCTGTATATCATAGCAGCCCTGTATAGTATAGCAACCCTCTATAGTATAGCAACCGTGTATATCATAACAACCCTGTATATTATATCAACCCTGTCTATTATAGCAACCCTGTATAGTATAACCCTGTATATCATAGCAACCCTATGCGTCATAGCAACCCTGTATATCATACCAAACCCTGTATATTATAACAACCCTGTATATTATAGCAACCCTGTATATTATAGCAACCCTGTTTATTATAGCAACCCCGTATATCATAGCAAACCTGTATATTATAGCAACCTTGTATATCATAGCAACCCCGTATATCATAGCAACCCTGTTTTCTATAGCAACCCTGCATATCATAGGAACCATATATATCATAGCAACCCTGTATATCATAGCAAACCATGTATATTATTATATCAATCCTGTATATTATAGCAACCCTGTATATTATAGCAACCCCGTATATCATAACAACCCTGCATATTATAGAAACCCTATATAATAGCAACCCTGTATATCACAGCAACCTTGTATAGCATAGCAACCCTGCATATCATAGCAACCCTGTATATTATAGCAACCCTGTAAATTATAGCAACCCTATATGTTATTGCAACCCTGTATATTATAGCAATCCTGTATGTTATAGCAACCCTGTATATTACAGCAACCCTATATGTTATAGCAACCCTGTATATTATACCAACCCTTTATAGTATAGCAACACTGTATATTATAGCAACCCTGTATATTATAGCAACCCGGTATATTATAGCAACCATGTATATCATAGCAACCATATATATTATAGTAACCCTGTATATTATAGCAACACTGTATATTATAGCAACCCTGTATATCCTAGCAACTCTGTCTATTATAGCAACCATGTATATTAAATGTACTCGATATAGACAAGTATGGGTTGAGATATGTGTTTGTGAGGGGAAATCAATAACATTATCACTGTGTATGAAACTTGACACGAGGATTCCTAATCTGCTTTTATTATTAACCCTTAATCTGCCAATCAAAGTTGAAGTCGCGTTTGCATACATCATATATCCAGATCGGAGGGCACAAAATGTGCACAGAACGTGTCGTCTGATCAGGCTCTATGCTGTTTGCTATGTGGAGCTAAAACACTTATTTGAATAGCAAATAGCAGATATCCTGATCAGACATAACACCTCGGCTGATCTGGATTTATGCTGTTTACACATTTCGTCCAAGTTATTCGGCAGGTTTAGGGTTAATGTAAACAGCTAGCATAAATAGAGCCAGTGATAATTATGTGGATATTGTCGCAAACCTCTCTGTCTTCCTATGGTTACTGTCTGATATAAATGCTCTAACCAGGGTCTATCCTATTGTAGACTCGCTGGAGTTGTCTAGGGGGTTTCTCTACGGTCCTTCAATAATGCTCTAACCAGGGTCTATCCTATCGTAGACTCGCTGGCGTTGTCTAGGGGGTTTCTCTACGGTCCTTCAATAATTTATAACTCAACACAGTCTATCATTTTCCTATATATAATATAATTTACAACAATCTCCATTATTTTATATCTATACATGTATCATATATTCGTGATATCTCGTATCTTATTATTCGCCTCACTATTTCAATGTGTTCATAATAGTCCTATGACTATACTAATTTCCTACCTTTATCAAACTATTCCGAGAGATATATTAGCCAAAACAACCGTTTCTTACAAGGCCTAATTATCCTCCGTTCACGTATTTAATACGACTTTAATATTTAAGAGTTAATACTTCTTTAAATATTAATTTTTCTAACTATCATAGAAACAGTTTATGTTCTAAATGTTAGTTACATCATTTCCTTAATGCCTCCATGGCTGGATAAAAATGCACTAATTTCTTCATTATTTCTTAAATAGCAGAATTAACATCTATACCAGACATAACGGCGCCAAACATCTGTGATGTTATACAATATTATTACATGTGTCTCTGTTATCAGGAAAGCGGCGATTACCTTACATAACTGACCACCTGCACTCGGTAGTGACAACATATATTTTGTTCCCGCGCAAACAGAGAACTGATAATTTAGGCGCGAAAATAATAGCAGACGATTATACACATTACATAAAAATCATAATATTACATGTTTAACAATGTATCAAGTATATAAATAAATAAATGTATTTATATAATACATTTCTATTTATATATGACAATAATTTATTCGTGCAAATATATGTTTGTTTTTTCTATCTTGTGCAAAATATATACCATGTGCAATGCATAAATACATATACATATATAGACAGTATGTAAGTACATTCTGTGAGTTTTAATTGCCCTAAATAGAGAATATTAGGTTAGTGACTTACACATTTTAATTTATTAGGTGAGTTGGAGAAAATATACAACACATGACTCTGCCATTTTCATACCAGCAATATTAATGTAAAACATGCTAAAAGTGATGTACGCACATTAATCTCATTGCTGGTTTGATTTGTTAAGGAAAATTGGATATACCAAGAGAGTATATTGAAAAAAGATTAACCTAAAGTACTTTAAACATGTTAAAAAAAGATGTATATATGATTATTGCAAAAGTTTATCAAAACTGGTTTTGTAACAACTACAATATAAGCTAGCAACATTTTTAGAAATTGCGACAGTCAGACATTACTATATAAACACTGATATAATTATATAAATATAATATTAAATAGTTTACCTGTAAAGGTTATCAGATATAATAGGAATATGTTTATATACAACACACTATAAAATCTGCTAAGACCACAATCATCCGCCATTCTCCAGCATGTAGTATAACAATGCACACCACAATATAAATATGGATCATTCATTCAAACCGATTCAGGAAGTAAAATAAACCTTTTATTGGAGTCATGACATCCACTTAGGCGAGAACATATACTTATCTTTCTGGTCGCCATGTTTATTTGATTTATGTTCGAGCTGACGAAGTAGGTCTGCCCATACGAAGGCACGTTAAGAGACAGACCGAAATACGCTCGCCCATTAAGGAGTGATTCGACTTGTAACCCTCGCGTCATATAGTTATATGTTTGATAGAAGCGATGGATACAAACAGCGTGGTTTGGGCAGTTTATCTAATTAACAGTCTTTGAGATGAGACTCTGGAATGGGTATATGTCTGTATCATTGCACTATCCTGAACAAATCTAAAATGACTAATATCCTCAGGAGGCGTCGCTCATATGTGCAACCGGTAGCGACGATAACTAAACGTAAAACACACATCTAACTGTTAAATGCCTCTATTGGTAGGGTCTACATCAAAATCAAAAGATCCTCTTGGTTTATATATATACCATGTTAAGATTGTGCTACAGTCATTGTATCTTACAACTTTATAAATAGCCAGGTTAATGTTCATTTACCCATGTATGTCACTTTTTTATTCAATGTTGGGTTTCCATTGTATGTCACTCATACATCCTATGTTGGGTTTCCCTTGTATGTCACTCATATATCCAATGTTTGGCTTCTGTAACAGTATGGACCGACAAAGCTAGATCACAATACTCAATCAGACTCAATCAACACTTAGTACAATATTTACAGGTTTAATTACAATAATATGATGAATTATTTGTATGAATGATGATAATAATAATATAAAACAATGTATATTCACACGAAGTTCTAAGATCTTGCTCTTAATCAGTTACTCTCTCAGTCTATGCAATCGCTGCAATACTTGCTAACTGTCTATTGTGAACTTTCTCTAACGTTACACCAATCTCGTATGCGTGTGCGTATACACAACGCTCATGTGACGTAATCACACTTAAACCGTCTGATGCATAGTTAAATAAACTAAATATAGATTAACGTATCTATGTTTGTCTCGATGATTACAATCCTTGACGACGATGTTCCCGTTCTGGCTCCCAGTATATTGTTTGCTTCCTTGAGCTATCTCAAGTAGACCAAGAACATCGTAGTGAGGGTTGTGGCGACACACGCTGTGAGACACAAATTCTCTCCACTCCGGGGGATATATCACGTCCGGACAAACTCGGCTCCGGGAACTCTATGTCCGGGCAAAAGAGCAAATACCGTTCCGGGTAATGTCCTTCCGGTAACGATACAATCTCATTCCACGCCGGGAAGTCGTGATAGCGCAGTGGATGCGCGTTCGCTTCAGGTGCGAAAGGTCCGGAGTTCGAGCCCCACTGGAGCCGTTACGATTGTGCCTTTAGGCAATGCATTTAAATTCCACATTGCCTCATCTCTCTCCCTAGTGGCGATGCATTCCCTCAGGATTGAGGTCTCGAGCTAAAATAAATTAGTATAAACTATACACTAAGTCTATCATACATCCAATGTTTGGGTTCCCTTGTATGTCACTCATACATCCAATGTTTGGGTTCCCTTGTATGTCACTCATACATCCAGTGTTTGGTTCAACTTGTATGTCACTCATACATCCAATGTTTGGGTTCCCTTTTATGTCACTCATACATCCAATGTTGTGGTTCCCTTGTATGTCACTCTTACATCCAATGTTTGGGTTCAATTGTATATCACTCATACATCCAATGTTGGATTCACCTTGCAAGTCTATCATACATCCAGTGTTTGGGTCACCTTGTATGTTACTCATACATCCAATGTTTGGGTTCCCTTGTGTGTCACTCATTCTTCCAATGTTTGGGTTCCCTTGTACGTCACACATGCATCCAATGTTGGGGTTCCCTTGTATGTCACTCATACATCCAATGTTGGGTTTCCCTTGTATGTCACTTATATATCCAATGTTGGGTTCCCTTGTATGTCACTCATACATCCAATGTTGTGTTTCCCTTTTATGTCACTCATACATCCAATGTTGGGGTTCACTTGTATGTCACTCATACATCCAATGTTTGGGTTCACCTTGTATGTCACTCATACATCCAATGTTGTGTGTCCCTTGTATGTCACTCATACACCCAATGTTTGTGTTCCCTTGTATGTCACTCATACTTCCAATGTTTGTGTTCCCTTGTACGTCACTCATGCATCCTATGTTGGGGTTAACTTGTATGTCACTTATACATCAAATGTTGTGTTCACCTTGCTTGTATGTCACTCATACATCCAATGTTGTGATCACCTTGTATGTCACTCATACATCCAATGTTGGGTGCCCTTGTATGCCACTCATACAGTCAATGTTGGATGTCCCTTGTATATCTCTCATACCTCCAATGTTGGGTTTAAAATTGTATGTCACTCATACATCTAATGTTGGGTTCCCTTGTATATTACTCATACATCCAATGTTGGATGTCCCTTGTATGTCACTCATGATTCCAATGTTGGTTCACTTGTATGTCACTCATACATCCAATATTGGATTCACTTGTATGTCACTCATATATCCAATGTTGGGTTCCATTGTATGTCACTCATACACACACTGTTGGATGTCCCTTGTATGTCACTCATACATCCAATGTTTGGGTTAACCTTGTATGTCACTCATACATCCAATGTTTGGGTTAACCTAGTATGTCACTCATACATCCAATGTTTGGGTTCCCTTGTATGTTACTCATACATTAAATGTTGGATTCCCTTGTATGCCACTCATATATCCAATGTTGTGTTTCCCTTGTATGTCGCTCATACATACAATTTTGTGTTTCCCTTGTATGTCACTCATACATCCAATGTTGGATTCGCATTGCAAGTCTAGCATACATCCAGTGTTTGGTTCACATTGTATGTCACTCATACATCCAATATTGGATTCACTTGTATGTCACTCATATATCCAATGTTGGGTTCCATTGTATGTCACTCATACACACACTGTTGGATGTCCCTTGTATGTCACTCATACATCCAATGTTTGGGTTAACCTTGTATGTCACTCATACATCCAATGTTTGGGTTAACCTTGTATGTCACTCATACATCCAATGTTTGGGTTAACCTTGCATGTCACTCATACATCCAATGTTTGGGTTCCCTTGTATGTTACTCATACATTAAATGTTGGATTCCCTTGTATGTCACTCATACATACAATGTTGTGTTTCCCTTGTATGTCACTCATACATCCAATGTTGGATTCGCATTGCAAGTCTAGCATACATCCAGTGTTTGGTTCACAGTGTATGTCACACATACATCCAATGTTTGGGTTCCCTTGTATGTCACTCATACACACAGTGTTGGATGTCCCTTGTGTGTCACTCATACTTCCAATGTTTGGGTTCCCTTGTATGTCACGCATACACTGAGTGTTGGATGTCCCTTGTATGTCACTCATACATCCAATGTTGTGGTTCCCTTCCATCTCACGCATACACACAGTATTGGATGTCCCTTGTATGTCACTCATACATCCACTGTTGTGGTTCCCTTCTATTTCACTCATACACACAGTGTTGGATGTCCCTTGTATGTCACTCATGCATCCAATGTTGTGGTTCCCTTGTTTGTCACTCATACACACAGTGTTGGATGTCCCTTGTATGTCACTCATACATCCAATGTTGTAGTTCACTTGTGTGTCACTCATACATACAATGTTGTGGTTCACTTGTATGTCACTCCTACATCGAATGTTTGGGTTCCCTTGTATGTCACTCCTACATCCAATGTTGGGTTCCCTTGTATGTCACTCCTACATCCAATGTTGTGGTTCCCTTGTATGTCACTCATAAACACACTGTTGGATGTCCCTTGTATGCCACTCATACATCCAATGTTGGGGTTCACTTGTATGTCACTCATACATCCAATGCTGGGGTTCACTTGTATGTCACTCATACATCCAATGTTGGGGTTCCTTTCCTTGTATGTCACTCATACATTCAATGTTTGGGTTCCCTAGTATGACACTCATACATCCAATCTTGGGGTTCCCTTGTGTGTCACTCATACATCCAATGTTGGGATCCCTTGCATGTCACTCATACATCCAATGCTGGGGTTCACTAGTATATCAGTGCACATGTGATGTATAATTATGTCCACAAGGGCACCGGGTATAACAACCGACCGTCCACAAGGGCATCGGGTATAACAACCGACCATCCACAAGGGCACCGGATATAACAACCGACCTTCCACAAGGGCACCGGGTATAACAACCGACCGTCCACAAGGGCACCGGGTATAACAACCGACCGTCTACAAGGCCACTGGGTTTAACAACGGACCGTCCACATGGCCACCGGGTATAGCAACCGACCGCCCACAAGGTCACCGAGTATAACAACCGACCGTCCACAAGGGCACCGGGTATAACAACCGACCGTCCACAAGGGCACCGGGTATGACAACCGACCGTCCACAAGGGCACATAGTATAACAACCGATCGTCCTCAAGGCCACCGAGTATAACAACCAACCTTCCACAAGGCCACAGGGTATAACAACCGACCGTCCACAAGGGCACCGAGTATAACAACCGACCGTCCCGTCCACAAGCGACCGTCCAGAAGCCAACTGAATAGCTTCCTCACTTATAATAGGGTAGATAGAAGAATATGATGATACTGGTGTTGTATAGCTGACATGATGTGAAGAAGACCTCTCATCTCTGATATCATAACAGTTCAATTGGTTTTACGTTCGTGATATCGTAGTGGTATCCGAAGTAGTGTGTTGAGGTCCGCCACGTTCATCCACTCCTCCATCTTCAACGAAATACATCCCAACAACAACGGATTATGTCAACCGACACCACATATCTGAATAATTGTTACTGTACCCATCCGCAGACAATGGACCTTCTGCTACACGCGTGTACCTTCTCGAAATGATAAGTGTGTATTTCATGTGTTAAATCAGTTTATATCAGGAAGTACTTTTAAATTATAAAAAATTTAACAAAAACAAGTCCTTGACATACCAACAACTTCATTTCACGAATAGTCAATTATGAAGCAAAACATCCGTATACAGTTTGTTTATTATAGACTAAAGTGTCACCAGCCATTTCTGACTTATGAGACACGTCCTATTACGAACATCAGTACTTCCCGAATCCTATGCTTGTATGCCAGACGCCAGAGTGGTAGGCAATCGGCAACCATTATTTAACTAGCTGGCGGCTCACCAACCGGCCATATCAGAACGATCCCCTGACGAGATTCGAACTTCGACTTCCCGCTCCGTAGGCGGACGCCTTAACCACTGGTCCACGGAGACTGTGTATATATATGTCATTATAATTAAATAAATCTCTGCTATCTCTCCCTCATGCCGATGGATTCCATTCGATTAATGATATAAGAACTTGTTTCGCAATCGAGCGAAAATAAATGTGTATAGACTAATTAATAGGCACTATATTTCATAATCATATACACACGGACATGATACCTCGGTTTAAAGTCCCACCTGAAATACTGTTAATTTTATTATGGTCAGAAGAGGGATCGAACCTTCGATCCATGTGCACATGTGGTTGTGTGTTCGTTTCAGCTGCGAACTGTCCGGAGTCGCAGCTGTAGCAGTTACGCGTATATTCATAGGCAAGGCATTTAAGTTCCACATTGTCTCTTCTCTCGCCATCGTGGCGATGGATTCCACAAGGAATGAGAGTGATTGATATAAGCTGTAGGATCTAACTTAAGTTTGTGTGCGGGATTCTCAAATGGTGTTTGTAAAGTTTGCAAGACTGAACACGAAACACAAATAACTTATCAATTTGTTGTTATACAATAGGCCGCAGGATAATATATTTAACACTGAAAATACGTGAATCCTAATCACGTTATATGCTAAACAATTTCTAATGTTTAAGTTAAACTATTGATAATATTAATATGTACATATTTGAGGACGTTAAACAGAAAATGGTTGACACTTAAATGAATATTTGAAGTAAGTCCCAAGAACAAAAAATATAAAATCTGAGCACGAAAAGAAGAAGATATTAAAATAAAGAGAAGTTAGTTGAAGATATAATCCGGTTGATCTGACAAATGGAGATAGTCTCAATAACCTTTAAGCTTTCGATTAAATCCATTTTCATTCTGTATATAGCAGATATGTACTGTACAGTATGAATGAATAGATGTTTTAAAACAATGACGACAGTATCTGAATTGGTATCAGCCATATAAACATTTTAGAAAGCATCCATCTTTTCAGAACCTTTCCATGCCAGTAATGTATTCGTGTACAGCTAAGAAAATTAGGGTGCTGATTGCTAGATCCTTAGAAGTGTCACCGGACAGAAGAATGCCACCAATGAGACAAACAATGTAATACAGAACACAGTTATATGCAAGAGGGAGACAATTATGTAATATGAAATGCAATCTGCAGTAGTGCTAATATCTCTCAACACAGCTTCTAAGATAGTATCCGGAAAAATCTACACAATATCAATGAAACTATTTGTATATTTGTTTGTTTTTACAATCAGAATAAAGCCGACTGGCACAGATCGAATGCGTGACATTGACCTTGAAGTGCCATGGTTGAAACATGCGCATTGGGCATGCCTTTGTGTTCATGTGAACAGTTGTTCCAATTTATTTTAATCTACCTCCGGAGTGTCAAGAGTTATGAAGACAGACACGAAACAATAGTTGCATTAACACATGCTCTAAGAGTGACATTGACATTGCAACGACATATATGAAACATGTGCTCTCGATATGTGTATAATGTGTGCCAAGTAATTTTTAAATTGCTGGGGCGGTTCAAGAGTTATAGAGCGGACACGGACATTGCCATGTAAACACTAAGTAATAAGTGTGATCTTGACCATGAACCAACATGGCCGCAACATGCTGAATATGGGTAACATTAATGCCAGGAAATTATGAAATTCCTCAATCGGCTGAAGAAATATGGAGCGTACATATGTGTGTCGGACGGATGTACCAAGAAGGGTATACTTAAGTTGCTAGTTCTTCTATATAGCCACACAAACGGAATTCATAGCCACATACAAATGATCATAGCCACATAACCCTATACCACTAAACAGGAAACATATTGTTCTACTAGCCACGTAACTACTATTTGATTGGTGCGGACAGACTGGACGAACGGAATGAGACCGTTCCAGTAACACTATGCGGCGGAAGATAATAATACTACAGTAGTAATAATGAATTATTTGAAACATACGAAATTTGGAATGATCTGCTGGTGCGTTGTTCTCAATTGTCGTATCACCTGTGTAATGGAGACTTCGTTCTCAAACCTCGCACTCTCCAGTATATTCGTCATTACAGCTATCAGTCCGCTACGTTCAGCCCCATTCCTTCAGTTTCAAATATATAATACAAAAGGTTGTGCTGCGAAATTGGTCAACTTTTTAATAGAACAGCTACGTATGAAACGTACATGTAAGATATTGATTATACCACCCTATGTGGTCCCCTGTGTATATGTATATAAGCAGCTAATGACATATTCCTCAGTGTGCAAAATGACCGCGACAATTTCTAAGAAAAAGTTTGCTACCATAACAGTATTACTCAGGTGTTGCAGTTAAGAAATCAATATTGTTTATGTATTTGATATCCTTGATATTGTTCAGTTACTACTATATAGATAGAATATAAATCGACTCGGTATCGAATTTTCAGCCCAATTTTGTATTATAAATATGTATGTATGTATTACTATATTTACTCATGTATAATATATATTCGTTTATATATATTCGATATTCAAATCTGTTTAGATGGGTTAAAGTAACTTATATGCCCAACGCGGCCGGGTGTTGTTATAACTATGAAAGATTGCTTGTATATGTATACTAAAATTTAATTACATAATTACTTTCATCGCTTTGTACATCGAATGTTTGTCAACAATAGCGCGTGTGTGTAGCATGTCTGGACATGCAATCATGTATGTCATATATCACATGCTCTTCACATGCTTTTCCTCAAAATAGTGTGCTATGATCTTGATGCCACACATTCTAAGAAATACTATGTAATTACGAAAGGACACAAGAACTAACCAAACTAGTGAGTAAGTTTAAACTTTAACTATTTTAAAACGATTGTGAAACAAGCTTAACAACTTAAATTAATCACTGTTGTTGACGTGGATGAAAGCGTGTATGTGGACATTGGTGTGAGAGGAAACCGGACTGCCCGGCGAGAACACACCTGTCCGATCTGGCGACCATCGTACAGTCTTCCCGGTCCGAGGATCGAACCCTGATTGCAATGGTGAGAGGCGAGCACGGTAACCACTGCGCTAATCGGACAGCATACTGAGCAATCTAGTGATCTAGGACAGCCTAGACACAATAACTTAGAAATATCATATTTGTATATACACTTGACGTTTGTAAAGCCGACAGTACATCGATGCGGTTAAGTTGAAAACCATAACTGCCACATACGTGTATCAAAACTGTCTGCATACCTCTGAATGATAACACAGTTGATGCTTTCTTATTGTATAGTGTTGTTTGTCCTCTTGTGTTGTTATTTTATTGGTGAATGGTGCCAGATCCAAGGAGCCCGTTTCGGGAAAATATGTTCCGACCTATAACAAAAAAATGGTCATCAAACATAAATTATTGTCTAAACTATATACTCGAGAACATAGAAAACGCACACTTCGGATAAGTGTGTTTTTACATGAAAAACAATAACTATATAAATTCATAGTTGTAAACATTATGAAATATTTTTAGTTGTACAGTTTGTGTTTTGTAATAAAGATGCGATACATCTTTAATGGAATGCTTCGTATTTCGGGATCAATTAATAATACTCATATAATGTAGGTGTGCGTTTTCTATGTCCTCAAATATACGTATGTGTGTTGAAGAATATTATGTCTAAAAATGACTTGCACACATTATTTCAGTACGTCCAGTCGACATACATATTTGTTTTTATCCCCTGATTCTAATACAAAATGCAGTGTTTGAAAAGACCAGCTTGACTTGAAGACTATTTGTGCAAATAGATGCATTGTGTTCGCAATTTATCTCAATTATCAGAACTTGGACAAATGTCAAGCTTAATTGACCCACGTTTATGATTGAACATTTGGACCACATGATATGTGTTAATTAAATGCATGGCAACCAATCATTAAATGGTAATACCGAAACATATTTTACAACTAGAAGTGGCCATCTTGGTTGTCTGATGTTTTCAATTAGTGGGCCCGTTTCTGCAACTGCAAGACAAACACCAAACAGTACAGTGTGAGTATGATTATATCTCTAAACATACGTACATCTTCGTCAAAGGTAACACTGGCATTAACTTCTTGCTCAAAAATCAGCCGGCAACCGTCTATAGCTGTGTTCTTCAATGGTAGTAGTGTAAGAATGTAGATGTGTGTATTGCGATATCTCTGTAATTAACTCATATACATACGTAAAGGCAACACATTTCTTTTAATGCTTTGCAATGGGTGACATGCTTTTCTCAGTGAAAGAAAACTCCATCTTACACATATTTGACACGGTAAAATATTGTATGTCCTATGCCACCGGTTGTATTTCGTATTCCTGCGCCGTTAGGTTAGATGCAATTTCTATTTTCTGACTATCATGAACAGTTAATTATTAAATAATATATTCTAATGAATTTGTTTTGTCTGTAGATTTTAATTTTGACTGCAAGCAGAAAGTAATTGGACAATTATACAGGAACTATTTCTTATTACGGACGTTCACACTAACAAAAGTGGTTGTGCGGATATGTCACGTAGTGCAATGAGGCTCCAGACAGGGCAGCTAAAATTAATAGCATGCCAGTTGATCGCACATATTTTAATCACTTTTATTTAAATGAGCTTTATGCATTTTCTTGTAGGTCGTTACTTACAAGGTAGGTTGTTGTTTTGTTTTTTGATGAAAATATATATGAAAAATAACAGTGCATGTTATCTGCTCAAATGCCCAATATAGGCATTTTAATTGGGAATTAATGGACATTCCCTTTTTTAAATGGACAGCGTTAATAGTTATATGTTATCATGCTCTAATATGATACATAATCTACATACACTATTTACAATCTAAGAAACAATGAATCGACCCACAAGTCATAGCAACATATAATACAAACTAAATGACAGGAATGGAACTAAAAGCGTTATAGATGATTTCTTATTTGATGGCGGTATTTGAATGCATATTCACATGTTCAATTTTAAATTCAAGATGAATGGGACAGCAACAGCCATCGATTTCTTCAACCTGTGAAACGTACGCGTGTACAGAACTTTGCTATTCAGAACATGAAGAAAAAAGAAGCAAAGCTACCCTCCTCACAGAGGGACAAATGCTGAGAGCCTGTGTCCGTATGCTCATAGTCGTTGCAGAGAAAACAGCACTTGACCTTCGGAATGTTCTCTCCTGCCCAATTACGCCATATCCACTGTCACTCGCACACTGTGATGGGGCTGATGTGAACAGTGGAACAAAATCAGCATTGTTGAAAAAGTTTGAGTCCCTCCAGACAGAAACAATCACAGAAGCCGAGTTACCGAGGAGTTATGTACAGGTATATGATGGAGGAAATCTTCTTCATTCCGTCCTCTCACAAACAAACATGGGAGCAGCATACGCATCAACTGCTCGGACCATGCTGTGGTAAGTTCAGGGAGGGTTAATGAAGCACATGTTTGTTTTGACAAGTACGGTGAGAACTCCACCAAGGACAGTGAGAGAAAGTTGCGGTGTGCAGTTGATTCAGTATATGTCATAACCGGGGCAGATCAGACAATCGGACAGAGTGGGGAAACACTGCTCACCAATGGAGTATTCAAGAATGAACTTGCCAAGTTTCTCTTGCAATAGTGGTGGAAAGATCATTACTGGAATATCTTTGGTGGAAATACCTTGCTTGCTTCTTATGGCGGTGAGTGCTTTCAGTATGTCCATGATGAGCACCATCATATTACTGTAACCAGCCCATGAAGAGGCCGATACGCTGATTGCTTTCCACATCGCAAATATCACAGCAGGCAATGTTATGGTGAGGGCATCTGACACCGATGTCTTAGTGATATTGATTGGTGCCCTTGGACAGCAATGCCGAGAAGTCCGGGCTATGGCTAACATCATCATGTACTGTGGGGTGCGAAACAGCAGGAGGTACATCAATGTGACCAACATTGCTGACGTCCTTGAAGAGCGGAAACCTGGACTTCCCAAAGCACTGCCCAGATACCGTGCCTTCACTGGATGTGACTTTACATCGGCCTTTTACAGGTTGGCACAAGATATTTGTGTCTCAGTAAAATGTCTCGGTGTTGGTGCTATGGTTTAATTAGCCATAGCATTTGTTTAAAATTTGATATATGGTGCACTTTGTTTGTGCGGATAATAAATCTTAAATGAAAAAACTCGGGATAACCGGATTCATATGTTTGAGCACTGATTGAATGGTCTCATTTTGAATTTGTACCCGATTTTTCAGGAAAGGCAAAACTAAACCCCTCGATCAGAGAGAAGGATACGACTGGCTGCTACGTTAACTCTTCATCAGTATGGGCGAGGTGCATGGTAGTGTTGATCTGGATGTCGCATCGGAGTTTGTCTGTCGCATGTATGCACACAGCAAGACTCAATATGTCAATGAAGCACGATAAAACAAACTGATGCAAATGACTGGCAAAGTTGATCATGTAATTAAGGCACAAGAACCTTTAATATGATCATCATTATAAAATTAGAATACCTTACAGCATGTGCAGTTTTAGAGGGGGCGGAAGGGGCGTATGCCCCCCCCCCTATTGAAAATCACTAATATTACCTCTGTATAATGTTAATTTTTCAAATCGGACCATTATTAACAAAGTTATAGTGGAAGAAAATGTGCACACAGCCGGCATCCATATATTAAGTGTAAGCTGTAGGCTATTTGGTACCCCAATTTCTGTTCTGGACCCTACTTTGCACATGTACATGATAGAAAAAAATATGTTTAA
>CM026396.1:2681956-2705928 GCA_014843695.1 Archivesica marissinica
GTATGCCTCGGCAACTATAGGCTGTAGTACTACCAGGACTGCAAGACTGCTGTATGCCTAGACAACTGTAGGGTGTATTCCAGGACTGCTGTATGCCTCGGCAACTGTAGGGGTACTGCAAGACTGCTGTATGCCTAGACAACTATAGGTGTGTACTGCAAGACTGCTGTATGCCTCGGCAACTATAGGGGTGTACTCCAGGACTGCAAGACTGCTGTATGCCTCGGCAACTATAGGGGTGAACTGCAAGACTGCTGTATGCCTAGACAACTGTAGGGTGTACTCCAGGACTGCTGTATGCCTCGGCAACTGTAGGGGTGTACTGCAAGACTGCTGTATGCCTAGACAACTATAGGGCTGTACTGCAAGACTGCTGTATGCCTAGACAACTATAGGGGTGTACTGCAAGACTGCTGTATGCCTAGGCAACTATAGGGGTGTACTCCAGGACTGCAAGACTGCTGTATGCCTCGTCAACTATAGAGGTGTACTCCAGGACTGCAAGACTGCTGTATGCCTCATCAACTATAGAGGTGTACTCCAGGACTGCAATACTGCTGTATGCCTCAGCAACTATAGGGGTGTACTCCAGGACTGCAATACTGCTGTATGCCTCGGCAACTATATGGGTGTACTCCAGGACTGCAAGACTGCTGTATGCCTCAGCAACTATAGGGGTGTACTCCAGGACTGCAAGACTGCTGTATGCCTCAGCAACTATATGGATGTACTCCAGGACTGCAAGACTGCTGTATGCCTCAGCAACTATAGGGGTGTACTCCAGGACTGCAAGACTGCTGTATGCCTCGGCAACTATAGGGGTGTACTCCAGGACTGCAAGACTGCTGTATGCCTAGACAACTGTAGGGTGTACTCCAGGACTGCTGTATGCCTCGGCAACTGTAGGTGTGTACTCCAGGACTGCAAGACTGCTGTATGCCTCGGCAACTATAGGGTGTACTCCAGGACTGCAAGACTGCTGTATGCCTCGGCAACTATAGGGGAACTGCAAGACTGCTGTATGCCTAGACAACTGTAGGGTGTACTCCAGGACTGCTGTATG
This sequence comes from Archivesica marissinica, assembly GCA_014843695.1. Taxonomy (NCBI): domain Eukaryota; kingdom Metazoa; phylum Mollusca; class Bivalvia; order Venerida; family Vesicomyidae; genus Archivesica; species Archivesica marissinica. The sequence continues at coordinate 2,683,020 of CM026396.1, forward strand.
CCTCGGCAACTGTAGGGGTGTACTGCAAGACTGCTGTATGCCTAGACAACTATAGGGCTGTACTGCAAGACTGCTGTATGCCTAGACAACTATAGGGGTGTACTGCAAGACTGCTGTATGCCTAGGCAACTATAGGGTGTACTCCAGACCAAGACTGCTGTATGCCTCGTCAACTGTAGAGGTGTACCAACTGCAAGACTGCTGTATGCCTCAGCAACTATAGGGGTGTACCCAACCCAACCACCCCAACAACCCAACTGCAAGACTGCTGTATGCCTCGGCAACTATAGGGGTGTACTCCAGGACTGCAAGACTGCTGTATGCCTCGCAACTATATGGGTACCCAGACTGCAAGACTGCTGTATGCCTCAGCAACTATAGGGGTGTACCCAACTGCAAGACTGCTGTATGCCTCAGCAACTATATGGCTGTACCCAACTGCAAGACTGCTGTATGCCTAGACAACTATAGGGGTGTACCCAACTGCAAGACTGCTGTATGCCTAGGCAACTATAGGGGTGTACTCCAGGACTGCAAACCACCAACAACAACCCAGACTGCTGTATGCCTCGTCAACTGTAGATGTGTACTCCAGGACTGCAAGACTGCTGTATGCCTCAGCAACTATAGGGGTGTACTCCAGGACTGCAATACTGCTGTATGCCTCGGCAACTATAGGGGTGTACTCCATGACTGCAAGACTGCTGTATGCCTCGGCAACTATAGGGGTGTACTCCAGGACTGCAAGACTGCTGTATGCCTCGGCAACTATATGGGTGTACTCCAGGACTGCAAGACTGCTGTATGCCTCAGCAACTATAGGGGTGTACTCCAGGACTGCAAGACTGCTGTATGCCTCAGCAACTATATGGGTGTACTCCAGGACTGCAAGACTGCTGTATGCCTCGGCAACTATAGGGGTGTACTCCAGGACTGCAAGACTGCTGTATGCCTCGGCAACTATAGGGGTGTACTCCAGGACTGCAAGACTGCTGTATGCCTAGACAACTGTATGCCTCGGCAACTATAGGGGTGTACTCCAGGACTGCAAGACTGCTGTATGCCTCGGCAACTATAGGGGTGTACTCCAGGACTGCAAGACTGCTGTATGCCTCGGCAACTATAGGGGTGTACTCCAGGACTGCAAGACTGCTGTATGCCTAGACAACTGTAGGGTGTACTCCAGGACTGCTGTATGCCTCGGCAACTGTAGGTGTGTACTCCAGGACTGCAAGACTGCTGTATGCCTCGGCAACTATAGGGGTGTACTCCAGGACTGCAAGACTGCTGTATGCCTCGGCAACTATAGGGGTGTACTCCAGGACTGCAAGACTGCTGTATGCCTCGGCAACTATAGGGGTGTACTCCAGGACTGCAAGACTGCTGTATGCCTAGACAACTGTAGGGTGTACTCCAGGACTGCTGTATGCCTCGGCAACTGTAGGGGTGTACTGCAAGACTGCTGTATGCCTAGACAACTATAGGTGTGTACTGCAAGACTGCTGTATGCCTCGGCAACTATAGGGGTGTACTCCAGGACTGCAAGACTGCTGTATGCCTCGGCAACTATAGGGGTGAACTGCAAGACTGCTGTATGCCTAGACAACTGTAGGGTGTACTCCAGGACTGCTGTATGCCTCGGCAACTGTAGGGGTGTACTGCAAGACTGCTGTATGCCTAGACAACTATAGGGCTGTACTGCAAGACTGCTGTATGCCTAGACAACTATAGGGGTGTACTGCAAGACTGCTGTATGCCTAGGCAACTATAGGGGTGTACTCCAGGACTGCAAGACTGCTGTATGCCTCGGCAACTATAGGGGTGTACTCCAGGACTGCAAGACTGCTGTATGCCTCGTCAACTGTAGAGGTGTATTCCAGGACTGCAAGACTGCTGTATGCCTCAGCAACTATAGGGGTGTACTCCAGGACTGCCATACTGCTGTATGCCTCGGCAACTGTAGGGGTGTACTCCAGGACTGCAAGACTGCTGTATGCCTCGGCAACTATAGGGGTGTACTCCAGGACTGCAAGACTGCTGTATGCCTCGGCAACTATTGGGGTGAACTGCAAGACTGCTGTATGCCTCGGCAACTATAGGGGTGTACTCCAGGACTGCAAGACTGCTGTATGCCTCGACAACTATAGGGGTGTACTCCAGGACTGCAAGACTGCTGTATGCCTCGGCAACTATTGGGGTGAACTGCAAGACTGCTGTATGCCTCGGCAACTATAGGGGTGTACTCCAGGACTGCAAGACTGCTGTATGCCTCGGCAACTATAGGGGTGTGTACTGCAAGACTGCTGTATGCCTCGGCAACTGTAGGGGTGTACTCCAGGACTGCAAGACTACTGTATGCCTAGGCAACTGTAGGGGTGCACTCCAGGACTGCAAGACTGCTGTATGCCTAGGCAACTGTAGGGGTGTACTCCAGGACTGCAAGACTGCTGTATGCCTAGGCAACTGTAGGGTTCCACTCCTGTGCGTGAGCATTACTCTTTCTTCAAGCCCTTTGATAATATGATTAATAGGCCCCCCCGTCTTTAAGAAGGAATGAGGGTACTTTTAACATATAAATATTTCATTTACACATGAGCCCAGCACGTTATTCCATATAGATGTTTCTTTTACAGCCGAGCTTGGGGACTTTAATCCAGATGAGCATCGAGACGGGTATTTATCAGAGTTTCGTTTTGTACCGGGACAAGATGAAGAGTTTGAAAAGGAAGTAGCAAAACACCATCAGTCTCACAGGTTTGTTGTATACTTCCTGTAGTACCATACATCTTGCAGGTTTGTTGTATACTTCCTGTAGTACCATACATCTTGCAGGTTTGTTGTATACTTCCTGTAGTACCATACATCTCGCAGGTTTGTTGTATACTTCCTGTAGTACCATCCATCTCACAGGTTTATCTTGTATACTTCCTGTAGTACCATCCATCTCACAGGTCTGTTGTATACTTCCTGTAGTACCATCAATATCATGGGTTTGTTGTATACTTCCTGTAGTACCATCCATTTCACAGGTTGTTGTATACTTCCTGTAGTACCATCAATATCATGGGTTTGTTGTATACTTCCTGTAGTACCATCAGTCTCGCATGTTTGTTGTATACTTCCTGTAGTACCATCCATCTCATAGGTTTGTTGTATACTTCCTGTAGTACCATCCATCTCACAGGTTTGTTGTATACTTCCTGTAGTACCATCCATCTCACAGGTTTGTTGTATACTTCCTGTAGTACCATCCATCTCACAGGTTTGTTGTATACTTCCTGTAGTACCATCCATCTCACAGGTGTGTTGTATACTTCCTGTAGTACCATCCATCTCACAGGTTTGTTGTATACTTCCTGTAGTACCATCAGTCTCATAGGTTTGTTGTATACTTCCTGTAGTACCATCAATATCACAGGTTTGTTGTATACTTCCTGTAGTACCATCAGTCTCACATGTTTGTTCTATACTTCCTGTAGTACCATCCATCTCACAGGTTTGTTGTATACTTCCTGTAACACCATACATCTCACATGTTTGTCTTGTTGTATACTTCCTGTAGTACCATCCATCTCACATATTTGTTGTATACTTCCTGTAACACCATGCATCTCACGTGTTTGTCTTGTTGTATACTTCCTGTAGTACCATGTGTACCTTATTAGGGTCAGACGGGGGATCGAACCTGGGATCCCTGGATTATCAATCCAGCGTGTTACCACTGGACTACAGATCAGTCTGTAAACTGTTGAGCCTGGCTTATGCCATGTTTTATATGTGTGGGTCTGTACCTTAAATTGTAGTGGCCTCTTTGTTATTTTGTAGGGGTCAGACTCCGGCTGATGCAGAATACAACTATCTGGACAAAGCCAAACGTCTAGAGATGTATGGGGTGGATCTACACAAAGCTAGGGTAAGCTATCTAAAGTTACTCACAAATGAGATTAGTTTATACAAATTAATTTTAGCTCGATTGCGAGACAAGTTCCTACAACTTATATTGATCACTCTCGAGACCTCATTCCCGATGGAATCCATCGCCAAGAGGGAGAGAGAAGAGGCAAATTTTATTTGAATTCTGATTCAAATGCTATGTAAAGTCGGTAGATCAGATCAGATAGAATATAGACTTTTTATAGTTTTTTTGTCGATTTGATAGGATGATAGGACAGATAGAGAGAATAGACTGGTTCTGGTAGTTCTGATAAATAGGACAGAATACACCAGTAGTCTGGTTTTCTTATATACAAATTTATTTTAGCTCGATTGCGAAACAAGTTCTTATAACTTATATTAATCACTCTCGAGACCTCATTCCTGATGGAATCCATCGCCACGAGTGAGAGAGAAGAGGCAATGTGGAAATTAAATGCCTTGCCTAAGGGCACAATCGTAACGGCTCCAGACTGGTTTTGTTGTTCTCATAAGAAGATAGAACAGACTAGCCTTGTTTTTGTAGTTTTTGTAGAGAGATTGGACATAATCTAGACTGGATTTTATAGTTAGGAATATAATCTTGTTTTAGTAGTTCTTGTAGAGAGATTGGACATAATCTATACTGGATTTTATAGTTAGGAATATAATCTTGTTTTAGTAGTTCTTGTAGAGAGATTGGACATAATCTATACTGGATTTTATAGTTAGGAATATAATCTTGTTTTAGTAGTTCTTGTAGAGAGATTGGACATAATCTAGACTGGATTTTATAGTTAGGAATATAATCTTGTTTGTGTAGTTCTTGTAGAGAGATTGGACATAATCTAGACTGGATTTTATAGTTAAGAATATAATCTTGTTTTTGTAGTTCTTGTAGAGAGATTGGACATAATCTAGACTGGATTTTATAGTTAAGAATATAATCTTGTTTTTGTAGTTCTTGTAGAGAGATTGGACATAATCTAGACTGGATTTTATAGTTAGGAATATAATCTTGTTTTTGTAGTTCTTGTAGAGAGATTGGACATAATCTAGACTGGATTTTATAGTTAGGAATATAACCTTGTTTTTGTAGTTCTTGTAGAGAGATTGGACATAATCTATACTGGATTTTATAGTTAGGAATATAACCTTGTTTTTGTAGTTCTTGTAGAGAGATTGGACATAATCTAGACTGGATTTTATAGTTAGGAATATAACTTTGTTTTTGTAGTTCTTGTAGAGAGATTGGACATAATCTAGACTGGATTTTATAGTTAGGAATATAATCTTGTTTTGTAGTTCTTGTAGAGAGATTGGACATAATCTATACTGGATTTTATAGTTAAGAATATAATCTTGTTTTGTAGTTCTTGTAGAGAGATTGGACATAATCTAGACTGGATTTTATAGTTAAGAATATAATCTTGTTTTAGTAGTTCTCATAGAAAGGCAGAACAGAACACTGTCCTTGATTGGATAGAATATAGACTAGTTTTGGTAGTTCTGATAGAGATAGGACAGAAGATAGACTGGTTTTGATAGTTCTGATAGAGGTAGGACAGAAGATAGACTGGTTTGGATAGTTCTGATATAGAGATAGGACAGAAGATAGACTGGTTTGGATAGTTCTGATAGAGAGATAGGACAGAAGATAGACTGGTTTGGATAGTTCTGATAGAGAGATAGGACAGAAGATAGACTGGTTTGGATAGTTCTGATATAGAGATAGGACAGAAGATAGACTGGTTTGGATAGTTCTGATAGAGAGATAAGACAGAAGATAGACTGGTTTGGATAGTTCTGATAGAGAGATAGGACAGAAGATAGACTGGTTTGGATAGTTCTGATAGAGAGATAGGACAGAAGATAGACTGGTTTGGATAGTTCTGATAGAGAGATAGGATAGAAGATAGACTGGTTTGGATAGTTCTGATAGAGAGATAGGACAGCAGATAGACTGGTTTGGATAGTTCTGATAGAGAGATAGGACAGAAGATAGACTTGTTTGGAGAGTTCTGATAGATAGGACAGAAGATAGACTGGTTTTTGTAGTTCTGATAGAGAGATAGGACAGAAGATAGACTGGTTTGGATAGTTCTGTTATGTTATGTTATATTTCGGGTTTTACGCCTGCATCAGCACCATTTTGGGCTATATCGCCGGCGGGCAGTTTACTTAACAACACCTTTCCTGGGCAGGCTCCAGCGGTTAACCAGTACTTGGGTGCACCAACCTCCGTAAGAAACTGCCAACTTTTTCATATAAATGAGACACGGCCTGAGCGGGGCTCGAACCCGTGACCATCAGTGATGATAGGTTACAGTGGTATACAAGTCAGTGACCTTAACCACTCGACCACGGAGGCGGACTCTTGGATAGTTCTGATAGATAGATAGATAGATAGATAGATAGATAGATAGATAGATAGATAGATAGATAGATAGATAGATAGATAGATAGATAGATAGATAGATAGATAGATAGATAGATAGATAGATAGATAGATAGATAGATAGATAGATAGATAGATAGATAGATAGATAGATAGATAGATAGATAGATAGATAGATAGATAGATAGATAGATAGATAGATAGATAGATAGATAGATAGATAGATAGATAGATAGATAGATAGATAGATAGATAGATAGATAGATAGATAGATAGATAGATATAGATAGATAGATAGATAGATAGATAATAGATAGATAGATAGATAGATAGATAGATAGATAGATAGATAGATAGATAGATAGATAGATAGATAGATAGATAGATAGATAGATAGATAGATAGATAGATAGATAGATAGATAGAAGATAGATAGATAGATAGATAGATAGATAGATAGATAGATAGATAGATAGATAGATAGATAGATAGATAGATAGATAGATAGATAGATAGGACAGAAGATAGACTGGTTTGGAGAGTTCTGATAGATAGGACAGAAGATAGACTGTTTTGGATAGTTCTGATAGATAGGACAGAAGATATACTGGTTTGGATAGTTCTGATAGAGAGATATGACAAAAGATAGACTTGTTTTTGTAGTTCTGATAGAGAGATAGGACAGAAGATAGACTGGATTTTGTAGTTCTGATAGAGAGATAGGACAGAAGATAGACTGGTTTGGATAGTTCTGATAGATAGGACAGAAGATATACTGGTTTGGATAGTTCTGATAGATAGGACAGAAGATATACTGGTTTGGATAGTTCTGATAGATAGGACAGAAGATATACTGGTTTGGATAGTTCTGATAGATAGGACAGAAGATAAGACTGGTTTTTGTAGTTCTGATAGAGAGATAGGACAGAAGATAGACTGGTTTGGATAGTTCTGATAGAGAGATAGGACAGAAGATAAGACTGGTTTTTGTAGTTCTGATATAGAGATAGGACAGAAGATAGACTGGTTTGGATAGTTCTGATAGATAGGACAGAAGATAAGACTGGTTTTTGTAGTTCTGATATAGAGATAGGACAGAAAATAGACTAGTTTTTGTAGTTCAGATATAGAGATAGGACAGAAGATAGACTTGTTTTGTAGTTCTGATATAGAGATAGGACAGAAAATAGACTGGTTTTTGTAGTTCTGATATAGAGATAGGACAGAAAATAGACTGGTTTTTGTAGTTCTGATATAGAGCTAGGACAGAAAATAGACTGGTTTTTGTAATTCTGATATAGAGATAGGACAGAAGATAGACTGGTTTGTAGCTCTGATAGAGAGATAGGACAGAAGATAGACTGGTTTTTGTAGTTCTGATAGAGAGATAGGACAGAAAATAGACTGGTTTTTGTAGTTCAGATATAGAGATAGGACAGAAGATAGACTTGTTTTGTAGTTCTGATATAGAGATAGGACAGAAAATAGACTGGTTTTTGTAGTTCTGATATAGAGATAGGACAGAAAATAGACTGGTTTTTGTAGTTCTGATATAGAGCTAGGACAGAAAATAGACTGGTTTTTGTAATTCTGATATTGAGATAGGACAGAAGATAGACTGGTTTTGTAGCTCTGATAGAGAGATAGGACAGAAGATAGACTGGTTTTTGTAGTTCTGATAGAGAGATAGGACAGAAAATAGACTGGTTTTTGTAGTTCTGATATAGAGATAGGACAGAAGATAGACTGGTTTGGCTAGTTCTCATAGAGACAGAGGGCAGCATATAGACTTGTTTTTTGTAGTTCTGATAGAGACATAGGAGAGAGATATAGACTGGTTTGGGTAGTTCTCGTAGAGATATAGGACATACTATTGACTTGTTTTGATAGTTCTGATTAGAGGACAGAATATAGACTGGTTTTGGTAATATTAGCAACCTAATAATTTCAAATCAGTATTATGAAATAAGTTTTTAATGACACGAATCTGTATTTATTCAGATAATTTCACTATTAAGATTGGTAAGTTTTTGTTGATCAGTCAAGTTTTCATTGTTCTGAGATATTTCTAGGATTTTACTTTGCTTTTCAAGTTTGTGGTTTACTTGTTCATTTTAATTATGGTCAAAAGTTTCATCATCTATAGACTTTGGTTGAAGTTTTCATCTGTAGTATCATTTATTTGAAGTGTGGGTTCTAAGGAAATTTAAAAACATAACCAGACTAAGTTAGGAATGGGTGTTTTGATTTTGCTTTATTTGTTGTAATAAATTATCCATAAAATTTAAAAAGGAAAGGAGATGTTCTGTGAAGATGACTGCATGATAGATAGGATATGTAGGCGGGTATGATGTTCTGTGAAGATGACTGCATGATAAGTAGGATATGTAGGCGGGTATCACAGGTTGGCTGTATCAGACCTCAGTGGTGGCTGAGTGGTTACGGTCGTTGACTTTAAATCAGTTGACCCTCACCGTTGTATGTTCAAATCTCACAGTGGTGTCGAATTATTTCATGTGAGAAAACTATCGAGCTGGCTTGTGGAAAGTCGGTGGTTATACCCGGGTCTGTGCCTGAAATATGCTCAGAATGGCATCTGAGGTCTTCCTCCACCAATAACAGCATGGCGAGTCGACACATGACCTAAGCTGTCAGGTTGACTCGTTCATTCATTCCGCCCTTTCAATCGGCTTTTATGAAACTTCACCCAGCCTTGTGGAAGTACACATGTTTGCCTAGTCCTTGTGGAAGTACACATGTTTGCCTAGTCCTTGTGGAAGTACACATGTTTGCCTAGTCCTTGTGGAAGTACACATGTTTGCCCAGCCTTGTGGAAGTACACATGTTTGCCCAGCCTTATGGAAGTACACATGTTTGCCCAGCCTTGTGGAAGTACACATGTTTGCCCAGCCTTGTGGAAGTACACATGTTTGCCCAGCCTTATGGAAGTACACATGTTTGCCCAGCCTTGTGGAAGTACACATGTTTGCCCAGCCTTGTGGAAGTACACATGTTCACCCAGCCTTGTGGAAGTACACATGTTAACCCAGCCTTGTGGAAGTACACATGTTAACCCAGCCTTGTGGAAGTACACATGTTTGCCCAGCCTTGTGGAAGTACACATGTTCACCCAGCCTTGTGGAAGTACACATGTTAACCCAGCCTTGTGGAAGTACACATGTTAACCCAGCCTTGTGGAAGTACACATGTTTGCCTAGTCCTTGTGGAAGTACACATGTTTGCCTAGTCCTTGTGGAAGTACACATGTTAACCCAGCCTTGTGGAAGTACACATGTTCACCCAGCCTTGTGGAAGTACACATGTTCACCCAGCCTTGTGTAAGTACACATGTTTAGCCTTGTGGAAGTACACATGTTTGCCCAGCCTTGTGGAAGTACACATGTTAACCCAGCCATGTGGAAGTACACATGTTCACCCAGCCTTGTGGAAGTACACATGTTTGCTCAGCCTTATGGAAGTACACATGTTTGCCCAGCCATGTGGAAGTTCAAATATTGAAATTTCTTGCAACATTTGTTTGCAATTGGTTCACATGAAATATTACCCGTCAAGCAATCACTTAACCTGTGTCCTACGTGTATGCATACACACTCTGAGATATGTATTCTTAAATTATTTTTATCAGATAACTTTGCTTGTATTCAGTGTAATACAGTCATCTCATAATTTGTTATATGTACACACGTGTAATGACACCTGAAAGGATTCTGATTTGTTGAGAAAATAATCCTTACAAATTGTAAATTAAACTGTAAAGTATGCATATTTCTAGGGGAACAGGTACATAACATTAATGATAAGACAAATGACGGTTGAAAAGAAATCTCAATGCAATTATAATGCTGTTTAAAATATAACGCTGCTTTGCATAGTGACGTCATGAATAGTTGCGATGATACTTGGCGCGAAAATGAAAGTATCAACGTTATTTATTAAAACGACCGCGTTATGGTAATGTGATAAATTGATCTTACACTCGTCGCGATTTCATACCATATTTTATGAAACTCGATTTTGAATTTTGTTAAAATATAAATTATGAAATCACCACTCATGTAGTATATATATACTGTAGATAGATATTTGTTTATACCGTATTTAGCTATGTATAGTGCGCTATCGTGTATAATGCGCACCCACGATTTGGCACGAAAATCGGGGGAAAAACTGAGTTCCGATGTATACTGCGCACGTGAAAAACGCAATTTTCCAAGTCAAAATTTAACATTTCTCAAGAATCGCTAAAAATTGTGCTCCGTGATTTTTACAACTTATATTAATCACTCGAGATACCTCATCGAGTAACGGTAACGCACTCCGGCACACCTGCTCAAATTTCTCAACACGTTCTCAAACATCTGAACACGTTCTCAAACATGTCAGCAGATACTCAAACTTCTCAACATGTGTAGCCTACCTAATTAACTGGGACCCATTGTGAAAGGTTTGTCGAAATTAATTATCGCTACAAACAATTGAAATACTGCAGCCAAAAAAGTTTTTTTTATGCAATGCATTGTACATAGTAAATATTTCCCGTAAAAATAACCAACACATCGTGTCTTTAATCATGTCGTATTTAAAAACATACGGTATATTAAATCAAATAAACTATTATTACAAAGATTCTTTATCTCTATGATATCGTACATATGCTGGTCGCTTTATGCGGCGAAGTACGCGAAAAGTACAGGAAATATTACATACGATAAAACCACGTGATGTTATCAAATCGCCATTTTTTTTATGCATTTACTAATTTCAATTAAATTCTTCAAAGTTTGCCAAAATAAACGCAATATATGCTAATTTTGTGGTCTTATTCATTTCATTTATTTATATAGACTATCGGCAACTGGTTTTAATAGCTAGTTTATAACGTTTGTCGAATGTAACAAATTATAGAATAACTGTGGGCCGTTCGGGTCGAATTTCACGAAATATTGATCAATTTTGGTCCGGAAAAAAATGTCCTGATGTACTGGTGTATAATGCGCAGTAGATAAAATGGATGAGGATTTCAGTAAGAAATGTGCGCACTATACATAGCTAAATACGGTATTTTTATCAGCTATACATATACATCAGTTAGATGTAGATATCATAAGATAAGATAAGATACTGTAACTTTTATTTTGAGTCGGCAAGACTTTTTTACAATTAACAGGGATCATTTTAGAGGGCGATGTGGGCGAAATAGTCGCTCTAGGGACCCTGACTTCGCCCACTGGGGGCCCCACTTCTCCCTTCTAGTAAGATATACACTGGCCCATTATAAAGCACTCCTTCTCTTCAAATGTTGTATTTAATGGTTACTGTGCATTTTAACCCTATTTTGCAGAAGTATATTAAAGAACACAATTTAAGGAAGCCATCACGCGCTTTCTCACTTCTCCCAAAAATTCTGACCTAGAATGAACCCTGAATTAACATAAGCTCTATGAGCATAGAGCTTTATAACCGACATCAGTTTGTTTTAAGCACATGTTGCTCTAGGACGACGTGTGTGAACAGACTTGTAGCCACTATCTCTCCGTTGCTGGATCAGTGGAGGTGAACAGAACACTTGGTTTTGTGATTGATTATCTCTGTGATTCCAGCATGCATTTTTAAAACGTTATTTATTTTACAACGATTGCGAAGCAAGTTTTAACAACTTGTATTAATCACTCTCGTTGGCGCGGATGAAAGTGTAAATGTGGTCATTTGTGTGGGAGGAAACCGGAGTACGTGGAGAAAACCCACCTGCCCGATCTGGCGACCACTGTACCATCTCACATACTTCCCGGTCTGAAGATCGAACCCGAGTTGCATTGATGAGAAGCGAGCATGCTAATAGTACAGCATGACAGAATTCATCCCATCTCGATCAAGACATGAAACCAAAATTTTGTGTTTGTGTCGGTACCATATTATTAGTGATTTCCTTTTTAAAAGCCAATTAGCTGTCCTATTAGTGCAGTGGTTAGTGCGCTCCTTCTCACCAATGCAACCCGGGTTCGATCCTTGGACCTGGAAGTATGTGAGATGGTACTGTGGTCACCAGATCGGACAGATGGGTTTTCTCCGGGTACTCTGGTTTCGTCCCACACGAATGACCACTTGTACGCTTTCGTCCGCGCCAACAAGAGTGATTAATATAAGTTGTTAGAACTTGCTTCGCAATCGTTGTAAAATAAATAAAGTTTAAAACTAAAAGCCAATTAAGTGTGACTGTTATTGTATCAACAACAATGCTACATTTTGTGACTGTTATTGTATCAACAATGCTACATTTTGTGACTGGTTTCTTAGGTTACTCAGCTGTCTGCGGAGAGAGTTCTGCTCCCTAGAATGACCAAGGCAAGCATTCTTGTGCAACCAGAAATATCCCTAACAACCCAGAATCATACCTGTGTTCTAATACATTATATGAGTAATATATTATTAATATGTGATAAGTACCTGGAAATCAGTGCAGTAATTCCAATAAAATTTAAAAAATGCTGATTTTTTAAAAATAATTAAGTAATGTGTTTAACTCGAATAAACAAACAGGTTCCATTAAGCAAATTGAGTGGACATTTATTTCTTTGAATTGGTGGAGAACAGTTCTAGAGCTTGTTTGCCAGCAGTTATTTGATGCACTGATGCCCAATATAATATTACTAACCATTCCATGCTGGTATAATCATGCAAAGACAGACAGATTATATTAGCAGATATCTGCTTTTCCTCATGGGGATTGATCAGATTTTATTCCATCTGGTGGAGCAATTAAATGTCAATCAGAACTATTGATAGGCTCAAATTCTTTCGCTTTCAGTGTCCACCAGATGAAATAAAATTTGATCATACACTGAAGCAAAACAAATTTTATTTTTATTTTATACTGTTTTGTGGATATTTTAAAAAAGGTGTTTTCCGCTTGTTATAACGTAATAGAATGCTATGCATGAAGAAACGTGACATTACAGCTGTGGTTAATTTGGTTTTAGTCCACCTCCGTGGTCGAGTGGTTACGGTTACTGAATTATATATACCATCGTAACCTATCGTCAATGATGGTGACGGGTCATTCAGACCACGTTTCTATATATGAAAATGTTGTCCAGTTTCTCTACGGAGATTGGTGCACCAAGTATTGGTTAACCGCTGGAGCCTGCCCAGGAAAGGTGTTGTTAGGGAAACAGCCCGTCGCTCATATGGGCAACCAGCAGCGACGTTAAATAAACTTAAATTTTTTTTTGATCTCAGCTGAAATATTTATTTAATTGAAAATTTTCTAATATGCAAAATCAACAATAATCATAAAGTAGAAATGCTTTTTTCAAAATATTTCCACCATTATCCTTTCTGTGGGTTATTGTGTTGAAGAGAATTACTAGTTGTACATGTATGTAGCAATCACTGGGTGGGTACAACTAACCATATCTCATGACCGCTAACAAGTTACATTGATTTGGTTATATGAACTTTGTACATGTGCAAAATGTGAATATGCGATCTCCGGAGTTGTTATTTCTTGTTGAATGATAATCCCTCACTCCCAGTACTGTGAGTTTGAGTTTGGGGGATGATATATTTCAAGTGAGGGAGATTCTTGGCACCTCTCGGTGTCTGAAAGCAATAAGAGGTAAAAATGTTTTTTTACCTCGATTATTCGAAGAATACGGACGGCTATTGTACTCGCCCTGGCGTCGGCCTCACCATTTGATTAAAAGTTTTATAACAAGTAGCTATCTCTATTGAACAATCTACTACATACCATTGAAACTTCACACAATTGTTTCCTATCAAAATGCGACATGTTTCAATCAAGTTCCATAACTCTTGTCATGTAATTTAACAGAATTGTTTCCCTTTTTACACTTAGAAAATCTGGTTGAAAGTGTTTTAGCAACATGGCTTTTCTCCTGAACCACTCATTGCATGCATGCTATTGAAGCTTCACATAGCTGTTTCTTATCAAAATATAAGCTGTATAAATCAAGTTCCATAACTCTTGTCACGTAATTTAACAGAATTGTTTCCCTTTTTACAAAAAATGTGGTTAAATCCACCTACAATGTATGCTAAGGTAAGCATTTTTTTTGTGACATTAACAAGATAACATTGTTTTAAACAACTCTGATCTCACCAACATACAATATAATCTTGCATGACATAATTACTAAGGCCAAAAATAAAAGTACCTGTGTTTTGGGTTTCCCTCCGAAAAAATTAGGGTTTGTAGGTCGGATTGACCTTTTTTGAGTTATTTATTAAAAATTGAGGGGTGCATGCACATCATTCATGTCCAGATTTATAGCAGCCAGGTCTTCAAGCGTGGAATTTCCATGAAGAAAGGGGTGCATGCATGCCCATGAACACATCGTCAATCATGGAATTCATTTGGAATGTTGAGTATGTAGTTGCCCATGTCTCTATGCCTGCCTACACAGGTACTTTATAGCCAGTACGCTGCCAGCTGCAGTTTGTCTGGTAGCCATTGCTGTAGGATCTTGTCTGGTAATCGAATAAACACAGTTTGGTTGTTGTATTTGTATGACAGAGTGCTAGCCTGAGATTTCATGAGATTTGGCAAAACATTTTTTTTTACCACAGATGCCTTTTTTTGTAAATTTGAAAATTTGTGAGTAAAAACCACTAGGGTTGCAGCCAAAAATAGGGTCCGTGAAAAAACACAGGTACCTGTTTTCTTGGCCTAAGATGACTTGAGGAGTTCAAGGTTTCAGGTAGGTTTCGTCTTTATTGGGCAGTTAGTGTTTTTGCATGGTACAGTAAAACCCCTCTAAACTGGACTTTAGAGGGGGTTCCGGATTAGAGGGTTTTTTATATTTAGCACAAAACATATAACAAAGCATAAATATGATGATTTTGTTTAGCGGAGAAACTGAAAACAACAGTTTAAAATGTTCTCATTACTCTATTATTTGATTGGTTGTTGCTAATATCCAATTGTGTTTCCATAGTGAAACACCAATTCCAATCAAGACCAATCAGCATTATCACAACTTTAGGTTACAGTTTACAAACAACCGATCAAAGGGATCAAACACATACCTGTACCTGTTCCGGCAATTATACGTAGTACAAAGTGTGATTTTCACAATGTGTGAAAAACACAGAGGCCGACTCTTGGCAGACATTAATTGATAAACAAAGGAACATTGCCACTTTTATGACAGTACACAAGGATATTTGTTTAACTGGCTCTTTTCATAATTGGCATGTCTGGTTTAGAGGGGTAATTTTGTGTTGAAAATACACAAAATGCTATGAACTTGTGTCCGATTTCCGGAGTAGAGGAGTTACGGATTACAGGGGTTTTTATATTACAATGAAAATAGAAGGGAACAATTCGGTACCGGAAAAAAAGGCCGGTTTGGAGGGGGTCCCGGATTAGAGGAGGTCTAGACCGGTTTAGAGGGGTTACCGTATACCCCCGTTTAAACGCCCCCTCCCTAATAAACGCCCCCCCCCCCATTTTGAACAAAAAAGGGAGAAAAAAAGTTCACCTCAGTGTCCGCTGCTATCGATGTCCGTGCTACTAGTAGTACTGGAATCACACTCATCCATGTCCGATTCCGACAATTCCATATCCAAAGAAGATTTTACTGGCATGGTGTTTACCTTTTTCTTCGGCTAATTTAATAACTTTCAATTTATATCCGGCCGAATACGATCGATGCCCACGTGTTGTTGAATCCATTGTTTTAGTGAAAGTGACGCAGTGACTAATTTGTGTGAAAGCTGCAGACCGGGAACGATCACGTGATATTTATCCCTGAAATTACATTGGCCGGCGGTGAATGACTGATGTTTTTTATCGCCTCAGCCTATGTCCATATATGGAACGCGATGCAAGGTTACTCTACATGTAAAGGGTCTGTGTACTAAAATTGCACGCTTGTCATTTCGTCGCTATTGGATACGCTATACCTGTGTCTTGTAGTGAAATGAGGCTCCCGGCAGGGGCAGTAAAATTGCATAGAAGCGGATTAAAGATAAATTACCGGTAGCTAAATTGGATAATATACAGTGGACTGTTAGGGGGGGGGCGCTTAAAGGAGTCCCAGTCATAGTTTGCATATAATTTTTAGCAAAATGTATCGCCCCCGGGGGCGTTTAAACGGGGGTATACGGTATACTGTATATATTTCTTCCTCAAAGAACGTTCTGAAAAGAATTCTACTCGGGTGAGCGTCCACAGTACTGTTAGAAGGGGTAACGGGGTCTTCCTCCACCAATAATAGCTCGAAAACTGCCATATGACCTACGCTGTTGATGTGACAAACACCAAAAACAAACAAGGAATGAGCAACGTTGTGGGTGACATCTTGTAGTATTTTTATGATGCGAACTAAGTACTGGTGCTTATTACTCTTTTTTTTATGTATTTATGCCCCCGATGAACTTTCTTCTTCTGGGCATATAGTTTTCGCACTGTCAGTCTGTCCGTGTCAATATTTCCGGTCTGGGTTGTATGTAACTCCATATCAATATTTCCGGTCTGGTTGTAACTCCATATCAATATTTCCGGTCTGGGTTGTATGTAACTCCATATCAATATTTCCGGTCTGGGTTGTATGTAACTCCATATCAATATTTCCGGTCTGGGTTGTATGCAACTCCATATCAATATTTCTGGTCTGGGTTGTAACTCCATATCAATATTTCCGGTCTGGGTTGTAACTCCATATCAATATTTCCGGTCCGGGTTGTATGCAACTCCATATCAATATTTCTGGTCTGGGTTGTAACTCCATATCAATATTTCCGGTCTGGGTTGTATGTAACTCCATATCAATATTTCCGGTCTGGGTTGTAACTCCATGTCAATATTTCCGGTCCGGGTTGTAACTCCATATCAATATTTCCGGTCTGGGTTGTAACTCCATGTCAATATTTCCGGTCCGGGTTGTAACTCTGTGTCAATATTTCCGGTCTGGGTTGTAACTCCGTATCAATATTTCCGGTCCGGGTTGTATGTAACTCCATATCAATATTTCCGGTCCGGGTTGTAACTCAAATACTTGCCATATCTTAGTGATGTATATCGTACACAAGACCCGGGTCCGTAGCTTCAAGGTAAAATATAGGTACAATGATGAAAATCACTAATCTCTTCAGGAGGCATCCCTCATGTGGCCAACCGGTAACGACGATAAATAAAAGTAAAACGGACAATATTTCCTGTCCAGAATGTAAACTACATGTACCGGTATGTCTTTTTCAGGTCACCTCAAACATGCAAATTCTGACAGCCGGCGTTCTTCAATTTCGTTCATATTTCTTGTTTTACTGTTATTACTGTTGTAACTGTCGAAGTCCAAATGTGATATTGTTCTTTTTACTGTTAATGTTCGAATATGTTAACTTTGTTTTCACTATGAATGTTCTAATTTGTTTCAGTTTTTACCTCAAATGTTCTAATTTGTTTCAGTTTTTACCTCACATGTTCTAATTTGTTTCAGTTTTGACCTCAAATGTTCTAATTTGTTTCTGTGTTTACCTCAAATGTTTTAATGTTTTTGCTACTGCTTTTGTTATAATGTTCTAATTTGTCAGTGCCGTTTGTTTCAGGATCAGAGTAATCTGGAGATCCAGCTAGGAGTGACGTCTGTCGGTCTCGTAGTCTTTCAAAATAACATGAAAATAAATACATTCCCTTGGTAAGTACGAAGTATTATATTTTATGCTGCTGTTAACTATTAGACAATATCTTGGCTGATATGAATGATGAAATGAAACTGTGTTGAATAGTTTGGTAGTTTATACAAATTTATTTTAGCTCGATTGCGAAACAAGTTCTTACAACTTGTATTAATCGCTCTCGAGACCTCATTCCTGATGTAATCCATCGCCATGATGGAGAGAGAAGAGGCAATGTGGAATTTAAATGCCATGCCTAAGGACACAATCGTAACGGCTCCAGCGGAATAGTTTGGTGATAAGAGTACACAGTTTTTAGCGTGTCGATGAAGGATATCCGCATGATTCACCAGTTATGTCTTACCGGTACAACACTGCCTGCGAAGGGTGGTGAGATGGCTGACTGGCTAGCGATCTGGACAACCAATCCAAATGTTGTGAGTTAGATCACTAGTGAGAGTTTATCGACATTTCCCACTCTTACAAGTCACTCAGTTCAGACTATTGACCACGGTCTAGTATATCGTGCAGTACACAGGAATGTTAAAGAACCAGAGGGTCTAATCAACACATGTAGATATTTAAATGTATAAAGTGGAAGTTGCTTCAGGTGCGAAAGGTCCGGAGTTCGAGCCCCGCTGGAGCTGTTACGATTGTGCCCTTATGCAAGGCATTTAAATTCCACATTGCCTCTTCTCTCTCCCTCGTGACGATGGATTCCATCAGGAATGATGTCTCGAGAGTGATTAACATAAGTTGAAAGAACTTGTTTCGCAATCAAGCTAAAATAAATTTGTATAAATTAAATGTATAAACTATTTATTTTAACGATTGCGAAACAAGTTTTAACAACTTATATTAATCACTATCGTTGGCATGGACGAAAGTATATGTGGTCATACATGTGAGAAGAAATAGGGAGTACCCATAGAAAACTCACCTGTCTGATCTGGCCACCACCATACCATCTCGCAAACTTTCCCAGTCTAAGGATCAAACTCGAGTTACATTGACACGAAGCGAGCGTGCTAACCACTGCGCTAATCAGACAACCCGAGTAGATATTACACCCATGTCACTCTGTATCCACCGCCTCTCCCTAGAAACAGTGTGATAGGCCATAAAACCAAAATCAGACATAGCAATAACAAAACATTGTGCCTTGTCGTACACTCAATTCGTTTTGTATAATTTCCATTTCAGGTCCAAAATAGTGAAGATATCCTTCAAAAGGAAACAGTTTTTCATCCAATTGCGCAGGGAACAGGTAGGAGAATAATATGCTTTGGGTTGAAAATTCAATGAGAGACATCTGTAATTTTCTATTACCTCCCTTGACAGATCAAGTCTGATTTATTCCAATATGTGAATAGGTCCTTTTAGTTAGAATCCTTTGTTTTTACTGTTGTGCCATAACCAGATGTTGCGGTATGGTAAATGTGATTTTATCAAAAACGTGTTAATTAAGTGATCACATTATTTTACTAATAAGTAGCCATTGCATATACTGTAGGAGATCTGTTGAGCTATAGTACTTCAATAATCATAATAAGTAATAGTGATATAAAATTGTTAGCATGTTGTGCAAAGGAAACAACGATAAAAACAGAGGAAAACACTTAATAGAACCTATCTACTTTTAGGGAGTATTCAGGGGCAGTAACTGACCGATGTCTCTCATTACATGTACTATTTCCTTCAACTGCAAATAAAATGATATTGTATAAGTTTATCTAAGCTATGTTAATCTTCTGTTTATGTTAATCTCAATGCAATGGGAGATCATGTTATGTATGATCCAGAATTCGCTATCGAGGATTTTTTTTTTTATCGCCAATTAAATGTATAATGGCGGCACAATTTACCCAAATATACACAAATCCATCCAAATATACCCCTATATTACTTAAATACATCTATATATTACTCCCAACACTGAGTATGACTGGGAGGCACTTGTCATGGACAGTGGTTAAAAATGTCAAGACGGAGAGTGTTACATATAACTACATACTAAATAAAGTGTTTTCTATTTATTTAAGCTTATTTAGCGTCGCTACCGGTTGCCCATTTGAGCAACGGGCAGTTTACCTAGCACCTAACCTGGGCAGGCTCCAGCTGTTAACCAGTACTTGGTGCACCAACCTCCGTAAGAAACTGCCAACTTTTTCATATAAAGATACAGTCTCTGAGTAGGGCTCGAACCCGTGACCATCAGAGATGATGTGTTACAGTGGTATGCAAGTCAGCGACCGTAACCACTCGACCATGGAGGTGGTCAAATAAATAGGTTGTTCTTGAAGATTTATATATCAATATTGGGATACATTCCACACGATTAACAGACGGATCTGTAGTCCAGTGGTAACATGCTGGACTGGTAATCCAGGGATCGCAGGTTCGATCACCCGTCTGACCATAATAAAATTAACTGTCTTTCAGGTGGGACGTTAAACCGAGATCTCGTGTCGGTGCTTTACACCGTGCACGTAAAAGAACCAGAGGAGACTCTGGAATTGGTCTCTGTCTGTATCATTGCACTATCCTCCAAAAATCTAAAATGACTAATATCTTTAGGTGGCTTCGCTCATATGGGCAACCGGTAGCGACGATAAATAAACGTAAAACTCGGGATGCGTCGCTCATATGGGCAACCGGTAGCGACGATAAATAAACGTAAAACTCGGGAGGCGTCGCTCATATGGGTAACCGGTAGCGACGATAAATAAACGTAAAACTCGGGAGGCGTCGCTCATATGGGCAACGAGGAGCGACGATAAATAAACATAAAACACAAATGATCAATCAATGACGCAGTAAGTGAAAACTGGAGTGAAAAATTAAAATGAAGCACATCATTATTAACCTGTTTTTATTGTGTATGTTTACAGAATGATACAGTGGAAAACCTTATAGGTTTCAACATGGTTAGCTATCGTTCTTGTAAGAATATGTGGAAATCGTGCGTAGAACATCATACCTTCTTTCGTTTACACACGCCAAACCCGCCGTCAAAGAAGATGTTTTCTCTTGGGTCAAAATTTAGGTACAGGTATGTATTAAAAATGTTCATTAACCCATTCAACACCAAGTAACTCACATGGACTGGTCCATGATATTCATAAACCAATAAATGAATCAGAAAATCACATTTGGACAAGTTCATTTATCAAAATGGGTAATTATGTCTAAATATAGTCATATCACTGGCAAAAAGTGCAGATCCTGATGAGACGGCTCGTCACGAGCTGGCTCATCTGGATCTACACTTTTTGTAAGCCTATTTAGAGGTCTGTGATGTTGAAAGGGTTAATTGCACAAGTGTTTCACTTTTAAGTATATACATGTAGCTGGATAGTATACTTTGGTGTGTTTTTCTTATTTGATTTTTAACTGAGGGCTCCAAATGAGTTTTAGTGACCAAGATCGACTATTCAGTGTCGTTGATTGTTGGTCGCTTGCTGAAGGTGCGAGTACTCCTTATTGCCCATTACATGTTGTGTTCTTCTTTACAACAGGCTGACTGGATTATTGTTATAATTGGAAAATGATTTTTGGCCAGTTTCAGAAAAAAAATATATTAAGGGGGTGGGTGGGGCATCGACTAAGTGATAAGCAAGCACATAGCATATAGCAGTCAGGGGCCGAGCAACTAAAGTGATCCAAAGTATGGATTAGCAACCACATAGCAGTCAGCATGGGGGTATTGTGTGTGAGACAGCTATTTAGGTGGTAGGCGAGGAGGGGCAGGGGGTCTGGCCCAGTCTGCTCCAGTGCATGTCAGTGTCTGAAACAAAGATTGGTTGAAGTGCTCCAGTGCCTGTCAGTGTCTGAAACAAAGATTGGTGGAGTTCCTGGAGACCTTCCTCGAGTAAATACAGCAGAGAGTAACTATATACTCATAGCTGTGGGTGCGACTCGAAATGCAGTAAACAACCGGTCATATGTTACTAGAGTAATCACCAATGTTAAATGCATTGGTTAAATGATATTATAAATGTTTGAAAAAAATGTATAATTCACATTCTTATCACTTAACACTTACTGTGCTGGAAACGAGTATACCGTAATCGTTTGAGTATAGGTCGCACTGGAGTATAAGACGCAGTTAAAAAACGGAGAAATTCCAGGGAAAAAACTTATTTGCTGTATAAAACGCATCTTTGAAGAAAAGGACCAAATGTCGCGAAAACTAATAATAAATATATGAACACTAAATGCGATTTATAAGCGTTACTAGTTGTGATAATGACTCTGGTGTATGACCACTAAATCGTTAATATGCCATATTCTCTCTCTGAGCACGGCTCTGTGTACCCATGTGCTTCGACGTAGGCGGCTAACATCCTATTCGCCGATCATCTGCTCATGACTTCATTTATGCAATCAGTATAATAGCATGTTTGTGTCAGTGAGTGAGTAAATCTCAACAAGTTCTAGTATTTAAAGTGACATAATTTCATCCTGTCAACACCTAGTCAAACTTGTCAATCTCAAAGCATTAACAATGCTAATTAGGGTCACATACGCCGCCAAACAGCAGTCGGTAATTGGTTGTTTGCAAAACTTGATAAATGTGAACCATCATTAATTTTCCTTCAATAAAAGTTGCTTTTGCTGATTTTAATATTTTTTAACAATCTATTTTCTAATTAGATTTTTTTTATCATAAATTAAATAACATTTTTAACTTTGAATGATTTCCCACACGATATAGATATATAAACTCCAATGAAATCCGGAACAAATACGGAATGTTACGGGACTTAGAGAAAAATAGTATGGAACATTTATTTCCCTTTGTCGTAATACGCCATTTGTCGTTTTTGAGTCATTGAAACATGGAATTTAGTTCTAAACTGGAGTATAAGACGCACCAGACTTTTGGATACTATTTTAGAGGAAATTAAGTGCGTCTTATACACAAACAATTATGGTATT
>CM026396.1:2706928-2730498 GCA_014843695.1 Archivesica marissinica
AACGATACATATAGTCGATAGTGATACACAGTAATAACGATACATATAGTCGATAGTGATACACAGTAATAACGATACATATGTACGATAGTGATACACAATAATAACGATACATATGTACAATAGTGATACACAGTAATAACGATACATATGTACGATAGTGATACACAGTAATAACGATACATATGTACGATAGTGATACACAGTAACAACGATACATATAGTCGATAGTGATACACAGTAATAACGATACATATAGTCGATAGTGATACACAGTAATAACGATATATATAATCGATAGTGATACACAGTAACAACGATACATATAGTCAATAGTGATACACAGTAATAACTGTAGATATAGTTGATAGTGATACACAGTAATAACGATACATATGTACGATAGTGATACACAGTAATAACGATACATATGTACGATAGTGATACACAATAATAACGATACATATGTACGATAGTGATACACAGTAATAACGATACATATGTACGATAGTGATACACAGTAATAACGATACATATAGTCGATAGTGATACACAGTAATAATGATACATATGTACGATAGTGATACACAGTAATAACGATACATATAGTCGATAGTGATACACAGTAATAACGATACATATGTACGATAGTGATACACAGTAATAACTATACATATGTACGATAGTGATACACAGTAATAACGATACATATAGTCGATAGTGATACACAGTAATAACGATACATATGTACGATAGTGATACACAGTAACAACGATACATATGTACGATAGTGATACACAGTAATAACGATACATATAGTCGATAGTGATACACAGTAATAACGATACATATAGTCGATAGTGATATACAGTAATAACGATACATATGTACGATAGTGATACACAGTAATAACGATACATATGTACGATAGTGATACACAGTAATAACGATACATATGTACGATAGTGATACACAGTAATAACGATGCATATGTACGATAGTGATACACAGTAATAATGATACATATGTACGATAGAGATACTCAGTATTAACGATACATATGTACGATAGTGATATACAGTAATAACGATACATATGTACGATAGTGATACACAGTAATAACGATACATATGTACGATAGTGATACACAGTAACAACGATACATATAGTCGATAATGATACACAGTAATAACGATACATATGTACGATAGTGATACACAGTAATAACGATACATATGTACTATAGTGATACACAGTAATAACGATACATATAGTCGATAGCCATATACGAACACCATTGTCATCATAAACATTTAGTTTGTGGACATAAATAACTACCATGTCATTTTCATAGAGTGTGGTTGCTGTGGGTGACATGTCCTGGTATTATTTACCAGACAGCTGTACAGCAAAGTACGTTCATGGCATAATCGTATTATTTGTCAAAAGTCTAAAGACATTTTTAAGACACGAGTACACAGACACATTTCCGATGGAGTACACGAGTACTCGAACATGATCATTTGATTCGTGGCTAGATTTACAGTGTATTCATGGGAAAGTATATTTTGATACTCGAGTACTCACACAAATATCCGATCTAGAACTCGAAAATGGTTATTTGATTCGTGGCTATAGGTGTACATTGCATTAATAGGAAGGTTTATTTGCCTTCAATTGGTAAATATTTCGGATGAAGCATGTCAGGACGCTAGTTTATCCGATTATGTGGTAAAAATGCTGCATTGTTACTAAGCATACCCTTGCCAAATGAAGCATCCCTTTATTGACAATTATTTAACAAACATATTAACAGTTTAATTTTAAAAAATGATTCTATTTTCGAATGGAAACATGTATGGTAGCATAGAACATGTTTCGTATTATGATTCCTGTCAATTTAATAACATATTACACTATACTTGTTTCACATGCAATTTTATTCTTACACTTAATCATGACACTGCCTTTTGTGTACAAATAACTTAGAGAGGTAGATGCATGAAAATGTGCAGCAAATGCGAATACTTTGCTTGCGGTAACATTACTACATTTCACAAATGACAGACGGTGTGTTTCTGTGGGCAGCATTTTGTGACTGGAACGACCTTGAGATAATGTGATGCAAAAGCAAGCACAATAAATATACTAAATAGCTAAATATATAATTTTATTTGTTTGTGTTTTTTTCATAAGCGTTTTGAATTTGTTAATATTTGGCCAGGAACTAATATTATCTAGGTAAATCTAGTAGTCAAGTTAACACAGTTAACACAGTTATTTTTAATTTCAAATAGGCAAACAATATGCGGAATATAATTAAAAGTACGGATAGATAAAATACATAAAAGTAACTACATAATGAGCGCCGGAAGGGAAACTCACATGAACAGACATCACCAGACGTGGAAACCATTCTACATAATGCCTGTATTAGTGTGCTATAGGGATGCCGCAGTGTTCCAGGAGTGTCGTCTGCTCGTTTCAACTTCATATATCGTTCTAAGTTAATGATCTATACCCACGCAACGTACTATCACAATGACGTATTATTTTTATTAATGAAATGAATCGCGTCTGGAATTGTTTTGTGATATAAGACAATTGTTGCTGAACAAAGCGGTGTGTGTATTGATTCTTTCAACAGACTGAAAACGTGCATCTAACAACGGTCAAATTAGATGTTGTAATATACAAGTGCGGAAAAGGAACGGATATGCTTCAAATTAGGTGTTACACAAAATGTACGGCAAGCATACGGCGTGCATACGGCGTGCATACGGCAAGATACGGCAAGCATACGGCAAGCATACGGCGTGCATACGGCGTGCATACGGCAAGCATACGGCAAGCATACGGCGTGCATACGGCTAGCATACGGCAAGCATACGGCGTGCATACGGCAAGCATACGGCAAGCATACGGCGTGCATACGGCAAGCATACGGCAAGCATACGGCGTGCATACGGCTAGCATACGGCGTGCATACGGCGTGCATACGGCTAGCATACGGCGTGCATACGGCAAGCATACGGCGTGCATACGGCTAGCATACGGCGTGCATACGGCAAGCATACGGCAAGCATACGGCTAGCATACGGCAAGCATACGGCATACGGCTAGCATACGGCAAGCATACGGCGTGCATACGGCGTGCATACGGCAAGCATACGGCGTGCATACGGCTAGCATACGGCGTGCATACGGCAAGCATACGGCGTGCATACGGCGTGCATACGGCTAGCATACGGCAAGCATACGGCTAGCATACGGCAAGCATACGGCAAGCATACGGCGTGCATACGGCAAGCATACGGCAAGCATACGGCGTGCATACGGCTAGCATACGGCGTGCATACGGCGTGCATACGGCTAGCATACGGCGTGCATACGGCAAGCATACGGCGTGCATACGGCTAGCATACGGCGTGCATACGGCGTGCATACGGCAAGCATACGGCAAGCATACGGCAAGCATACGGCAAGCATACGGCGTGCATACGGCTAGCATACGGCAAGCATACGGCGTGCATACGGCAAGCATACGGCGTGCATACGGCGTGCATACGGCAAGCATACGGCAAGATACGGCATGCATACGGCATGCATACGGCAAGCATACGGCTAGCATACGGCGTGCATACGGCGTGCATACGGCGTGCATACGGCGTGCATACGGCGTGCATACGGCATGCATACGACAAGCATACGGCATGCATACGGCAAGCATACGGCGTGCATACGGCATGCATACGGCAAAGCATACGGCAAGCATACGGCGTGCATACGGCATGCATACGGCAAAATACGGCATGCATACAGCTAGCATACGGCGTGCATACGGCGTGCATACGGCAAGCATACGGCAAGCATACGGCAAGCATACGGCGTGCATACGGCGTGCATACGGCAAGCATACGGCTAGCATACGGCAAGTATACGGCAAGCATGCGGCAAGCATACGACGTGCATACGGCAAGGATACGGCAAGCATACGGCATGCATACGGCAAGCATACAGTAAGCATACGGCAAGTATACGGCAAGCATACGGCAAGCATACGGCAAGCATACGGCAAGTATACGGCAAGCATACGACAAGCATACGACGCGCATACGGCAAGCATACGGCATGCATACGGCAAGCATACGGCGTGCATACGGCGTGCATACGGCAAGCATACGGCAAGCATACGGCGTGCATACGGCAAGCATACGGCATGCATACGGCAAGTATACGGCAAGCATACGGCAAGATACGGTGTGCATACGGCAGCATACGGCGGCATACGGCAAGCATACGGCGCATACGGCAAGCATACGGCGTGGCATACGGCAAGCATACGGCAAGCATACGGCAAGTATACGGCAAGCATACGGCAAGATACGGCGTGCATACGACAAGCATACGGCGTGCATACGGCAAGCATACGGCGTGCATACGGCAAGGATACGGCAAGGATACGGCAAGCATATGGCAAGTATACGGCAAGCATACGGCAAGGATACGGCAAGCAAACGGCAAGCATACGGCAAGCATACGACAAGCATACGGCAAGCATACGGCAAGCATACGGCTAACATACGGCAAGCATACGGCTAGCATACGACGTGCATACAGCAAGCATACGGCGTGCATACGGCAAGCATACGGCATGCATACGGCATGTATACGGCAAGCATACGGCAAGATACGGCGTGCATACGGCAAGCATACGGCGTGCATACGGCAGGCATATGGCGTGCATACGGCAAGCATACGGCGTGCATACGGCAAGCATACGGCAAGCATACGGCGTGCATACGGCAAGCATACGGCGTGCATACGGCAAGCATACGGCCAGCATAGGGCAAGCATACGGCATGCATACGGCAAGCATACGGCAAGCATACGACGTGCATACGGCAAGGATACGGCAAGCATACGGCAAGTATACGGCAAGCATACGGCAAGTATACGGCGTGCATACGGCAAGGATACGGCAAGCATACGGCAAGCATACGGCAAGTATACGGCATGCATACGGCAAGCATACGTGGGTGGTGTGGGGGCAAGCATACGGCAAGCATAGGGTGGCGTAGGAGCATACGGCAAGCATACGGCAAGCATACGGCGTGGTGCATACGGCAAGCATACGGCGTGCATACGGCATGCATACGGCAAAATACGGCATGCATACAGCTAGCATACGGCGTGCATACGGCGTGCATACGGCAAGCATACGGCAAGCATACGGCAAGCATACGGCGTGCATACGGCGTGCATACGGCAAGCATACGGCTAGCATACGGCAAGTATACGGCAAGCATGCGGCAAGCATACGACGTGCATACGGCAAGGATACGGCAAGCATACGGCATGCATACGGCAAGCATACAGTAAGCATACGGCAAGTATACGGCAAGCATACGGCAAGCATACGGCAAGCATACGGCAAGTATACGGCAAGCATACGACAAGCATACGACGCGCATACGGCAAGCATACGGCATGCATACGGCAAGCATACGGCGTGCATACGGCGTGCATACGGCAAGCATACGGCAAGCATACGGCGTGCATACGGCAAGCATACGGCATGCATACGGCAAGTATACGGCAAGCATACGGCAAGATACGGTGTGCATACGGCAAGCATACGGCGTGCATACGGCAAGCATACGGCGTGCATACGGCAAGCATACGGCAAGCATACGGCAAGTATACGGCAAGCATACGGCAAGATACGGCGTGCATACGACAAGCATACGGCGTGCATACGGCAAGCATACGGCGTGCATACGGCAAGGATACGGCAAGGATACGGCAAGCATATGGCAAGTATACGGCAAGCATACGGCAAGGATACGGCAAGCAAACGGCAAGCATACGGCAAGCATACGACAAGCATACGGCAAGCATACGGCAAGCATACGGCTAACATACGGCAAGCATACGGCTAGCATACGACGTGCATACAGCAAGCATACGGCGTGCATACGGCAAGCATACGGCATGCATACGGCATGTATACGGCAAGCATACGGCAAGATACGGCGTGCATACGGCAAGCATACGGCGTGCATACGGCAGGCATATGGCGTGCATACGGCAAGCATACGGCGTGCATACGGCAAGCATACGGCAAGCATACGGCGTGCATACGGCAAGCATACGGCGTGCATACGGCAAGCATACGGCCAGCATAGGGCAAGCATACGGCATGCATACGGCAAGCATACGGCAAGCATACGACGTGCATACGGCAAGGATACGGCAAGCATACGGCAAGTATACGGCAAGCATACGGCAAGCATACGGCAAGCATACGGCAAGGATACGGCAAGCATACGGCAAGCATACGGCAAGTATACGGCAAGCATACGGCAAGCATACGACAAGCATACGGCAAGCATACGGCAAGCATACGGCAATCATACGGCAAGTATACGGCAAGCATACGGCAAGCATACGGCGTGCATACGGCAAGCATACGGCGTGCATACGGCAAGCATACGGCAAGCATACGGCAATCATACGGCGTGCATACGGCAAGCATACGGCATGCATACGGCAATCATACGGCAAGCATACGACGTGCATACAGCAAGGATACGGCAAGCAAACGGCAAGCATACAGCAAGTATAGGGCAAGCATACGGCAAGCATACGGCAAGCATACGGCAAGCATACGGCAAGTATACGGCAAGCATACGGCAAGCATTCGACAAGCATACGGCAGGCGTACGACACGCATACGGCTAGCATACGGCAAGCATACGGCTAGCATACGACGTACATACGGCAAGCATACGGCGTGCATACGGCAAGCATACGGCATGCATACGGCAAGTATACGGCAAGCATACGGCAAGATACGGTGTGCATACGGCAAGCATACGGCGTGCATACGGCAAGCATACGGCGTGCATACGGCAAGCATACGGCAAGCATACGGCAAGTATACGGCAAGCATACGGCAAGATACGGCGTGCATACGGCAAGCATACGGCGTGCATACGGCAAGCATACGGCGTGCATACGGCAAGGATACGGCAAGGATACGGCAAGCATATGGCAAGTATACGGCAAGCATACGGCAAGGATACGGCAAGCAAACGGCAAGCATACGGCAAGGCTACGGCAAGCATACGGCAAGCATACGACAAGCATACGGCAAGCATACGGCAAGCATACGGCTAACATACGGCAAGCATACGGCTAGCATACGACGTGCATACAGCAAGCATACGGCGTGCATACGGCAAGCATACGGCATGCATACGGCATGTATACGGCAAGCATACGGCAAGATACGGCGTGCATACGGCAAGCATACGGCGTACATACGGCAGGCATATGGCGTGCATACGGCAAGCATACGGCGTGCATACGGCAAGCATACGGCAAGCATACGGCGTGCATACGGCAAGCATACGGCGTGCATACGGCAAGCATACGGCCAGCATAGGGCAAGCATACGGCATGCATACGGCAAGCATACGGCAAGCATACGACGTGCATACGGCAAGGATACGGCAAGCATACGGCAAGTATACGGCAAGCATACGGCAAGTATACGGCGTGCATACGGCAAGCATACGGCAAGCATACAGCAAGCATACGGCAAGCATACGGCATGCATACGGCAAGCATACGGCAAACATACGGCGTGCATACGGCAAGCATACGGCAAGTATACCGCAAGCATACGGCAAGCATACGACGCGCATACGGCAAGCATACGGCATGCATACGGCAAGCATACGGCGTGCATACGACGTGCATACGGCAAGCATACGGCAAGCATACGGCGTGCATACGACGTGCATACGGCAAGCATACGGCATGCATACGGCGTGCATACGGCAAGCATACGGCAAGCATACGGCATGCATACGGCAAGCATACGGCGTGCATACGGCAAGCATACGGCAAGCATACGGCAAGCATACGGCAAGCATACGGCGTGCATACGGCAAGCATACGGCAAGCATACAGCAAGCATACGGCAAGCATACGGCATGCATACGGCAAGCATACGGCATGCATACGGCAAGCATACGGCAAGCATACGGCGTGCATACGGCAAGCATACGGCAAACATACGGCGTGCATACGGCAAAAGCATACGGCAAGTATACCGCAAGCATACGGCAAGCATACGACGCGCATACGGCAAGCATACGGCATGCATACGGCAAGCATACGGCGTGCATACGACGTGCATACGGCAAGCATACGGCAAGCATACGGCGTGCATACGACGTGCATTCGGCAAGCATACGGCATGCATACGGCGTGCATACGGCAAGCATACGGCAAGCATACGGCATGCATACGGCAAGCATACGGCAAGCATACGGCAAGCATACGGCGTGCATACGGCAAGCATACGGCAAGCATACGACGTGCATACGGCAAGCATACGGCGTGCATACAGCAAGCATACGGCAAGCATACGGCAAGCATACGGCGTGCATACGGCAAGCATACGGCGTGCATACGGCAAGCATACGGCAAGCATACGACGTGCATACGGCAAGGATACGGCAAGCATACGGCATGCATACGGCGTGCATACGACGTTAATACGGCAAGCATACGGCAAGCATACGGCGTGCATACGACGTGCATACGGCAAGCATACGGCATGCATACGGCGTGCATACGGCAAGCATACGGCAAGCATACGGCATGCATACGGCAAGCATACGGCGTGCATACGGCAAGCATACGGCAAGCATACGGCGTGCATACGACAAGCATACGGCAAGCATACGACGTGCATACGGCAAGCATACGGCGTGCATACAGCAATCATACGGCAAGCATACGGCAAGCATACGGCGTGCATACGGCAAGCATACGGCAAGCATACGGCGTGCATACGGCAAGGATACGACAAGCATACGGCATGCATACGACAAGCATACGGCAAGCATACGGCATGCATACGGCAAGCATACGGCAAGTATAAGGCAAGCATACGGCAAGCATACGGCAAGTATACGGCAAGCATACGGCAAGCATACGGCAAGCATACGGCAAGCATACGACGTGCATACGACGTGCATACGGCAAGCATACGGCGTGCATACGACGTGCATACGGCAAGCATACGGCATGCATACGGCGTGCATACAGCAAGCATACGGCAAGCATACGGCATACATACGGCAAGCATACGGCGTGCATACGGCAAGCATACGGCAAGCATACGGCATGCATACGGCGTGCATACGACAAGCATACGGCAAGCATACGTCATGCATACAGCAAGCATACGGCAAGCATACGGCGTGCATACGGCGTGCATACGGCAATCATACGGCGTGCATACGGCATGCATACGGCAAGCATACGGCAAGCATACGGCATGCATACGGCAAGCATACGGCATGCATACGGCAAGCATACTGCACGCATACGGCAAACATACGGCGTGCATACGGCAAGCATACGGCAAGCATACGGCTAGCATACGGCGTACATACGACAAGCATACGGCAAGTATACGGCCTGCATACGGCGTGCATACGGCAAGGATACGGCGTGCATACGGCAAGCATACTGCGTACATACGGCATGCATACGGCAAGGATACGGTGTGCATACGACAAGCATACGTCATGCATACGGCGTGCATACAAGCATACTGCAAGCATGCGGCGTGCACATGTACATGAACACTAATACTAGTTCAAGTGAAGACATGCAATGGAACTTAAAACGCCTCTCGTCCGATTTAACCGCCTCTCATCTGGACATCCTGAATCAGTGTTCAGGTTCTTACCACGTGCTTACCATGTTTGGTTGTTAGCTTAATTTTATTTATTTTACGATGACTTTGAAACAAGTTTCACAAACTTATATTAATCACTCTCGTTGGCGCTGATGTGGTCATTCGTGTGGGCGGAAACCGGAGTACAAGGAGAAAACTCGCCTGTCCGATCTGGCGACAACCGTACCATCTCACATACTTTCAGGTCCGAGAATTGAACCCGGGTTGCATTGGTGAGATGCGAGTGCGCTAACCACTGCGTTATTCGGACAGACAGTTGGGTTTAAGGTTTAATCATATTTTATTGAATTTATCATACATGTACAGTAGCAGCAATACATAATACAACATTAAGTAATAACAAGTACAAAGCATGATAAAACAAAAGGATTGAACCCCAAGTGTTTCCAACATTAGTTAAATGGCCCGTCCCTAACGTCAGAATAATGTTTGATTAAACTAAATGACGGTTTTTTTATTGAAAATAATTACAAGATAATGATTTTTAAAAAATCCCCCAAACCCACCCGCTGCTACCCCATGCCACCCACGATAAGTCTGTATATGAGCCTCTCTCGATAAGTATTTTATTGTACAATATGCGATATATAGGTGGGCGTATTGTAAATTATGAGAAGCGATGTGTGTTTTTAATGTATGATTGTACTTCTAGAAATAGTGTTTTATTATCATCATCGGATAGCGATTCTATTCCATGAAGTAGTTTACGAGTGCTGAGAGGGTGAAACCTAGGAGTATTGACAAATAACAAGTGTCGTGCATTAGTACAGTGACTGCATTTAAAGAAGAAATGTTCTGCATTTTCAATGCCATGTTCCCATGAGCATTCGGGATAGTCTCGTAAATGGTTGAAGAAAAGATCAATATATAAGTTGCTACAGCGATTTCTAATTCGAGTTTGTATTACTGAGTAAAACCGTTCACCAGTTAAATAGAACGATGGGACTATGGGAGATTTAAATTTCTTTTTAAGCTTGTTTTTAAAGGTTGTCAGTGTATTTACGTTGCGTGTTGATAGGTCGAGTGTATTCCATAAACTTATAGAATCAGGTATAACTGACTTTGAATATATTTCCAGTCGTCTGGACATGGTAACAACGTTGGTATTGTTCCTAAGTTCATAATCATTGGAGGCCCCAACCAAAGGGGGAAATATATCGTTGAGATAACTCGGAAGAAGTCCGTGTTTCTCCTTATATATGAGTTTTTGGATATATCTTTGGTCTGCAAGGGAAACCCAGCCGATTTCTGTAAGTAGGTTTTGAATAGATACGGAGCGTGTCAAGCATGTGGCTATACGAGCAGCTTCATATTGAATCCTTTCTATACTAATTTTTTCATATTGGGTACAGCTATCCCAGACAGCAGACGCATATTCCAGTAAGGGTCTAAGATAAGCTATATATATATATATATATATATATTGTTTAAAGTCTTGCGCTTTTTGTATTTTAGCATTCTCATAGAACCAAGTACTTTAGAAGCTGAAGTAGTTATATTGTTTATATGTGTATGCCATGACCCACCGTGACTTAAAGTAAGACCTAAGTGTTTATGATCATCAACAAAGTTAAGTAAAGTGTTATCAAAATAAAGGGACGGTTGAGTTATGTTTCTTATGAGAAAAACATTGCCTCTGTTTTGGAAGGATTACATTTTACAAGCCATTGTTTTGCCCAGTTTGATATTTCTTCTAAATCTGAATTTAAGACGATTTCTATATGAGTGGAATCTGGTGAAGATACAGAAAGTGAACTGTCATCGGCAAAGAGTCTAGTAGTGCTGAGCAGTGAGTCTGCGATATCATTTACGTATACAAGAAATAGAAGTGGACCTAGTACTGACCCTTGAGGTACTCCTGCAGTAATTGACCTAGTTTTAGAGAATGATTGACCAACAAATACCCTTTGTGTTCGTCTGTCAAGATAGTCTGTAATCCAGTTAATAAGATTTCCAGAAACACCGTATTGTTTTAACTTTTTAACTTCCGTTATGCCATACACGGTCAAATGCTTTTGAAATATCATAAAATAACATGCATGTTGCCTTTTTCTCATCAAAAGATTTACAAATTTGGTTATAAATATCTATAAGCTGGTATACTGTGGAGTGACCGGGGAGGAATCCCGACTGGTTTTTGAAAATGAGATTGTTTGCATTGAAGTGATTATATAAATACTTAAAAATCACTCTTTCCATAACTTTGCCAACACAGCTTATTAGTGAGATCGGTCTGTAGTTGGAAGGTAGGGACGTATCACCTTTTTTAAAGAGTGGCATAACATTTGCAGACTTCCAAGAAGATGGATATCTATTTGAGTTAAGTGATTTATTAAATAATGTACACAATGGTTTGGCGATGGATTTAGAACATCCTTTTAACATTTTATGACTAATTTCGTCTGGGCCAGATGCTTTATTTAAAGTTAAGCTATATATAACATCAATGACATCTTGTTCGGAAATAGTAAAGTGAGAGATAGTTGAGTTAGTTTTCATGTTAAAGTACGGTAAGATGGAGTTAGAATCATCTACAGTCGATATCGATACAAAGTAGTTGTTCAATGTTGTCGCTTTGTCAGCGTCAGAAATAGTCATGTCGTGGTTTTCATTTTCCAAAGGTAGTATAAGTTCATCAGCGTTTGAATTTTCTTTGACTAGCATTTTAACTAGTTTCCAATATTGTCTGGGGTATATATTACTTAAGTCATTCATAGATTTTGTACAAATTTCATTACTATGTTCTTTGTAAGGTACAAGTGGAATGGCCTCGGCCCGCTTGCTACCTACGACGAGGCAAATAAACGGACCTTAAACGTGGCTCAAAAAAAAATTCATAGATAATTCAAGGGTATTATAAAATTCTTCCCGTAAATGTTTTTTCATATTATTAACACGATTTCTGATTTTTTTTTATATCTTTGCCAATCTGAGAGTTTACCGGAGTGAATAGCAATTCCTTTTAGCCTATCGCGTGTTCGAGATGTTGTTCGAATTAACGAATTGTACCAAGGTTTATCATTTGGACGGATCTGGACATCTTTGCTTGGGATACAAGTTTTTACTAAACCTAAAAAGGTGTTTTCGAAAAATGTTGTTGCCTCATCTATTGATTCATAATTTAAGGTTGACCAATCAGTAGTTGATATAGATGTGTTCAATGTATGAAG
The DNA here is from genome assembly GCA_014843695.1 of Archivesica marissinica. Classification (NCBI taxonomy): domain Eukaryota; kingdom Metazoa; phylum Mollusca; class Bivalvia; order Venerida; family Vesicomyidae; genus Archivesica; species Archivesica marissinica. Next base: position 2,719,883 of record CM026396.1, read on the forward strand.
GTCAGCTTGCTTGTAGTTCCACACTTTTCGAGTATAATTAGTTCTTGGATGGAAACTGCTTTTGATATGTACATATGTACCGAAATGGTCACTGATATCTGGGGGAGTTTGGTGAATACCAGAATTCAGAGATGTTACTGAGTTTGTTAAAGCTATAATATCAATTAAGGTACTTGTGTTTTGTGTAACTCGAGTATGTTCTGTTATTACATTTGTCATATTATTAACAATTAGTATGTCACGAAACTTTCGATTTAATACGTTTAACTGGTCTTCATTTATATCTCCAAGTAATATAACATTGTTTGAGGCTTCTAATGCTTGCTCAATAAATAAATCACATCTTTGCCAAAACTCCAATGGGGAATTAGGTGGCCTATGCACAGTAGCTATGATAAAACTGTTATTATGATCTTTTACTTTTATGCACAGTGATTCTGGTAGAATTGTTTCGAGGTCAATTAAGCGCGTTGGTTGCAAGCTAGAATTACAGTATATGACAATACCCCCAGAGTGAGCAGATACATCTTTGCGAAACATGTCTTCAAGTCCTACAAGCTTAAGTTTCGAGTCAAGGATATCTTGAGAGAGATGTGTTTCTGTACAACATATAACATCTAAGTTATCAATGAAATTATCCTTAATAAAGTCTAATTTGTTGCGAATACTTCTTATATTTTGATGAATTATAGAAAAGCAACCGTTATCTTCAATAGGTCCAGGGTTAAGATGAATATCATTAGCAAGTAAAATAAGTAAACGTACAATTGAGAAATAATGTAGCTGTTCTAATATTAAGAATAATGGTTTGATGCTAAGACAGTTTTCAGTATTAGAGTTTGCATGTTCGTGAATGAGAAATACATAATAAGAGTCATAGGTCATTAAAACACAGCATAATTATGGGAGATTCGAATAAGAAGCAAAGTTGCTAATGACTCGTATGATGACATGCAGATATGTGATTTAAAGTACACCAACAACTTTGTATGTGTCTGAGAAAATCTGAACATATATTATAGTTGTAAGTCATGGTTTTGATACAAGCACGCCCCCTAAAATAATGCAAACCGATCGCCATTCTCCATGCTCCTAGGTCATTACCTATGTGGGTATAAAGTCAAAGAAACGAGAATGGAGAATGACGATCGATCGCATAAAAGTATAACCGAGAAGGGACACCCATATACACAGTCTCCATAACACGGGGCAGCAGCAGCGCGGAGGGAGGGACAATGAGAAATAAAATTGTAAAATGCACAAAACATGAATGAAAAGAAGTCGTACATGAAGACAGGAATAGAAATAGGGCTATGCCGTGAAACATAGGTGAACTTGTACTTAGTTTTGTATCAAGTTGATGAAAAACCTGTAAATAGAGAAGTCTATGAAACGTAAAAAAGTATATGCTTTTTAGATGTCTAAAGCATTTCCTATTCTAAATGAATTTCAAAATGTCAATAAATTATATGTGATTCTAACATTCAAGAAGGACTACTATCCGTGAAGGTTATCATATTAAAATTTGGGTTGTCTACCAGGGAGAGATTGTGTCTATAGTATAATTATACAACCTTTTTATGAAAGGCCTATTTTTAGTAAATTCAAGTCAATTACAATATATCGTAATCACATCGGGCACGATACAATAACTTGCTCCAACACGGATTGAACTTCTGATAATAAGTCAATAAGTGTACATCGTAACGGTGTAAGATATATTCAATCGGCATTGGCACACAACAACCGCACTTGTGGAAGTCGTGATAGCGCAGTGGATGCGCGTTCGCTTCAGGTGTGAAAGGTCCGGAGTTCGAGCCCCGCTGAAGCCGTTACGATTGTGCCCATAGGCAAGGCATTTAAATTCCACGTTGCCTCTTCTCTCTCCCTCGTGGCGATGGATTCCATCAGGAATGAGGTCTCGAGAGTGATTAATATAAGTTGAAATAACTTGTTTCGCAATCGAGCTAAAATAAATTTGTATAAACTAACAACCGCACCCTGCCCAACCAGAATGCAGTATCAGTATAATTATGTATCATCATGTAATGTTTCAACAGAAATATCGACAATCATATATAGTATAGTACAAAGTGCAATAGTGAACAATAACGTGTGAAAAAACTGCACCTCGTTGCTACATAGCATGTATACATTGAAAATGATATTCATTATTATGAAATGACCATGATTATACCCAAGTAGTTCCAGCAAGTATATATACATGTATAATACAGTACCATGTACATGTTTCATAGATCTACCTTTAATGTAGTAGGCTGGCTACCTTGCTCGCTTCACCATGAAACAGGAAAACAAACAATAAAATGGTAATTGCTACAGATTGTTCCTTTACAATCACAAATAGATATGTCAACTAAATATAGATCAAAACTTAATGCTAGAAAAATGTATAATTATTCGTTCAGTCATTCAAGTCGATTACATTCTAAATAACTATAGAATTGCGACGATATATTTTAAACTAAGTCATTCACAACTACATCCAGTTAAAAACCTATCACCACATCAATATACAATATGGTACATCATCAATATACAATATGGTACATCAATATACAAGATGGTACATCATCAATATACAATATGGTACATCATCAATATACAATATGGTACATCAATATACAAGATGGTACATCATCAATATACAATATGGTACATCATCAATATACAATATGGTACATCATCAATATACAATATGGTACATCATCAATATACAATATGGTACATCATCAATATACAATATGGTACATCATCAATATACAATATGGTACATCATCAATATACAATATGGTACATCATCAATATACAAGATGGTACATCATCAATATACAATATGGTACATCATCAATATACAATATGGTACATCATCAATATACAATATGGTACATCATCAATATACAATATGGTACATCATCAATATACAATATGGTACATCATCAATATACAATATGGTACATCATCAATATACAAGATGGTACATCATCAATATACAATATGGTACATCATCAATATACAATATGGTACATCATCACGATACAAGATGGTACATCATCAATATACAATATGGTACATCATCAATATACAAGATGGTACATCATCAATACAATATGGTACATCATCAATATACAATATGGTACATCATCAATATACAAGATGGTACATCATCAATATACAAGATGGTACATCATCAATATACAAGATGGTACATCATCAATATACAAGATGGTACATCATCAATATACAAGATGGTACATCATCATATACAAGATGGTACATCATCAATATACAATATGGTACATCATCAATATACAAGATGGTACATCATCAATATACAAGATGGTACATCATCAATATACAATATGGTACATCATCAATATACAAGATGGTACATCATCAATATACAAGATGGTACATCATCAATATACAAATGGTACATCATCATACAAATGGTACATATAATATACAATATGGTACATCATCAATATACAAGATGGTACATCATCAATATACAAGATGGTACATCATCAATATACAAGATGGTACATCATCAATATACAATATGGTACATCATCAATATACAAGATGGTACATCATCAATATACAAATGGTACATCATCAATACAAATGGTACATCATCAATATACAATATGGTACATCATCAATATACAAGATGGTACATCATCAATATACAAGATGGTACATCATCAATATACAAGATGGTACATCATCAATATACAAGATGTACATCATCAATATACAAGATGGTACATCATCAATATACAAGATGGTACATCATCACGATACAAGATGGTACATCATCACGATACAAGATGGTACATCATCACAATACAATACGTACATCATCAATATACAAGATGGTACATCATCAATATACAAGATGGTACATCATCAATATACAATATGGTACATCATCACGATACAAGATGTACATCATCACGATACAAGACGTACATCATCAATATACAAGATGGTACATCATCAATATACAAGATGGTACATCATCACGATACAAGATGGTACATCATCAATATACAAGATGGTACATCATCACGATACAAGATGGTACAGCATCACGATACAAGATGGTACAGCATCACTATACAAGATGGTACAGCATCAATATACAAGATGGTACAGCATCACGATACAAGATGTACACATCACGATACAAGATGGTACAGCATCACGATACAAGATGGTACATCATCAATATACAAGATGGTACAGCATCACGATACAAGATGGTACATCATCACGATACAAGATGGTACATCATCAATATACAAGATGGTACATCATCACTATACAAGATGGTACATCATCAATATACAAGATGGTACATCATCAATATACAAGATGGTACATCATCAATATACAAGATGGTACATCATCAATATACAATATGGTACATCATCAATATACAATATGGTACATCATCAATATACAATATGGTACATCATCAATATACAATATGGTACATCATCAATATACAAGATGGTACATCATCAATATACAAGATGGTACATCATCAATATACAAGATGGTACATCATCAATATACAAGATGGTACATCATCAATATACAAGATGGTACATCATCAATATACAAGATGGTACATCATCAATATACAAGATGGTACATCATCAATATACAAGATGGTACATCATCAATATACAAGATGGTACATCATCAATATACAAGATGGTACATCATCAATATACAAGATGGTACATCATCACGATACAAGATGGTACATCATCACTATACAAGATGGTACATCATCAATATACAAGATGTACATCATCAATATACAATATGGTACATCATCAATATACAAGATGGTACATCATCAATATACAAGATGGTACATCATCAATATACAAGATGGTACATCATCAATATACAAGATGGTACATCATCAATATACAAGATGGTACATCATCAATATACAATATGGTACATCATCAATATACAAGATGGTACATCATCAATATACAAGATGGTACATCATCAATATACAAGATGGTACATCATCAATATACAATATGGTACATCATCAATATACAATATGGTACATCATCAATATACAAGATGGTACATCATCAATATACAATATGGTACATCATCAATATACAAGATGGTACATCATCAATATACAAGATGGTACATCATCACGATACAATATGGTACATCATCAATATACAAGATGGTACATCATCAATATACAAGATGGTACATCATCAATATACAAGATGGTACATCATCACGATACAATATGGTACATCATCAATATACAATATGGTACATCATCAATATACAATATGGTACATCATCAATATACAATATGGTACATCATCAATATACAAGATGGTACATCATCAATATACAATATGGTACATCATCAATATACAAGATGGTACATCATCAATATACAATATGGTACATCATCAATATACAAGATGGTACATCATCACGATACAAGATGGTACATCATCACGATACAAGATGGTACATCATCAATATACAATATGGTACATCATCAATATACAATATGGTACATCATCAATATACAATATGGTACATCATCAATATACAATATGGTACATCATCAATATACAATATGGTACATCATCAATATACAAGATGGTACATCATCAATATACAATATGGTACATCATCAATATACAAGATGGTACATCATCAATATACAAGATGGTACATCATCAATATACAATATGGTACATCATCAATATACAATATGGTACAGCATCAATATACAAGATGGTACAGCATCAATATACAAGATGGTACAGCATCACGATACAAGATGGTACATCATCAATATACAAGATGGTACATCATCAATATACAAGATGGTACAGCATCACGATACAAGATGGTACATCATCAATATACAAGATGGTACATCATCAATATACAAGATGGTACATCATCAATATACAAGATGGTACATCATCAATATACAAGATGGTACATCATCAATATACAAGATGGTACATCATCAATATACAAGATGGTACATCATCACGATACAAGATGGTACATCATCAATATACAAGATGGTACATCATCAATATACAAGATGGTACATCATCAATATACAAGATGGTACATCATCAATATACAAGATGGTACATCATCAATATACAAGATGGTACATCATCAATATACAAGATGGTACATCATCAATATACAAGATGGTACATCATCAATATACAAGATGGTACATCATCAATATACAAGATGGTACATCATCAATATACAAGATGGTACATCATCACGATACAAGATGGTACATCATCAATATACAAGATGGTACAGCATCACGATACAAGATGGTACATCATCAATATACAAGATGGTACAGCATCACGATACAAGATGGTACATCATCAATATACAATATGGTACATCATCAATATACAAGATGGTACATCATCAATATACAAGATGGTACATCATCAATATACAAGATGGTACATCATCACTATACAATATGGTACATCATCAATATACAATATGGTACATCATCAATATACAAGATGGTACATCATCAATATACAATATGGTACATCATCAATATACAAGATGGTACATCATCAATATACAAGATGGTACATCATCAATATACAATATGGTACATCATCAATATACAAGATGGTACATCATCAATATACAAGATGGTACATCATCAATATACAAGATGGTACATCATCACTATACAATATGGTACATCATCAATATACAATATGGTACATCATCAATATACAAGATGGTACATCATCAATATACAATATGGTACATCATCAATATACAAGATGGTACATCATCAATATACAAGATGGTACATCATCAATATACAAGATGGTACATCATCAATATACAAGATGGTACATCATCAATATACAGATGGTACATCATCAATACATCACATACAAGATGGTACATCATCAATATACAATATGGTACATCATCAATATACAATATGGTACATCATCACGATACAAGATGGTACATCATCAATATACAATATGGTACATCATCAATATACAAGATGGTACATCATCAATATACAAGATGGTACATCATCAATATACAATATGGTACATCATCAATATACAAGATGGTACATCATCAATATACAAGATGGTACATCATCAATATACAAGATGGTACATCATCAATATACAAGATGGTACATCATCAATATACAAGATGGTACATCATCAAGATACAAGATGGTACATCATCACGATACAAGATGGTACATCATCACTATACAATATGTACATCATCAATATACAAGATGGTACATCATCAATATACAAGATGGTACATCATCAATATACAAGATGGTACATCATCACGATACAAGATGGTACATCATCACGATACAAGATGTACATCATCAATATACAAGATGGTACATCATCAATATACAAGATGGTACATCATCACGATACAAGATGGTACATCATCAATATACAAGATGGTACATCATCAATATACAAGATGGTACATCATCAATATACAAGATGGTACATCATCAATATACAAGATGGTACATCATCAATATACAAGATGGTACATCATCAATATACAAGATGGTACATCATCAATATACAAGATGGTACATCATCAATATACAAGATGGTACATCATCAATATACAAGATGGTACATCATCACGATACAAGATGGTACATCATCAATATACAAGATGGTACAGCATCACGATACAAGATGGTACATCATCAATATACAAGATGGTACAGCATCACGATACAAGATGGTACATCATCAATATACAAGATGGTACAGCATCACGATACAAGATGGTACATCATCAATATACAATATGGTACAGCATCACGATACAAGATGGTACATCATCACGATACAAGATGGTACATCATCAATATACAATATGGTACAGCATCACGATACAAGATGGTACATCATCAATATACAATATGGTACAGCATCACGATACAAGATGGTACATCATCACGATACAAGATGGTACATCATCAATATACAATATGGTACAGCATCACGATACAAGATGGTATATCATCAATATACAATATGGTACAGCATCACGATACAAGATGGTACATCATCACGATACAAGATGGTACATCATCAATATACAATATGGTACAGCATCACGATACAAGATGGTACATCATCAATATACAATATGGTACAGCATCACGATACAAGATGGTACATCATCAATATACAATATGGTACATCATCACGATACAAGATGGTACATCATCAATATACAAGATGGTACATCATCACGATACAAGATGGTACATCATCACGATACAAGATGGTACATCATCAATATACAATATGGTACAGCATCAATATACAATATGGTACAGCATCACGATACAAGATGGTATATCAACAATATACAAGATGGTACATCATCAATATACAATATGGTACAGCATCACGATACAAGATGGTATATCATCAATATACAATATGGTACAGCATCAATATACAATATGGTACAGCATCACGATACAAGATGGTATATCATCAATATACAATATGGTACAGCATCAATATACAATATGGTACATCATCAATATACAATATGGTACATCACCAATATACAATATGGTACATCATCAATATACAAGATGGTACATCATTAATATACAATATGATACATCATCAATATACAAGATGGTACATCGTCAATATACAAGATGTTACATCATCACTATACAAGATGGTACATCATCAATATACAAGACGTACATCATCAATATAGAAGATGGTTCATCATCACGATACAAGATGGTACATCATCAATATACAATATGGTACATCATCAATATACAATATGGTACATCATCAATATACAAGATGGTACAGCATCACGATACAAGATGGTACATCATCACGATACAATATGGTACATCATCAATATACAAGATGGTACAGCATCACGATACAAGATAGTACAGCATCACGATACAAGATGGTACATCATCAATATACAAGATGGTACAGCATCACTATACAAGATGGTACATCATCACGATACAAGATGGTACATCATCACGATACAAGATGGTACATCATCACAATAAAATACGTACATCATCAATATACAAGATGGTACATCATCAATATACAAGATGGTTCATCATCAATATACAATATGGTACATCATCACGATACAAGATGCTACATCATCACGATACAAGACGTACATCATCAATATACAATATGGTACATCATCACGATACAAGATGCTACATCATCACGATACAAGACGTACATCATCAATATACAAGATGGTACATCATCAATATACAAGATGGTACATCATCACGATACAAGATGGTACATCATCAATATACAAGATGGTACATCATCACGATACAAGATGGTACAGCATCACGATACAAGATAGTACAGCATCACGATACAAGATGGTACAGCATCACGATACAAGATGGTACACCATCACGATACAAGATGGTACAGCATCACGATACAAGATGGTACATCATCAATATACAAGATGTACATCATCAATATACAAGATGGTACATCATCAATATACAATATGGTACATCATCACGATACAAGATGCTACATCATCACAATACAAGACGTACATCATCAATATACATGATGGTACATCATCAATATACAAGATGGTACATCATCACGATACAACATGGTACATCATCAATGTACAAGATGGTACATCATCGCGATACAAGATGGTACAGCATCACGATACAAGATGGTACAGCATCACGATACAAGATGGTACAGCATCACGATACAAGATGGTACAACATCACGATACAAGATGGTACAGCATCACGATACAAGATGGTACATCATCAATATACAAGATGGTACAGCATCACGATACAAGATGGTACATCATCACGATACAAGATGGTACAGCATCAATATACAAGATGGTACAGCATCACGATACAATATGGTACAGCATCACGATACAAGATGGTACATCATCAATATACAAGATGGTACAGCATCACGATACAATATGGTACATCATCACGATACAAGATGGTACATCATCAATCTACAAGATGCTACATCATCAATATACAATATAGTACAGCATCACGATACAAGATGGTACATCATCAATATACATGATGGTACAGCATCAATATACAATATGGTACATCATCAATATACAATATGGTACATCATCAATATACAATATGGTACATCATCAATATACAAGATTGTACATCATCAATATACAAGATGGTTCATCATCAATATACAAGATGGTACATCATCAATTTACAATATGGTACATCATCAATATACAATGTGGTACAGCATCACGATACAAGATGGTACATCATCACGATACAAGATAGTACATCATCAATACACAATATGGTACATCATCAATATACAAGATGGTACATCATCAATATACAATATGGTACATCATCAATATACAAGATGGTACATCATCAATATACAATATGGTACATCATCAATATACAAGATGGTACA
>CM026396.1:2731498-2747499 GCA_014843695.1 Archivesica marissinica
CATCATCAATATACAATATGGTACATCATCAATATACAAGATGGTACATCATCAATATACAAGATGGTACATCATCAATATACAAGATGGTACATCATCAATATACAAGATGGTACATCATCAATATACAAGATGGTACATCATCAATATACAATATGGTACATCATCAATATACAAGATGGTACATCATCAATATACAATATGGTACATCATCAATATACAAGATGGTACATCATCAATATACAAGATGGTACATCATCAATATACAATATGGTACATCATCAATATACAATATGGTACATCATCAATATACAAGATGGTACATCATCAATATACAAGATGGTACATCATCAATATACAAGATGGTACATCATCAATATACAAGATGGTACATCATCAATATACAAGATGGTACATCATCAATATACAAGATGGTACATCATCACGATACAAGATGGTACATCATCACGATACAAGATGGTACATCATCACAATACAATACGTACATCATCAATATACAAGATGGTACATCATCAATATACAAGATGGTACATCATCAATATACAATATGGTACATCATCACGATACAAGATGCTACATCATCACGATACAAGACGTACATCATCAATATACAAGATGGTACATCATCAATATACAAGATGGTACATCATCACGATACAAGATGGTACATCATCAATATACAAGATGGTACATCATCACGATACAAGATGGTACAGCATCACGATACAAGATGGTACAGCATCACTATACAAGATGGTACAGCATCACGATACAAGATGGTACAGCATCACGATACAAGATGGTACAGCATCACGATACAAGATGGTACATCATCAATATACAAGATGGTACAGCATCAAGATACAAGATGGTACAGCATCAATATATACAAGATGGTACAGCATCACGATACAAGATAGTACAGCATCACGATACAAGATGGTACAGCATCACGATACAAGATGGTACATCATCACGATACAAGATGGTACAGCATCACGATACAAGATGGTACATCATCAATATACAAGATGGTACAGCATCACGATACAAGATGGTACATCATCACGATACAAGATGGTACATCATCAATATACAAGATGGTACATCATCACGATACAAGATGGTACAGCATCACGATACAAGATGGTACATCATCAATATACAAGATGGTACAGCATCACGATACAAGATGGTACATCATCACGATACAAGATGGTACATCATCAATATACAAGATGGTACATCATCAATATACAATATGGTACAGCATCACGATACAAGATGGTACATCATCAATATACAAGATGGTACAGCATCAATATACAATATGGTACATCATCAATATACAATATGGTACATCATCAATATACAATATGGTACATCATCAATATACAAGATGGTACATCATCAATATACAAGATGGTACATCATCAATATACAAGATGGTACATCATCAATATACAAGATGGTACATCATCAATATACAATATGGTACAGCATCACGATACAAGATGGTACATCATCAATATACAAGATGGTACAGCATCAATATACAATATGGTACATCATCAATATACAAGATGGTACATCATCAATATACAATATGGTACATCATCAATATACAAGATGGTACATCATCAATATACAATATGGTACATCATCAATATACAAGATGGTACATCATCAATATACAAGATGGTACATCATCAATATACAAGATGTACATCATCAATATACAAGATGGTACATCATCAATATACAAGATGGTACATCATCATGATACAAGATGGTACATCATCAATATACAATATGGTACATCATCAATATACAATATGGTACATCATCAATATACAAGATGGTACATCATCAATATACAAGATGGTACATCATCAATATACAAGATGTACATCATCAATATACAAGATGGTACATCATCAATATACAAGATGGTACATCATCATGATACAAGATGGTACATCATCAATATACAATATGGTACATCATCAATATACAATATGGTACATCATCAATATACAAGATGGTACATCATCAATATACAAGATGGTACATCATCAATATACAAGACGTACATCATCAATATACAAGATGGTACATCATCAATATACAAGATGGTACATCATCTTATACAAGATGGTACATGATTAATATAAAATATGGTACATCATCAATATACAAAATGGTACATCATCAATATACAAGATGGTACATCATCAATATACAAGATGGTACATCATCAATATACAAGACGTACATCATCAATATACAAGATGGTACATCATCAATATACAAGATGGTACATCATCATGATACAAGATGGTACATCATCACGATACAAGATGGTACATCATCACAATACAATACGTACATCATCAATATACAAGATGGTACATCATCAATATACAAGATGGTACATCATCAATATACAATATGGTACATCATCACGATACAAGATGCTACATCATCACGATACAAGACGTACATCATCAATATACAAGATGGTACATCATCAATATACAAGATGGTACATCATCACGATACAAGATGGTACATCATCAATATGCAAGATGGTACATCATCACGATACAAGATTGTACAGCATCACGATACAAGACGGTACAGCATCAATATACAAGATGGTACAGCATCAATATACAAGATAGTACAGCATCACGATACAAGATAGTACAGAATCACGATACAAGATGGTACAGCATCACGATACAAGATTGTACATCATCAATATACAAGATGGTACAGCATCACGATACAAAATGGTACATCATCACGATACAAGATGGTACATCATCAATATAAAAGATGGTACATCTTCACGATACAAGATGGTACATCATCAATATACAAGATGGTACATCATCACGATACAAGATGGTACAGCATCACAATACAAGATGGTACAGCATCACGATACAAGATGGTACAGCATCACGATACAAGATGGTACACCATCACGATACAAGATGGTACAGCATCACGATACAAGATGGTACATCATCACGATACAATATGGTACATCATCAATATACAAGATGGTACAGCATCACCATACAAGATAGTACAGCATCACGATACAAGATGGTACATCATCAATATACAAGATGGTACAGCATCACTATACAAGATGGTACATCATCACGATAAAAGATGGTACATCATCACGATACAAGATGGTACATCATCACAATACAATACGTACATCATCAATATACAAGATGGTACATCATCAATATACAAGATGGTACATCATCAATATACAATATGGTACATCATCACGATACAAGATGCTACATCATCACGATACAAGACGTACATCATCAATATACAAGATAGTACATCATCAATATACAAGATGGTACATCATCACGATACAAGATGGTACATCATCAATATACAAGATGGTACATCATCATGATACAAGATGGTACAGCATCACGATACAAGATGGTACAGCATCACGATACAAGATGGAACAGCATCACGATACAAGATGGTACAGCATCACGATACAAGATGGTACATCATCAATATACAAGATGGTACAGCATCACGATACAAGATGGTACATCATCACGATACAAGATGGTACATCATCAATATACAATATGGCACAGCATCACGATACAGATAGTACCGCATCACGATACAAGATGGTACAGCATCACGATACAAGATGGTACATCATCAATATACAAGATGGTACAGCATCACGATACAAGATGGTACATCATCAATCTACAAGATGCTACATCATCAATATACAATATGGTACAGCATCACGATACAAGATGGTACATCATCAATATACAAGATGGTACAGCATCAATATACAATATGGTACATCATCAATATACAATATGGTACATCATCAATATACAATATGGTACATCATCAATATACAATATGGTACATCATCAATATACAAGATTGTACATCATCAATATACAAGATAGTACATCATCAATATACAAGATGGTACATCATCAATATACAATATGGTACATCATCAATATACAAGATGGTACATCATCAATATAACAGATAGTATATCATCAATATACAAGATGGTACATCATCAATATACAAGATGGTACATCATTAAAATACAATATGGTACATCATCAATATACATGATGGTACATCATCAATATACAATATGGTACATCATCAATATACAAGATGGTACATCATCAATATACAAGATGGTACATCATCAATATACAATATGGTACATCATCAATATACAATATGGTACATCATCAATATACAATATGGTACATCATCAATATACAATATGGTACATCATCAATATACAATATGGTACATCATCAATATACAAGATGGTACATCATCAATATACAAGATGGTACATCATCAATATACAAGATGGTACATCATCAATATACAATATGGTACATCATCAATATACAATATGGTACAGCATCACGATACAAGATGGTACATCATCACGATACAAGATGGTACATCATCAATACACAATATGGTACATCATCAATATACAAGATGGTACATGATCAATATACAAGATGGTACATCATCAATATACAATATGGTACATCATCAATATACAAGATGGTACATCGTCAATATACAAGATGGTACATCATCACTATACAAGATGGTACATCATCAATATACAAGGCGTACATCATCAATATACAAGATGGTACATCATCAATATACAAGATGGTACATCATCAATATACAATATGGTACATCATCAATATACAAGATGGTACATCATCAATATACAATATGGTACATCATCAATATACAAGATGGTACATCATCAATATACAAGATGGTACATCATCAATATACAAGATGGTACATCATCACGATACAAGATGGTACATCATCACGATACAAGATGGTACATCATCACAATACAATACGTACATCATCAATATACAAGATGGTACATCATCAATATACAAGATGGTACATCATCAATATACAAGATGGTACATCATCAATATACAAGATGGTACATCATCACGATACAAGATGGTACATCATCACGATACAAGATGGTACAGCATCACGATACAAGATGGTACAGCATCACGATACAAGATGGTACAGCATCACGATACAAGATGGTACATCATCAATATACAAGATGGTACATCATCAATATACAAGATGGTACAGCATCACGATACAAGATGGTACAGCATCACGATACAAGATGGTACATCATCACGATACAAGATGGTACATCATCAATATACAAGATGGTACAGCATCACGATACAAGATGGTACATCATCACGATACAAGATGGTACATCATCAATATACAAGATGGTACATCATCAATATACAATATGGTACAGCATCACGATACAAGATGGTACATCATCACGATACAAGATGGTACATCATCAATCTACAAGATGGTACATCATCAATATACAATATGGTACAGCATCACGATACAAGATGGTACATCATCAATATACAAGATGGTACAGCATCAATATACAATATGGTACATCATCAATATACAATATGGTACATCATCAATATACAATATGGTACATCATCAATATACAAGATGGTACATCATCAATATACAATATGGTACATCATCAATATACAAGATGGTACATCATCAATATACAAGATGGTACATCATCAATATACAATATGGTACATCATCAATATACAATATGGTACATCATCAATATACAATATGGTACATCATCAATATACAATATGGTACATCATCAATATACAATATGGTACATCATCAATATACAAGATGGTACATCATCAATATACAAGATGGTACATCATCATTATACAAGATGGTACATCATCAATATACAATATAGTATATCATCAATATACAATATGGTACATCATCAATATACAAGATGGTACATCATCAATATACAATATTGTACATCATCAATATACAAGATGGTACATCGTCAATATACAAGATGGTACATCATCACGATACAAGATGGTACATCATCACGATACAAGATGGTACATCATCAATATACAAGATGGTACATCATCACGATACAAGATGGTACATCATCACGATACAAGATGGTACATCATCAAAATACAAGACGTACATCATCAATATACAATATGGTACATCATCAATATACAATATGGTACATCATCAATATACAAGATGGTACATCATCAATATACAATATGGTACATCATCAATATACAATATGGTACATCATCAATATACAAGATGGTACATCATCAATATACAATATGGTACATCATCAATATACAATATGGTACATCATCAATATACAATATGGTACATCATCAATATAAAGATGGTACATCATCAATATACAAGATGGTACATCATCAATATACAATATGGTACATCATCAATATACAATATGGTACATCATCAATATACAATATGGTACATGATCAATATACAAGATGGTACATCATCAATATACAATATGGTACATCATCAATATACAATATGGTACATCGTCAATATACAAGATGGTACATCATCACTATACAAGATGGTACATCATCAATATACAAGACGTACATCATCAATATACAAGATGGTACATCATCAATATACAAGATGGTACATCATCAATATACAATATGGTACATCATCAATATACAAGATGGTACATCATCAATATACAATATGGTACATCATCAATATACAAGATGGTACATCATCAATATACAAGATGGTACATCATCAATATACAAGATGGTACATCATCACGATACAAGATGGTACATCATCACGATACAAGATGGTACATCATCACAATACAATACAAACATCATCAATATACAAGATGGTACATCATCAATATACAAGATGGTACATCATCAATATACAATATAGTACATCATCACGATACAAGATGCTACATCATCACGATACAAGACGTACATCATCAATATACAAGATGGTACATCATCAATATACAAGATGGTACATCATCACGATACAAGATGGTACATCATCACGATACAAGATGGTACAGCATCACGATACAAGATGGTACATCATCAATATACAAGATGGTACATCATCAATATACAAGATGGTACATCATCAATATACAATATGGTACATCATCAATATACAATATGGTACAGCATCACGATACAAGATGGTAAATCATCACGATAGAAGATGGTACATCATCAATACACAATATGGTACATCATCAATATACAAGATGGTACATCATCAATATACAATATGGTACATCATCAATATACAAGATGGTACATCATCAATATACAATATGGTACATCATCAATATACAAGATGGTACATCGTCAATATACAAGATGGTACATCATCACGATACAAGATGGTACATCATCACGATACAAGATGGTACATCATCACTATACAAGATGGTACATCATCACGATACAAGATGGTACATCATCAATATACAAGATGGTACATCATCACGATACAAGATGGTACATCATCACGATACAAGATGGTACATCATCAATATACAAGATGGTACATCATCACGATACAAGATGGTACATCATCACGATACAAGATGGTACATCATCAAAATACAAGACGTACATCATCAATATACAAGACAGTACATCATCAATATACAAGATGGTACATCATCACGATACAAGATGGTACATCATCACGATACAAGTTGGTACGTCATCAAAATACAAGACGTACATCATCAATATACAAGATGGTACATCATCAATATACAAGATGGTACATCATCAATATACAATATGGTACAGCATCACGATACAAGATGGTATATCATCAATATACAATATGGTAAATCATCAATATACAATATGGTACAGCATCACGATACAAGATGGTACATCATCACGATACAAGATGGTACATCATCACGATACAAGATGGTACATCATCAATATACACGATGGTACATCATCAATATACAAGATGGTATATCATCAATATATAAGACGTACATCATCGATATAAAATATGGTACATATTCAATATACAAGATGGTACATCATCAATATACAATATGGTACATCATCAATATACAATATGGTACATCATCATTATACAATATGGTACATCATCAATATACAATATGGTACATCATCAATATACAATATAGTACATCATCACGATACAAGATGGTACATCATCACGATACAAGATGGTACATCATCAAAATACAAGACGTACATCATCAATATACAAGATAGTACATCATCAATATACAAGATGGTACATCATCACGATACAAGATGGTACATCATCACGATACAAGATGGTACAGCATCAATATACAAGACGTACATCATCAATATACAAGATAGTACATCATCACGATACAAGATGGTACATCATCAATATACAAGATGGTACATCATCAATATACAATATGGTACATCATCAATATACAATGTGGTACATCATCAATATACAAGATGGTACAACATCACGATACAAGATGGTACATCATCAATATACAATATGGTACATCATCAATATACAAGATGGTACAGCATCACGATACAAGATGGAACATCATCAATATACAAGATGGTACATCATCAATATAAAATATGGTAAATCATCAATATACAAGATGGTACATCATCAATATACAAGATGGTACATCATCAATATACAATATGGTACAGCATCACGATACAAGATGGTACATCATCAATCTACAAGATGGTACATCATCAATATACAATACGAACATCATCGATATACAATATGGTACATCATCAATATACAAGATGGTACATCATCAATATACAATATGGTACATCATCAATATACAATATGGTACATCATCATTATACAATATGGTACATCATCAATATCCAATATGGTACATCATCAATATACAAGATGGTACATCATCAATATACAAGATGGTACATCATCAATATACAAGATGGTACATCATCACGATACAAGATGGTACATCATCAATATACAAGATGGTACATCATCAATATACAATATGGTACATCATCAATATACAATGTGGTACATCATCAATATACAAGATGGTACAACATCACGATACAAGATAGTACATCATCAATATACAATATGGTACATCATCAATATACAAGATGGTACAGCATCACGATACAAGATGGAACATCATCAATATACAAGATGGTACATCATCAATATAAAATATGGTAAATCATCTATATACAAGATGGTACATCATCAATATACAAGATGGTACATCATCAATATACAATATGGTACAGCATCACGATACAAGATGGTACATCATCACGATACAAGATGGTACATCATCAATATACAAGACGAACATCATCGATATACAATATGGTACATCATCAATATACAAGATGGTACATCATCAATATACAATATGGTACATCATCAATATACAATATGGTACATCATCATTATACAATATGGTACATCATCAATATCCAATATGGTACATCAACAATATACAAGATGGTACATCATCAATATACAAGATGGTACATCATCAATATACAAGCTGGTACATCATCAACATACAAGATGGTACATCATCACGATACAAGACGTACATCACCACGATACAAGACGTACATCATCACGATACAAGATGGTACATCATCACGATTCAAGACGTACATCATAACGATACAAGACGTACATCATCACTGAGCTTACAATCATTGCATACATACATACATACATACATACATACATACATACATACATACATACATACATACATACATACATATACAATACATGCACACATATACAATACATGCATACATATACAATACATACATACATATACAATACATACATACATATACAATACATACATACATATATATACAATACATACATACATATACAATACATGCATATATATAAAAGACATACATACATATACAATACATGTATACATATACAATACATGCATACATATACAATACATGCATACATATACAATACATGCATACATATAAAAGACATACATACATATACAATACATGTATACATATACAATACATACATACATATACAATACATACATACATATACAATACATACATACATATACAATACATGCATACATATAAAAGACATACATACATATACAATACATGCATACATATACAATACATACATGAATATACAATACATACATACATATACAATACATACATACATATACAATACATACATACATATACAATACATACATACATATACAATACATGCATACATATACAATACATGCATACATATACAATACATGCATACATATACAATACAAACATACATATACAATACATGCATACATATACAATACATGCATACATATAAAGACATACATAAATATACAATGCATGCATTCATATACAATACATACATACACATACAATGCATGCATACATATACAATACATGCATACATATACAATACATACATACATATACAATGCATGCGTACATATACAATACATGCATACATATACAATACATGCATATATATAAAAGACATACATACATATACAATACATGCATAGATATAAAAGACATACATACATATACAATGCATGCATACATATACAATACATGCATATATATAAAAGATATGCATACATATACAATACATGCATACATATATAATACATACATATATATACAATACGTACATGCATATACAATACATACATACATATACAATACATGCATATATATAAAAGACATACATACATATACAATACATACATACATATAGAATACATACATATATATAAAAGACATACATACATATACAATACATGCATGCATATACAATGCATACATACATATATATAAAAGACATACATACATATACAATACATGTATATATATATAAAAGACATACATACATATACAATACATGCATACATATACAATACATGCATACATATACAATACATACATACATATACAATGCATGCATACATATACAATACATACATACATATACAATACATACATATAGAATACATACATACATATACAATACATGCATGCATATACAATACATACATACATATACAATACATACATACATATACAATGCATACATACATATACAATACATACATACATATACAATACATGCATACATATACAATACATGCATACATATACAATACATACATACATATACAATACATGCATACATATACAATACATGCATACATATACAATACATACATACATATACAATACATGCATACATACACAATACATACATACATATACAATACATGCATACATATACAATACATACATACATACATATACAATGCATGCATACACACACAATTCATGTATATATATAAAAGACATACATACATACTCAATACATGTATACATATACAATACATGCATACATATACAATACATGCATATATATACAATGCATGCATACATATACAATACAGCATACATACACAATACATACATACATATACAATATATGCATATATATACAATATATACTTACATACATATACTATACATACATACATGTACAATCTATATGCATACATACACATAATATATATGCATACATACACAATACATGCATACATACACAATCTATATGCATACATACACATAATATATATGCTTACATACACATAATCTATATGCATACATACATACACAATCTATATGCATACATACACAATATATGCATACATACACATAATCTATATGCATACATACACATAATCTATATGCATACATACATACAATCTATATGCATACATACATATAATCTATATGCATACATACACAATCTATATGCATACATACACAATCTATATGCATACATACACATAATCTATATGCATACATACACAATCTATATGCATACATACACAATCTATATGCATACATACACAATCTATATGCATACATACACAATCTATATGCATACATACACAATCTATATGCATACATACACAATATATATGCATACATACACATAATCTATATGCATACATACACATAATCTATATGCATACAGACACAATCTATATGCATACATACATAATCTATATGCATACATACACAATACATGGATACATACACAATACATGCATACATACACAATACATGGATACATACACAATACATGCATACATACACAATACATGCATACATACACAATACATGCATACATACACAATACATGCATACATACACAATACATGCATACATACACAATACATGCATACATACACAATACATGCATAAATACACAATACATGCATACATACACAATACATGGATACATACACAATACATGGATACATACACAATACATGCATACATACACAATACATGGATACATATACAATACATGCATACATACACAATACATGGATACATACACAATACATGCATACATACACAATACATGCATACATACACAATACATGCATACATACACAATACATGGATACATACACAATACATGCATACATACACAATACATGGATACATACACAATACATGGATACATACACAATACATGCATACATACACAATACATGCATACATACACAATACATGGATACATACACAATACATGGATACATACACAATACATGGATACATACACAATACATACATACATACATACACAATACATGCATACATACACAATACATGCATACATACACAATACATGCATACATACACAATACATACATACATATACAATACATGCATACATACACAATACATACATACATATACAATACATACATACATATACAATACATGCATACATACACAATACATGCATACATACACAATACATGCATACATACACAATACATGGATACATATACAATACATGCATACATACACAATACATGGATACATATACAATTAAAATGTATGCTGTATTACACTGAATACACGCACAGTTATGTGATAAAATGTATTTGCCATGTCGTGAAAATATAAAGCTATTATAAAGACCATGATATACTCTAATGCCGAGTATATCCTTATTTAAGAATTTGCCCAGAGCTAATTCAAACATGTGGCCGGGAAACTATCCACTGCCCCTTTTATATGTAGCTATATTATCCCTAAGCATCACAAGTGTTGTTCATATTTATGCTAGTATCGCGAATTAATTGGGATAGGCGATCAGTGTGAAATTGACATGTCCGTCTTGATTTCTGTAGTTTCCCGGAGAGAAATGTCTGCTCCATGAGTTTCGGCCCTGGAAATAATGAATCACTTTTTTTTGGCTAGCGGAATAATACTATTTACTGCCGATTTGCGATATTGGTATAGCATATCATATCGTTATGCTAGTGCCAATTTGAAGCGTGGTGACAATATGTCGAACGATTTCATCATAGCACTATTTCAACATCACGATTTCAAGATACGAACATCACGAATTTCACTATTATACGAGTTCTACTTCGTGAATCGTAAACTGAAATTCATGAAATTGAAATCGAAATTAAAATGTGATGTTGAAATAGTGAAATCGTGATGTTGAAATCGTTAAATCGTTATGTTGAAATCGTGAAATCGTGATGTTGAAATCGTTAAATCGTGATGTTGAAATCGTGAAATCGTGATGTTGAAATCGTTAAATCGTGATGTTGAAATCGTGATATCGTGATGTTGAAATCGTGATAGATAGATTACATGTACATACATTTATAAATCTATATGTTTTATAACGTACGTGTTAAGACTATATCCATTGATATATTTATTGGCTTTACGGATCAGTCAAGCGTGAAATAATTACATGACAAGCGTGGTTGTTTCAGCTATGTTGTGTGTGTGTTTTACGTTTATTTAGCTAGGCTATATTGATTGATGTCTACTTATATTACAGTGGTGTAATACATCGGACTGTCGTTCATAAAACAAAATGAATTACGAATGTAACTTGTCTATAGTCAAGGAAGGACAACCCAAATACATCGTAAACGTTATCATTGCCGGAGTTATCTGCCTCTATACGAGACTGAGAGGTTAGCGTATCTGTGGCTGTAGATATCTGCCTCTATACCAGACTGAGAGGTTAGCGTATCTGTGGCTGTAGATATCTGCCTCTATACCAGACTGAGAGGTTAGCGTATCTGTGGCTGTAGATATCTGCCTCTATACCAGACTGAGAGGTTAGCGTATCTGTGGCTGTAGATATCTGCCTCTATACGAGACTGAGAGGTTAGCGTATCTGTGGCTGTAGATATCTGCCTCTATACGAGACTGAGAGGTTAGCGTATCTGTGGCTGTAGATATCTGCCTCTATACCAGACTGAGAGGTTAGCGTATCTGTGGCTGTAGATATCTGCCTCTATACGAGACTGAGAGGTTAGCGTATATGTGGCTGTAGATATCTGCCTCTATACCAGACTGAGAGGTTAGCGTATCTGTGGCTGTAGATATCTGCCTCTATACCAGACTGAGAGGTTAGCGTATCTGTGGCTGTAGATATCTGCCTCTATACCAGACTGAGAGGTTAGCGTATCTGTGGCTGTAGATATCTGCCTCTATACGAGACTGAGAGGTTAGCGTATATGTGGCTGTAGATATCTGCCTCTATACCAGACTGAGAGGTTAGCGTATCTGTGGCTGTAGATATCTGCCTCTATACCAGACTGAGAGGTTAGCGTATCTGTGGCTGTAGCTATCTGCCTCTATACCAGACTGAGAGGTTAGCGTATCTGTGGCTGTAGATATCTGCCTCTATACCAGACTGAGAGGTTAGCGTATCTGTGGCTGTACATATCTGCCTCTATACCAGACTGAGAGGTTAGCGTATCTGTGGCTGTAGATATCTGCCTCTATACCAGACTGAGAGTATCAGATCATCGATTAGAAATTGAATCTGGCATAAAGATGGCATAAACCCCGGTAGATGATACCGGTAGATGGCATAAACCCCGGTAGATGATACCGGTAGATGGCATAAACCCCGGTAGATGGCATACACCCCGGTAGATGATACCGGTAGATGGCATAAACCCCAGTAGATGATACCGGTAGATGGCATAGACCCCGGTAGATGGCATAAACCCCGGTAGATGGCATAAACCCCGGTAGATGATACCGGTAGATGGCATAAACCCCGGTAGATGATACCGGTAGATGGCATAAACCCCGGTAGATGATACCGGTAGATAGCATAAACCCCGGTAGATGATACCGGTAGACGGCATAAACCCCGGTAGATGATACCGGTAGATGGCATAAACACCGGTAGATGGCATAAACCCCGGTAGATGGCATAAACCCCGGTAGATGGCATAAACCGGAACGTATGCATACAGATGAATGCAAATGTCCATTATGTAAAAGTTTAGAAGATGAATTTCACCTGTTGCTAGAATTCCCTCTGTATCACGACATTAGTGTTCTATAGATAAAATCATATTTAATTATTGGAAATGACGTATTAAAGATTAACGAGTTGTTACAAGCTCCTAGTCCATATATTGTTAAAACGTGACGATGTATATGTATAAACGTGACGATGTATATGTATAGCGTGTCGAAGTATATATACCATACCATATTCTATGAAACGAGCTTTGGAATTCTGTTATTAGGCTCATCTTTTGGCATGAACTGTAACATCCTTTTTATATTACCATATTGGGTTTTGATAATATTTTGGCACAACATAATGCTGCTACTTTCATATTGGTTCCAACTGTCATAACGTCACTAAATTATCATGACGTCACCTCGCAAAGCAGTGGTTTTATTTATGTTTTAAACAGCATTATAATTGCTCTAAAACTTCTTTTAAATCGTAATGGTTCTTATCATTAACGTTATGTACCAATTAAAATAAAAATATGCATACTTGAAAGTTTATTTACTAATTATAAGGATTAT
>CM026396.1:2748499-2823517 GCA_014843695.1 Archivesica marissinica
TATCGAATATATGTATCGTTATTACTGTGTATCACTATCGACTATATGTATCGTTATTACTGTATCGTACATATGGTTGCTTCGATAGATCCCAAGCGAATCGCCATATTATATACAGTGCTCCATTAGAGCCACGGCGTATCACAATGCTGTGGTCCGATAGAACCGCCACGTAACATATTGTATCGCAATATGGAGTTCTATAATGGCATTGACGTATCGTACAAAGGTGTTCCGATAGTACAGTAGCGTATCGCCATTGCACCTACTTTGCTAAGTCAAGATCATGGCGCCTCGATCGCAATAGTACAATAGCGAAGCATGGTAGCACGAAAGCCATGGTATGGGTTTTTGCAGTGGTACAGTGAAACCCCATAACACCAGAACCACTCTAAACTGGAATTTCCTCCAAACCGAACAAATATCTTGGTCCCGAATTTTCCCATTTTTTTGTTCACTGTAAAATACCTCTGCCAACCGGAACCCACTTTTCCAAATAATGAACGGATTGTAAAACAACATGTACATTTACAACTGTAACATACCACTGTAAAATGAACAGCAACCTGTCTAGATCAAACATGAAACTGACAGTTATTTTAAACAAGCCAATTTCAGCTGTTTGTTTCTCAGAATATTTGACGGTTTTCTCAAGATTTATGTGCTATTCATCGTCATTAGTTCACTTACGCAGAATCAATCCTTTACCACAGAAAGGTTATAGTTAATATATGTTATCTCATCGATATAACACACACACATGTGAAATAATATGTTGACAAATGTTGGCAATGTAAATGAGGCTACGGGAGCATTCGCGTATTTTCGGAAATAATCGTGTATAACCTTGCCTTTTAGGTGAGTTCCGAAACAAATCCGTTTCTATTTTTGGCGATCGTATATTGCAGAGAATAGTCATCGTTCTTCAAATTAACACCCGCAAAACTGTGGGTTTATTTAAATGGCGCTTCGTTCAGAAATCCGGTTTCACTAGGCTGTCGTTTTGACATGAGGTAAACAAGAGCAAATTCGACAGATAGGAACCTAGGCCACATCATTACTAAGCATTCTTCTTAGAATTGTTAAATTAGAAACAATCTAGCCACTATGAAAACCCCTCTACACCGAATGTTCGGTTTATAGGGTTTCACTGTACTATTGATCATTCACAGCTAACACTGTCGTTGTGATGTATGTGTTACTGGTCCCTAGCGGACTTGTAGCATGTTAGAACATACATTAGAGGCAGGCAAAACAAGGTGGGCTACAAGAGAAATACATCTGTGCAGATATAAATGTCACATAGAGGGTTTTCATGCTTTATGTTAAGTTTTTAATGCAGATCCTTAATAGTAACTATAATGAAGGAAGGATGTTTGTTTGTATATAACTTTTTGGGAATAATTTCGCGCCAAGAGATTAGGTCATATGGCGACTCTTTAGCTGTTATTGGTCAGTGGCCGAAGGCCCCGGGTGTGTACATCCTATTTCAGACACCGACGATTCAGCAGTTATTGGTGGAGGAAGGCCCCGGGTGTGTACATCCTATTTCAGACACCGACGATCCAGCAGTTATTGGTGGAGGAAGGCCCCGGGTGTGTACATCCTATTTCAGACACCAACGAGCCAGCAGTTATTGGTGGAGGAAGGCCCCGGGTGTGTACATCCTATTTCAGACACCAACGAGCCAGCAGTTATTGGTGGAGGAAGGCCCCGGGTGTGTACATTCTATTTCAGACACCAACGAGCCAGCAGTTATTGGTGGAGGAAGGCCCCGGGTGTGTACATCCTATTTCAGACACCAACGAGCCAGCAGTTATTGGTGGAGGAAGGCCCCGGGTGTGTACATTCTATTTCAGACACCAACGAGCCAGCAGTTATTGGTGGAGGAAGGCCCCGGGTGTGTACATCCTATTTCAGACACCGACGATCCAGCAGTTATTGGTGGAGGAAGGCCCCGGGTGTGTACATCCTATTTCTGACACCGACGATCCAGCAGTTATTGGTCAGTGGACGAAGGCCCCGCCCCGGGTGTATACATCCTATTTCAGACACCAACGAGCCAGTTGTTATTGGTGGAGGAAGGTCCCGGGTGTGTACATCCTATTTCAGACACCAACGATCCAGCAGTTATTGGTGGAGGAAGGTCCCGTATTTTGCGTATGATTAAACAACAGAACAACACCAACATTTTACCTAGTAATACTTAATCTTCACCCATGTAATTATGTAATATAATACATTTATATTCGAGAGCCGTAATTGTTCTTGTAGCCAATTGTTGTCAACATCGAGAACTATTCCTATGAGATAACGTATCCTAATTCGCAATCCCTGTCAGCTTCAGAAACAAATGTATATTTTATCTACTCAATGTTACATTTTTTAAAATTAAGTTTATTTAACGTCGCTTCGGTTACCCATTTGAGCGACGGACAGTTTGCATAACAACACCTTTCCTGGGCAGGCTCCAGCGGATACCAAGTACTTGTTTCACCAACCTACGTAAGACACGGTCTGAGCTGTGTTCGAATCAGTGACCATCAGTGATGATATGGTACAGAGGTATTGAACTCAGCGACCTTAACCAACTCGACCACGGAGGCGGACCACGGAGGCGGACCACGCGTGCTACAGTGTACTATACAGCATCCAATTTATATACTATTAGTATCATACAGTTTATTATAAACATTATTTAATTTACAATGATTGCGAAACAAGCTTTATCAGCTTATACTAATCGCGTACATGTGGTTATTCATGTAGGAGGAAACCGGAGTACCAAGTAGAAAACCCACCTGTCCGATATGGCGACCATCGTACCATCTCACATACTTCCCTGACCGAGGGTCGAACTCAGGTTGCATTGGTGAAGAGCGTACACTGTCGGACAGCCAATAAATACAGTAGCTTGACATTGCATGATATATGTTCTCCCAATTAGATTATAGTTTATAATTGCAAGTCACCTGACGTTATTCATAGTGTCGGATGTGCTGACAATACTTGCAGTGTGTACCTTAATATCAACTGTTGATTAGATTTTATAGAATTGATTTTTAATTGTGTGCAATTGATTGATACAACTTTTCAGTTAAAAGTTCGACTTTATGTTTTCGTAACACTTACAGGAACTAGTTGTATCCAGTAAACAATGGTAAATGCTGTGACACTTATTATTGATTATCAAGCACGTCACAGTTAATAACCAAAGTCATCAATCATTCTAAATCGATACTATGTAATCGGTATAATAATGTACAGTCAAACCTGGGTTAGTGGTCACCTCTATTATACAGTCAAACCTGTGTTAGTGGTCACCTCTATTGTACAGTCAAACCTGTGTTAGTGGTCACCTCTATTGTACAGTCAAACCTGTGTTAGTGGTCACCTCTATTGTACAGTCAAACCTGTGTTAGTGGTCACCTCTATTGTACAGTCAAACCTGTGTTAGTGGTCACCTCTATTGTACAGTCAAACCTGGGTTAGTGGTCACCTCTATTGTACAGTCAAACCTGTGTTAGTGGTCACCTCTATTGTACAGTCAAACCTGGGTTAGTGGTCACCTCTATTGTACAGTCAAACCTGTGTTAGTGGTCACCTCTATTGTACAGTCAAACCTGGGTTAGTGGTCACCTCTATTGTACAGTCAAACCTGTGTTAGTGGTCACCTCTATTGTACAGTCAAACCTGTGTTAGTGGTCACCTCTATTGTACAGTCAAACCTGTGTTAGTGGTCACCTCTATTGTACAGTCAAACCTGTGTTAGTGGTCACCTCTATGTACATAACCTGTGTTATGGTTTTGTTGTGTTGTTTTTGTACAGTCAAACCTGGGTTAGTGGTCACCTCTATTGTACAGTCAAACCTGTGTTAGTGGTCACCTCTATTGTACAGTCAAACCTGGGTTAGTGGTCACCTCTATTGTACAGTCAAACCTGGGTTAGTGGTCACCTCTATTGTACAGTCAAACCTGGGTTAGTGGTCACCTCTATTGTACAGTCAAACCTGTGTTAGTGGTCACCTCTATTGTACAGTCAAACCTGTGTTAGTGGTCACCTCTATTGTACAGTCAAACCTGTGTTAGTGGTCACCTCTATTATACAGTCAAACCTGTGTTAGTGGTCACCTCTATTATACAGTCAAACCTGTGTTAGTGGTCACCTCTATTAAGCAGCCAACCTCTATTAAAGCGACATTACATCGCAAAAAGCAAATAAAATGCAGTTTTCACATATTGCTACTACACATTCTTCCGAATACATTCGAGTACTAACATTGAATCAATAAACAGTGTTTTGTGGATTGAAAGTATGATTTCATATAACGGTCATCCATGCTCCTGACTTTACGCTTGTTTTGTCATCGGAGTCAGTGCTAATCGCGAGATAATGTCGTTTAGAGATAAATTAACTAAGAATAGTCTACACATATATAGGCACACATGCGAGATATAACGATAAATCTGTACCATAAATCGTGTTATTCAGGATACACTAGTTGTATTGTATGACCAGATTGAACTGATAAAAATTAATCTTCGGCAAGTTTCTTCGAGCGTTTCCGTATATTTGTTCAACAAAATAATCTTATAAATAATTAAATATCGATACCAGATTATCAAATGGCCCTTGGTATAGTGGAAAGTGATATGAACTTGTAAATCTGACATCGCTGGTTCGAATCTAGCATACGGCATAATAATTTTTATTCGTATTTCATAATTGTTCACATTTGTTTTTTAATTTGTTTTATTTCTTTTGTCGTTACCTGTGTTTCTTTTAATTTAATTGCTTTATATTTTCATATTTTTATTCATTTTTTTTTATGTATATTTTTAACTTTTTATTTCATTTCTACTGACAAAATTCAACATTTCAACATTGCAAACGTGATTTTTGTGCGCATATTTAATTACATATTTTATTGAAGAAAAAAAATAAAATAAAAAGTGGCATTCACCGGGCTCGAACCCGTAACCTGTAACTTCCAAGATCACGGACGTATCCACTACACTACTACTCGAGATGTTAAGGGCTGTGTTTCTAAAGTGTTATATTCACATTCAATGAGATCGGTTTGATTCGGAAATCGACGGAAAGAATACGGAAACAAACGGCATATGCAAATACATCAGTTCAATCTGGTCATACAATATTACGCATGGATGTTTACATTATTTTGTTATGTCAACAAACCGCGTATACGACGTTTGTTTATTAGTTGAAATACGATTAGTTGAAAAGAAATTATACCATATAATAGGACAATACATTCTGTAGAAATGTGTGTTTTCACTAATATAGTGTTGCTTTAAGCAGTCAGTTTCCAGACACTATGCAGACACTCTGTGATTCCCATTGTTTGGCTGCTTAAGACAGCCTTGAATGTAAGTTGTTGCGAAAATGGTGTTTGTGGAAGATCGGCGGTTCTACATGGGTCGTGGGGGCTGGCATGTTCCTTAAACAGCTGGAGCGTCGCCCTATGACATTTATAAGCTGTTGGTGCAACATTACACCCATAAACAAACAAACTAACAAACAATATATGTTTGTCATTTTATACACCATACCATAATATGTGGTGTACAATTTAACTTCTGGTTTTTTGAATGACAACAAGATATATAAATACTCTCAATCAATAAGGTTATGCAATACGACAAGCCTGGAAGCAATACAATGCCACGTGTTACGTGTTGTACGCGCATTGACGTTTCTGTTTAGAAAACAAATTAACTGATTGTTAGTGGCGGACTTAGTGAACAGGTTCTTCGTCACCCCTAACCGATATGATAATGTAATTTAGTAGTTATGGGCTATCGAAAGGCCGATATGATAATGTAATGTAGTATTTACGGGCCATCGTAAGGCCGATATGATAATGTAATTTAGTATTTACGGGCCATCGTAAAGCCGATATGATAATGTAATTTACTATTTACGGGTCATCATAAGGCCGATATGATAATGTAATTTAGTATTTACGGGCCATCGTAAGGCCGATATGATTATGTCATTTAGTTTTAACGGGCCATCGTAAGCCGATATGCTAATGTCGTTTAGTATTTACGGGCCATCGTAAGGCCGATATGATAATGTTATTTAGTATTTACGGGTCATCGTAAGGCCGATATGATAATGTAATTTAGTATTTACGGGCCATCGCATGGCCGATATGATAATGTAATTTAGTATTTACGGGCCATCGTAAGGCCGATATGATAATGTAATTTAATATTTACGGACCATCGTCAGGTCGATATGATTATGTCATTTAGCTTTAACGGGCCATCGTAAACCGATATGATAATGTCATTTAGTATTTATAGGTCACCGTAAGGACGATATGATTGTGTAATATAGTATTTACGGGCCATGGTAATGCCGATATGATAATGTAATTTAGTATTTACGGGTCACCGTAAGGCCGAAATAATGATGTAATTTAGTATTAACGGGCCATCGTAAGGCCTATATGATAATGTAATTTCGTATTTTCGGGTCACCGTAAGGCCGATA
This sequence comes from Archivesica marissinica, assembly GCA_014843695.1. Taxonomy (NCBI): domain Eukaryota; kingdom Metazoa; phylum Mollusca; class Bivalvia; order Venerida; family Vesicomyidae; genus Archivesica; species Archivesica marissinica. Next base: position 2,755,023 of record CM026396.1, read on the forward strand.
TGATAATGTAATTTAGTATTTACGGGCCATCATAAGTCCGATATGATAATGTAATTTATTGGGTCATCGTAAGGCAGATATGACAATGTAATTGAGTATTTACGGGCCATCGTAAGACCGATTTGATAATGTAATTTAGTATTAACGGGCCATTGTAAGGCCGATATTATTATGTAATTGAGTATTTACGGGCCATCGTAAGGCCGATATGATAATGTAATTTACTATTTACGGGACATCGTAAGACCGATATGATAATGTAATTTAGTATTTACGGGCCATCGTAAGGCCGATATAATTACGTCATTTAGTTTCAACGGGCCATCATAAGCCGATATGATAATGTCGTTTAGTATTTACGGGTCGTCGTAAGGCCGATATGGCAATGTAATTTATGTTTTTACGGGTCATCGTAAGGCCGATATGATAATGTAATTTAGTATTTACGGGCCATCGTAAGGCCAATATGATAATGTAATTTAGTATTTACGGGCCATCGCAAGGCCGGTATGATAATGAAATTTATTTTTAACGGGCCATCCTAAGTCCGATATGATAATGTAATTTAGTATTTACCGGTCATCGCTTGGCCGATATGATTATGCAATTTAGTATTTACGGTTCATCGTAAGGCCGATATGATTAGGTAATTTAGTATTTACTATCCATCGCAATGCTGATATGATAATGTAATTTAGTATTTACGCGCCATCGCTTGGCCGATATGATAATGAAATTTAGTATTTACGAACCATCGTAAGGCTGATGTGATAATGTAATTTCGTAATTACTGGCCATCGTGAAGTCGATATTATGATGTAATTTAGTATTTACGGGCCATCGTAAGGCAAATATGATAATGTACTTTAGTATTTACGGGCCATCGTAAGTCCGATATCATAATGTAATTTAGTATTTACGGGCCATCGTAAGGTCGATATGATAATGTAATTTAGTATTTACGCGTCATCGTAAGGCCGATATGATTATGTCATTTAGTTTCAATGGGCCATCATAAACCGATATGATAATGTCGTTTAGTATTTACGGGTCTTCGTAAGGCCGATATGGTAATGTAATTTATGTTTTTACGGGTCATCGTATGGCCGATATGATAATGTAATTTAGTATTTACGGGTCACCGTAAGGCCGATATGATAATGTAATTTAGTATTTACGGGTCACCGTAAGGCCGATATGATTATGTTATTTATTATTTACGGGCCATCGCATAGCCGATATGATAATGTAATTTAGTATGTACGGGTCATCGTAAGGCCAATATGATAATGTAATTTAGTATTAACTGGCCATCGTAAGGCCAATATGATAATGTAATTTAGTATTTACGAGCCATCGTAAGGCCGATATGATAATGTAATTTAGTATTTACGGGTCGTCGTAAGTCCGATTTGATAATGTAATTTAGTATTTACGGGTGATCGTAAGGCCGATATGACAATTTAATTGAGTATTTACGGGCCATTGTAAGGCCGATATGATAATGTAATTTAGTATTTACGGGCCATCGTAAGGCAGATATGATAATGTAATTTAGTATTTACGGGTCATCGTAAGGCCGATTTGATAATGTAGTTTAGTATTAATGGGCCATTGTAAATCCGATATTATAATGTTATTTAGTATTTACGGGTCACCGTAAGGCCGATATGATTATGTAATTTAGTATTTACGGGCCATCGCATGGCCGATATGATAATGTAATTTAATATTTACGGACCATCGTAACGCCGATATGATAATGTAATTTAGTATTTACGGGTCACCGTAAGGACGATATGATTGTGTAATATAGTATTTACGGGCCATCGTAATGCCGATATGATAATGTAATTTAGTATTTACGGGTCACTGTAAGGCCGAAATAATGATGTAATTTAGTCTTTAACGGGCCATCGTAAGGCCTATATGATAATGTAATTTAGTATTTTCGGGTCACCGTAAGTCCGATATGATAATGTAATTTAGTATTTACGGACCATTGTAAGGCCGATATGATAATGTAATTTAGTATTTACGGGCCATTGTAAGGCCCATATTATAATGTAATTTAGTATTTACGGGTCATCGTAAGGCCGATTTGATAATGTAATTAGTATTTACGGGTCATCGCATGGCCGATATGATAATGTAATTTATTATTTACGGGCCATCGTAAGGCAGATATGATTATGTCATTTAGTTTCAACGGGCCATCATAAACCGATATGATAATGTCGTTTAGTATTTATGGGTCGTCGTAAGGCCGATATGGTAATGTAATTTATGTTTTTACGGGTCATCGTAAGGCCGATATGATAATGTAATTTAGTATTTACGGGTCACCGTAAGGCCGATATGATAATGTAATTTAGTATTTACGGGTCACCGTAAGGCCGATATGATTATGTTATTTAGTATTTACGGGCCATCGCATAGCCGATATGATAATGTAATTTAGTATGTATGGGTCATCGTAAGGCCAATATGATAATGTAATTTAGTATTAACGGGCCATCGTACGGCCGATATGGTAATGTAATTTAATATTTACGGACCACTGTCAGGTCGATATGATTATGTCATTTAGCTTTAACGGGCCATCGTAAACCGATATGATAATGTCATTTAATATTTACATGTCGTCGAAAGGCCGAGATTGTAATGTAATTTAGTATTTACGGGCCATCGTAAGGCCGGTATGATAATGTAATTTAGTATTTACGGGTCATTGTAAGTCCGATATGATAATGTAATTTAGTATTTACTGGCCATCGTGAGGCCAATATGATAATGTAATTTAGTATTTACTGGCCATCTTGAGGCCGATATGATAATGTAATTTATTATTTACGGGTCATCGCAAGGCCGGTATGATAATGTAATTTATTTTTAACGGGCCATCCTACGTCCGATATCATAATGTAATTTAGTATTTACGGGTAATCGTAAGGCCGATATAATAATGTAATTTAGTATTTACGGGCCATCGTAAGGCCGATATGATAATGTAATTTAGTATTTACGGTTCATCGTAAGGTCGATATGATAATGTAATTTAGTATTTACGAGCCATCATAAGGCCAATATGATAATGTAATTTAGTATTTACGGGCCATCTTAAGGCGATATGATAATGTAATTTAGTATTTACGGGTCATCGCAAGGCCGGTATGATAATGAAATTTAGTGGGTCATCGTAAGGCCGATATGACAATGTAATTGAGCATTTACGGGCCATCGTAAGACCGATTTGATAATGTAATTTAGTATTAACGGGCCATTGTAAGGCCGATATTATAATGTAATTTAGTATTTACGGGTCATCGTAAGGCCTATTTGATAATGTAATTAGTATTTACGGGTCATCGTAAGGCCTATTTGATAATGTAATTTAGTATTTACGGGCCATCTTAAGGCGATATGATAATGTAATTTAGTATTTACGGGTCATCGTAAGGCCGATATGATAATGTAATTTAGTATTTACGGATCATCGTACGGCCGATATGATAATGTAATTTAGTATTTACGGGTCATCGTAAGGCCGATATGATTATGTAATTTAGTATTTACGGGCCATCGTAAGGCCGATATGATTATGTCATTTAGTTTCAACGGGCCATCATAAACCGATATGATAATGTCGTTTAGTATTTATGGGTCGTCGTAAGGCCGATATGGTAATGTAATTTATGTTTTTACGGGTCATCGTAAGGCCGATATGATAATGTAATTTAGTATTTACGGGTCACCGTAAGACCGATATGATAATGTAATTTAGTATTTACGGGTCACCGTAAGGCCGATATGATTATGTTATTTAGTATTTACGGGCCATCGCATAGCCGATATGATAATGTAATTTAGTATGTATGGGTCATCGTAAGGCCAATATGATAATGTAATTTAGTATTAACGGGCCATCGTACGGCCGATATGGTAATGTAATTTAATATTTACGGACCACTGTCTTACGATCCATCGTAAGGCTGCTATGATAAAGTAATTTAGTATTTACGGTTCATCGTAAGGTCGATATGATAATGTAATTTAGTATTTACGGGCCATCGTGAGGCCAATATGATAATGTAATTTAGTATTTACTGGCCATCGTAAGGCCGATATGATAATGTAATTTAGTATTTACGGGTCATCGCAAGGCCGGTATGATAATGTAATTTATTTTTAACGGGCCATCCTACGTCCGATATCATAATGTAATTTAGTATTTACGGGTATTCGTAAGGCCGATATGATAATGTAATTTAGTATTTACGGGCCATCGTAAGGCCGATATGATAATGTAATTTAGTATGTACGGTTCATCGTAAGGTCGATATGATAATGTAATTTAGTATTTACGGGCCATCATAAGGCCAATATCATAATGTAATTTAGTATTTACGGGCCATCTTAAGGCCGATATGATAATGTAATTTAGTATTTACGGGTCATCGCAAGGCCGGTATGATAATGAAATTTAGTATTAACGGGCCATCCTAAGTCTAATATGATAATGTAATTTAGTATTTACGGGCCATCGTAAGGCCGATATGATAATGTAATTTAGAATTTACGGGCCATCGTAAGGCCGATATGGTAATGTAATTTATTATTTACGGGCCATCGTAAGGCCGATATGATAATGTAATTTATTATTTACGGGCCATCGTAAGGCAGATATGATAATGTAATTTAGTATGTACGGGTCATCGCAAGGCCGTTATGATAATGTAATTGCGTATTTATAATCCATCATAAGGCTGCTATGATAATGTAATTTAGTATTTACGAGACATCGCTTGGCCGATATGATAATGTACTTTAGTATTTACGGGTCGTCGTAAGCCCGATATGATTATGTAATTTAGTATTAACGGGCCATGGTAAGGCCGATATGATAATGTAATTTAGTATTTACGGGCCATCGTAAGGTCGATATGCTAATGTAATTTAGTATTTACGGGCCATTGTAAGGCAGATATGATAATGTATTTTATTATTTACGTGTCGTCGTAAGGCCCATATGATAATGTAATTTAGTATTTACGGGTCGTCGTAAGGCCGATATAATAATGTAATTTAGTATTTACGGGTCGTCGTAAGGCCGATATGATTAAGTAATTTAGTTTAAACGGGCCATCGTAAGGCCGATATGATAATGTAATTTAGTATTTACGAGTCATCGTTAGCCCGATATGATAATGTAATTTAGTATTTACGGGTCGTCGTAAGTCCGATTTGATAATGTAATTTAGTATTTACGGGCCATCGTAAGGCCGATATGATAATGTAATTTAGTATTTACGGGTCGTCGTAAGTCCGATTTGATAATGTAATTTAGTATTTACGGGTGATCGTAAGGCCGATATGACAATTTAATTGAGTATTTACGGGCAATTGTAAGGCCGATATGATAATGTAATTTAGTATTTACGGGCCATCGTAAGGCCGATATGATTATGTCATTTAGTATTAACGGGCCATCGTAAGCCGATATGATAATGTCGTTTAATATTTACAGGCCGTCGTAAGGCCGATATGGTAATGTAATTTAGTATTTGTACGGGTCATCGTAAGGCCGATATGATAATGTAATGTAGTATTTACGGGTCGTCGTAAGTCCGATATGATAATGTAATTTAGTGGGTCATCGGAAGGCCGATATGACAATGTAATGGAGTATTTACGGGCCATCGTAAGACCGATTTGATAATGTAATCTAGTATTAACGGGCCATTGTAAGGCCGATATTATAATGTAATTTATATTTACGGGTCACCGTAAGGCCGAAATAATGATGTAATTTAGTTTTAACGGGCCATCGTAAGGCCTATATGATAATGTAATTTAGTATTTACGGGCCATCGTAAGGCCGATATGATTATGTCATTTAGTTTTATCGAGCCATCGTAAGCCGATATGATAATGTCGTTTAGTATTTACGGGCCGTCAAAAGGCCGATATGGTAATGTAATTTAGTATTTTTACGGGTCATCGTAAGGCCGATATGATAATGTAATTTAGTATTTACGGGTCACCGTAAGGCCGATATGATTATGTAATTTAGTATTTACGGGCCATCGCATGGCCGATATGATAATGTAATTTAATATTTACGGGCCATCGTAAGGCCGATATGATAATGTAATTTAATATTTACGGACCATCGTCAGGTCGATATGATTATGTCATTTAGCTTTAACGGGCCATCGTAAACCGATATGATAATGTCATTTAGTATTTATGGGTCGTCGAAAGGCCGATATTGTAATGTAATTTAGTATGTACGGGTCATCACATGGCCGATATGATAATGTAATTTAATATTTACGGACCGGGTCATCGTAAGGCCGATTTGATAATGTAATTTAGTATTTACGGGTCATCGTACGGCCGATATGATAATGTATTTTACTATTTACGGACCATCGTAAGGCCGAAATAATGATGTAATTTAGTATTTACGGGTCACCGTAAGGCCGAAATAATGATGTAATTTAGTTTTAACGGGCCATCGTAAGGCCTATATGATAATGTAATTAATATTTACGGGTCACCGTAAGGCCGATATGATAATGTAATTTAATATTTACGGACCATTGTAAGGCCGATATTATAATGTAATTTAGTATTTACGGGTCACCGTAAGGCCGATATGATAATGTAATTTAATATTTACGGACCATTGTAAGGCCGATATTATAATGTAATTTAGTATTTACGGGCCATCGTAAGGCCGATATGATAACGTAATTTAGTATTTACGGGTCATCGTAAGGCCGATATGATAATGTAATTTAGTATTTACGGGTCATCGCATGGCCGATATGATAATGTAATTTAATATTTACGGACCATCGTCAGGTCGATATGATTATGTCATTTAGCTTTAACGGGCCATCGTAAACCGATATGATAATGTCATTTAGTATTTACATGTCGTCGAAACGCCGAGATTGTAATGTAATTTAGTATTTACGGGCCATCGTAAGGCCGATATGATTATGTCATTTAGTTTTACCGAGCCATCGTAAGGCCGATATGATAATGTAATTTAGTATTTACGGGCCATCGTAAGGCCGATATGATTATGTCATTTAATTTCAACGGGCCATCATAAGCCGATATGACAATGTCGTTTAGTATTTACGGGTCGTCGTAAGGCCGATATGGTAATGTAATTTAGTACTTTTACGGGTCATCGTAAGGCCGATATGATAATGTAATTTAATATTTACGGGTCACCGTAAGGCCGATATGAAAATGTAATTTAATATTTACGGACCATCGTCAGGTCGATATGATTATGTCATTTAGTATTTACGAGTCATCGTTAGCCCGATATGATAATGTAATTTAGTATTTACGGGCCACCGTAAGGCCAATATGATAATGTAATTTAATATTTACGAGTCGTCGTAAGTCCGATATGATAATGTAATTTAATATTTACCGGTCATCGTAAGGCCGATGTGACAATGTAATTTAGTATTTACGGGCCATCGTAAGGCGGATATGATAATGTAATTTAGTATTTACGGGTCATCGTAAGGCCGATATGATAATGTAATTTAGTATTTACGGGTCATCGTAAGGCCGATATGATAATGTAATTTAGTATTTACGGGCCATCGTAAGTGCGATATGATAATGTAATGTATTATTTACGGGCAATCGTAATGCCGATATCACAATGTAATTTAGTATTTTCGGGCCATCGTAAGGCGGATTTGATAATGTAATTTAGTATTAACGGGCCATTGTAAGGCCGATATGATAATGTAATTTAATATTTACGGGCCATCGTAAGGCCGATATGATAATGTAATTTAGTATTTACGGGTCATCGTAAGGCCGATATGATAATGTAATTGTGTATTTATAATCCATCGTAAGGCTGCTATGATAATTTAATTTAGTATTTACCGTTCATCGTAAGGCCGATATGATTATGTAATTTAGTATTTACGATCCATCGTAAGGCTGATATGATAATGTAATTTAGTATTTACGAGCCATCGCTTGGCCGATATGATTATGCAATTTAGTATTTACGGTTCATCGTAAGGCCGATATGAGTAGGTAATTTAATATTTACTATCCATCGCAATGCTGATATGATAATGTAATTTAGTATTTACGCGCCATTGCTTGGCCGATATGTAAATGAAATTTAGTATTTACGAACCATCGTAAGGCTGATATGATAATGTAATTTAGTAATTACTGGCCATCGTAAAGGCGATATTATGATGTAATTTAGGATTTACGGGCCATCGTAAGGCAAATATGATAATGTACTTTAGTGTTTACGGGTCGTCGTAAGCCCGATATTATAATGTAATTTAGTATTTACGGGCCATCGTAAGGCCGATATGATAATGTAATTTAGTATTTACGGGCCATCGTAAGGTCGATATGATAATGTAATTTAGTATTTACGGGCCATCGTAAGGCCGATATGATAATGTAATTTAGTATTTACGGGTCATCGTAAGGCCGATATGATAATGTAATTTAGTATTTACGGGTCATCGTAAGGCCGATATGATAATGTAATTGCGTATTTATAATCCATCGTAAGGCTGCTATGATAATTTAATTTAGTATTTACCGTTCATCGTAAGGCCGATATGATTATGTAATTTAGTATTTACGATCCATCGTAAGGCTGATATGATAATGTAATTTAGTATTTACGAGCCATCGCTTGGCCGATATGATTATGCAATTTAGTATTTACGGTTCATCGTAAGGCCGATATGAGTAGGTAATTTAATATTTACTATCCATCGCAATGCTGATATGATAATGTAATTTAGTATTTACGCGCCATTGCTTGGCCGATATGTAAATGAAATTTAGTATTTACGAACCATCGTAAGGCTGATATGATAATGTAATTTAGTAATTACTGGCCATCGTAAAGGCGATATTATGATGTAATTTAGGATTTACGGGCCATCGTAAGGCAAATATGATAATGTACTTTAGTGTTTACGGGTCGTCGTAAGCCCGATATTATAATGTAATTTAGTATTTACGGGCCATCGTAAGGCCGATATGATAATGTATTTTAGTATTTACGGGCCATCGTAAGGTCGATATGATAATGTAATTTAGTATTTACGGGCCATCGTAAGGCCGATATGATAATGTAATTTAGTATTTACGAGTCATCGTAAGGCCGATATTATAATGTAATTTAGTATTTACGGGTCGTCGTAAGTCCGATTTGATAATGTAATTTAGTATTTACGGGCCATCGTAAGGCCGATATGATAATGTAATTTAGTATTTACGGGTCGTCGTAAGTCCGATTTGATAATGTAATTTAGTATTAACGGGTGATCGTAAGGCCGATATGACAATTTAATTGAGTATTTACGGGCAATTGTAAGGCCGATATGATAATGTAATTTAGTATTTACGGGACATCGTAAGGCCGATATGATTATGTCATTTAGTATTAACGGGCAATCGTAAGCCGATATGATAATGTCGTTTAATATTTACGGGCCGTCGTAAGGCCGATATGGTAATGTAATTTAGTATTTGTACGGGTCATCGTAAGGCCGATATGATAATGTAATGTAGTATTTACGGGTCGTCGTAAGTCCGATATGATAATGTAATTTAGTGGGTCATCGGAAGGCCGATATGACAATGTAATGGAGTATTTACGGGCCATCGTAAGACCGATTTGATAATGTAATCTAGTATTAACGGGCCATTGTAAGGCCGATATTATAATGTGATTTAGTATTTACGGGTCACCGTAAGGCCGAAATAATGATGTAATTTAGTTTTAACGGGCCATCGTAAGGCCTATATGATAATGTAATTTAGTATTTACGGGCCATCGTAAGGCCGATATGATTATGTCATTTAGTTTTATCGAGCCATCGTAAGCCGATATGATAATGTCGTTTAGTATTTACGGGCCGTCAAAAGGCCGATATGGTAATGTAATTTAGTATTTTACGGGTCATCGTAAGGCCGATATGATAATGTAATTTAGTATTTACGGGTCACCGTAAGGCCGATATGATTATGTAATTTAGTATTTACGGGCCATCGCATGGCCGATATGATAATGTAATTTAATATTTACGGACCATCGTCAGGTCGATATGATAATGTAATTTAGTATTTACGGACCATCGTCAGGTCGATATGATTATGTCATTTAGCTTTAACGGGCCATCGTAAACCGATATGATAATGTCATTTAGTATTTATGGGTCGTCGAAAGGCCGATATTGTAATGTAATTTAGTATGTACGGGTCATCACATGGCCGATATGATAATGTAATTTAATATTTACGGACCGGGTCATCGTAAGGCCGATTTGATAATGTAATTTAGTATTTACGGGTCATCGCATGGCCGATATGATAATGTAATTTAGTATATACGGATCATCGTACGGCCGATATGATAATGTATTTTACTATTTACGGACCATCGTAAGGCCGAAATAATGATGTAATTTAGTATTTACGGGTCACCGTAAGGCCGAAATAATGATGTAATTTAGTTTTAACGGGCCACCGTAAGGCCTATATGATAATGTAATTTAGTATTTACGGGTCACCGTAAGGCCAATATGATAATGTAATTTAATATTTACGAGTCGTCGTAAGTCCGATATGATAATGTAATTTAATATTTACCGGTCATCGTAAGGCCGATGTGACAATGTAATTTAGTATTTACGGGCCATCGTAAGGCGGATATGATAATGTAATTTAGTATTTACGGGTCATCGTAAGGCCGATATGATAATGTAATTTAGTATTTACGGGTCATCGTAAGGCCGATATGATAATGTAATTTAGTATTTACGGGCCATCGTAAGGCCGATATGATAATGTAATTTAGTATTTACGGTTCATCGTAAGGTCGATATGATAATGTAATTTAGTATTTACGGACCATCGTAAGGCCAATATGATAATGTAATTTAGTATTTACGGGCCATCGTAAGGCCGATATGATAATGTAATTTAGTATTTACGGGTCATCGCATGGCCGGTATGATAATGTAATTTAGTATTAACGGGCCATCCTAAGTCCGATATTTTAATGTAATTTAGTATTTACGGGTCATCGTAAGGCCGATATGATAATGTAATTTAGTATTTACGGGCCATCGTAAGTGCGATATGATAATGTAATGTATTATTTACGGGCAATCGTAATGCCGATATCACAATGTAATTTAGTATTTTCGGGCCATCGTAAGGCGGATTTGATAATGTAATTTAGTATTAACGGGCCATTGTAAGGCCGATATGATAATGTAATTTAATATTTACGGGCCATCGTAAGGCCGATATGATAATGTAATTTAGTATTTACGGGTCATCGTAAGGCCGATATGATAATGTAATTGCGTATTTATAATCCATCGTAAGGCTGCTATGATAATTTAATTTAGTATTTACCGTTCATCGTAAGGCCGATATGATTATGTAATTTAGTATTTTCGATCCATCGTAAGGCTGATATGATAATGTAATTTAGTATTTACGAGCCATCGCTTGGCCGATATGATTATGCAATTTAGTATTTACGGTTCATCGTAAGGCCGATATGAGTAGGTAATTTAATATTTACTATCCATCGCAATGCTGATATGATAATGTAATTTAGTATTTACGCGCCATTGCTTGGCCGATATGTAAATGCAATTTAGTATTTACGAACCATCGTAAGGCTGATATGATAATGTAATTTAGTAATTACTGGCCATCGTAAAGGCGATATTATGATGTAATTTAGGATTTACGGGCCATCGTAAGGCAAATATGATAATGTAGTTTAGTGTTTACGGGTCGTCGTAAGCCCGATATTATAATGTAATTTAGTATTTACGGGCCATCGTAAGGCCGATATGATAATGTAATTTAGTATTTACGGGCCATCGTGAGGTCGATATGATAATGTAATTTAGTATTTACGGGCCATCGTAAGGCCGATATGATAATGTAATTTAGTATTTACGGGTCATCGTAAGGCCGATATGATAATGTAATTTAGTATTTACGGGTCATCGTAAGGCCGATATGATAATGTAATTGCGTATTTATAATCCATCGTAAGGCTGCTATGATAATTTAATTTAGTATTTACCGTTCATCGTAAGGCCGATATGATTATGTAAAATAGTATTTACGATCCATCGTAAGGCTGATATGATAATGTAATTTAGTATTTACGAGCCATCGCTTGGCCGATATGATTATGCAATTTAGTATTTACGGTTCATCGTAAGGCCGATATGAGTAGGTAATTTAATATTTACTATCCATCGCAATGCTGATATGATAATGTAATTTAGTATTTACGCGCCATTGCTTGGCCGATATGTAAATGAAATTTAGTATTTACGAACCATCGTAAGGCTGATATGATAATGTAATTTAGTAATTACTGGCCATCGTAAAGGCGATATTATGATGTAATTTAGGATTTACGGGCCATCGTAAGGCAAATATGATAATGTACTTTAGTGTTTACGGGTCGTCGTAAGCCCGATATTATAATGTAATTTAGTATTTACGGGCCATCGTAAGGCCGATATGATAATGTATTTTAGTATTTACGGGCCATCGTAAGGTCGATATGATAATGTAATTTAGTATTTACGGGCCATCGTAAGGCCGATATGATAATGTAATTTAGTATTTACGAGTCATCGTAAGGCCGATATTATAATGTAATTTAGTATTTACGGGTCGTCGTAAGTCCGATTTGATAATGTAATTTAGTATTTACGGGCCATCGTAAGGCCGATATGATAATGTAATTTAGTATTTACGGGTCGTCGTAAGTCCGATTTGATAATGTAATTTAGTATTAACGGGTGATCGTAAGGCCGATATGACAATTTAATTGAGTATTTACGGGCAATTTTAAGGCCGATATGATAATGTAATTTAGTATTTACGGGACATCGTAAGGCCGATATGATTATGTCATTTAGTATTAACGGGCCATCGTAAGCCGATATGATAATGTCGTTTAATATTTACGGGCCGTCGTAAGGCCGATATGGTAATGTAATTTAGTATTTGTACGGGTCATCGTAAGGCCGATATGATAATGTAATGTAGTATTTACGGGTCGTCGTAAGTCCGATATGATAATGTAATTTAGTGGGTCATCGGAAGGCCGATATGACAATGTAATGGAGTATTTACGGGCCATCGTAAGACCGATTTGATAATGTAATCTAGTATTAACGGGCCATTGTAAGGCCGATATTATAATGTGATTTAGTATTTACGGGTCACCGTAAGGCCGAAATAATGATGTAATTTAGTTTTAACGGGCCATCGTAAGGCCTATATGATAATGTAATTTAGTATTTACGGGCCATCGTAAGGCCGATATGATTATGTCATTTAGTTTTATCGAGCCATCGTAAGCCGATATGATAATGTCGTTTAGTATTTACGGGCCGTCAAAAGGCCGATATGGTAATGTAATTTAGTATTTTACGGGTCATCGTAAGGCCGATATGATAATGTAATTTAGTATTTACGGGTCACCGTAAGGCCGATATGATTATGTAATTTAGTATTTACGGGCCATCGCATGGCCGATATGATAATGTAATTTAGTATTTACGGGTCATCGCATGGCCGGTATAATAATGTAATTTAGTATTAACGGGCCATCCTAAGTCCGATATTTTAATGTAATTTAGTATTTACGGGTCATCGTAAGGCCGATATGATAATGTAATTTAGTATTTACGGGCCATCGTAAGTGCGATATGATAATGTAATGTATTATTTACGGGCAATCGTAATGCCGATATCACAATGTAATTTAGTATTTTCGGGCCATCGTAAGGCGGATTTGATAATGTAATTTAGTATTAACGGGCCATTGTAAGGCCGATATGATAATGTAATTTAATATTTACGGGCCATCGTAAGGCCGATATGATAATGTAATTTAGTATTTACGGGTCATCGTAAGGCCGATATGATAATGTAATTGCGTATTTATAATCCATCGTAAGGCTGCTATGATAATTTAATTTAGTATTTACCGTTCATCGTAAGGCCGATATGATTATGTAATTTAGTATTTACGATCCATCGTAAGGCTGATATGATAATGTAATTTAGTAATTACTGGCCATCGTAAAGGCGATATTATGATGTAATTTAGGATTTACGGGCCATCGTAAGGCAAATATGATAATGTAGTTTAGTGTTTACGGGTCGTCGTAAGCCCGATATTATAATGTAATTTAGTATTTACGGGCCATCGTAAGGCCGATATGATAATGTAATTTAGTATTTACGGGCCATCGTAAGGTCGATATGATAATGTAATTTAGTATTTACCGGCCATCGTAAGGCCGATATGATAATGTAATTTAGTATTTACGGGTCATCGTAAGGCCGATATGATAATGTAATTTAGTATTTACGGGTCATCGTAAGGCCGATATGATAATGTAATTGCGTATTTATAATCCATCGTAAGGCTGCTATGATAATTTAATTTAGTATTTACCGTTCATCGTAAGGCCGATATGATTATGTAATTTAGTATTTACGATCCATCGTAAGGCTGATATGATAATGTAATTTAATATTTACGAGCCATCGCTTGGCCGATATGATTATGCAATTTAGTATTTACGGTTCATCGTAAGGCCGATATGAGTAGGTAATTTAATATTTACTATCCATCGCAATGCTGATATGATAATGTAATTTAGTATTTACGCGCCATTGCTTGGCCGATATGTAAATGAAATTTAGTATTTACGAACCATCGTAAGGCTGATATGATAATGTAATTTAGTAATTACTGGCCATCGTAAAGGCGATATTATGATGTAATTTAGGATTTACGGGCCATCGTAAGGCAAATATGATAATGTACTTTAGTGTTTACGGGTCGTCGTAAGCCCGATATTATAATGTAATTTAGTATTTACGGGCCATCGTAAGGCCGATATGATAATGTATTTTAGTATTTACGGGCCATCGTAAGGTCGATATGATAATGTAATTTAGTATTTACGGGCCATCGTAAGGCCGATATGATAATGTAATTTAGTATTTACGAGTCATCGTAAGGCCGATATTATAATGTAATTTAGTATTTACGGGTCGTCGTAAGTCCGATTTGATAATGTAATTTAGTATTTACGGGCCATCGTAAGGCCGATATGATAATGTAATTTAGTATTTACGGGTCGTCGTAAGTCCGATTTGATAATGTAATTTAGTATTAACGGGTGATCGTAAGGCCGATATGACAATTTAATTGAGTATTTACGGGCAATTGTAAGGCCGATATGATAATGTAATTTAGTATTTACGGGACATCGCAAGGCCGATATGATTATGTCATTTAGTATTAACGGGCCATCGTAAGCCGATATGATAATGTCGTTTAATATTTACGGGCCGTCGTAAGGCCGATATGGTAATGTAATTTAGTATTTGTACGGGTCATCGTAAGGCCGATATGATAATGTAATGTAGTATTTACGGGTCGTCGTAAGTCCGATATGATAATGTAATTTAGTGGGTCATCGGAAGGCCGATATGACAATGTAATGGAGTATTTACGGGCCATCGTAAGACCGATTTGATAATGTAATCTAGTATTAACGGGCCATTGTAAGGTCGATATTATAATGTGATTTAGTATTTACGGGTCACCGTAAGGCCGAAATAATGATGTAATTTAGTTTTAACGGGCCATCGTAAGCCGATATGATAATGTAATTTAGTATTTACGGGCCGTCGTAAGGCCGATATGATTATGTCATTTAGTTTTATCGAGCCATCGTAAGCCGATATGATAATGTCGTTTAGTATTTACGGGCCGTCAAAAGGCCGATATGGTAATGTAATTTAGTATTTTTACGGGTCATCGTAAGGCCGATATGATAATGTAATTTAGTATTTACGGGTCACCGTCAGGTCGATATGATAATGTAATTTAGTATTTACGGGCCATCGTAAGGCCGATATGATAATGTAATTTAATATTTACGGACCATCGTCAGGTCGATATGATTATGTCATTTAGCTTTAACGGGCCATCGTAAACCGATATGATAATGTCATTTAGTATTTATGGGTCGTCGAAAGGCCGATATTGTAATGTAATTTAGTATGTACGGGTCATCACATGGCCGATATGATAATGTAATTTAATATTTACGGACCGGGTCATCGTAAGGCCGATTTGATAATGTAATTTAGTATTTACGGGTCATCGCATGGCCGATATGATAATGTAATTTAGTATATACGGATCATCGTACGGCCGATATGATAATGTATTTTACTATTTACGGACCATCGTAAGGCCGAAATAATGATGTAATTTAGTATTTACGGACCATCGTAAGGCCGAAATAAT
Source organism: Archivesica marissinica (assembly GCA_014843695.1). Classification (NCBI taxonomy): domain Eukaryota; kingdom Metazoa; phylum Mollusca; class Bivalvia; order Venerida; family Vesicomyidae; genus Archivesica; species Archivesica marissinica. Next base: position 2,771,443 of record CM026396.1, read on the forward strand.
GATGTAATTTAGTATTTACGGGTCACCGTAAGGCCGAAATAATGATGTAATTTAGTTTTAACGGGCCACCGTAAGGCCTATATGATAATGTAATTTAGTATTTACGGGTCACCGTAAGGCCGATATGATAATGTAATTTAATATTTACGGACCATTGTAAGGCCGATATTATAATGTAATTTAGTATTTACGGGTCATCGTAAGGCCGATATGATAATGTAATTTAGTATTTACGGGTCATCGCATGGCCGATATGATAATGTAATTTAATATTTACGGACCATCGTCAGGTCGATATGAGTATGTCATTTAGCTTTAACGGGCCATCGTAAACCGATATGATAATGTCATTTAGTATTTACATGTCGTCGAAACGCCGAGATTGTAATGTAATTTAGTATTTACGGGCCATCATAAGGCCGATATGATAATGTAATTTAGTATTTACGGATCATCGTAAGGCCGATATGATAATGTAATTTACTATTTACGAGCCATCATAAGGCGATATGATAATGTAATTTAGTATTTACGGGCCATCGTAAGGCCGATATGATTATGTCATTTAGTTTTACCGAGCCATCGTAAGCCGATATGATTATGTAATTTAGTATTTACGGGCCATCGTAAGGCCGATATGATAATGTAATTTAGTATTTACGGGCCATCGTAAGGCCGATATGATTATGTCATTTAATTTCAACGGGCCATCATAAGCCGATATGACAATGTCGTTTAGTATTTACGGGTCGTCGTAAGGCCGATATGGTAATGTAATTTAGTACTTTTACGGGTCATCGTAAGGCCGATATGATAATGTAATTTAATATTTACGGGTCACCGTAAGGCCGATATGATAATGTAATATAGTATTTACGGGTCACCATAATGCCGATATGAAAATGTAATTTAATATTTACGGACCATCGTCAGGTCGATATGATTATGTCATTTAGTTTTAACGGGCCATCGTAAACCGATATGATAATGTTATTTAGTATTTACATGTCGTCGAAAGGCCGAGATTGTAATGTAATTTAGTATTTACGGCCCATCGTAAGGCCGATATGATTATGTCATTTAGTTTTATCGGGCCATCGTAAGCCGATATGATAATGTCGTTTAGTATTCAAGGGCCGTCGGAAGGCCGATATGGTAATGTAATTTAGTATTTTTACGGGTCATCGTAAGGCCGATATGATAATGTAATTTAGTATTTACGGGTCACCGTAAGGCCGATATGATTATGTAATTTAGTATTTACGGGCCATCGCATGGCCGATATGATAATGTAATTTAGTATTTACGGGCCATCGTAAGGCCGATATGATAATGTAATTTAGTATTTACGGGTCATCGTAAGGCCGATATGATAATGTAATTTAGTATTTACGGGCCATCGTAAGTCCGATATGATAATGTAATTTAGTATTTACGAGCTATCCTAAGGCCGATATGATAATGTAATGTAGTATTTACGGGTCGTCGTAAGTCCGATATGATAATGTAATTGAGTATTTACGGGCCATCGTAAGACCGATATTATAATGTAATTTATTATTTTCGGGTCATCGTAAGGCCGATTTGATAATGTAATTTAGTATTTACGGGTCATCGCATGGCCGATATGATAATGTAATTTAGTATTTACGGGTCATCGTAAGGCCGATATGATAATGTAATTTAGTATTTACGGGCCATCGTAAGGCCGATATGATAATGTAATTTAGTATTTACGGGCCATCGTAAGGCCGATATGATAATGTAATTTAGTATTTACGGGCCATCGTAAGGCCGATATGATTATGTCATTTAATTTCAACGGGCCATCATAAGCCTATATGACAATGTCGTTTAGTATTTACGGGTCGTCGTAAGGCCGATATGGTAATGTAATTTAGTATTTTTACGGGTCATCGTAAGGCCGATATGATAATGTAATTTAATATTTACGGGTCACCGTAAGGCCGATATGATAATGTAATATAGTATTTACGGGTCACCATAAGGCCGATATGAAAATGTAATTTAATATTTACGGACCATCGTCAGGTCGATATGATTATGTCATTTAGTTTTAATGGGCCATCGTAAACCGATATGATAATGTCATTTAGTATTTACATGTCGTCGAAAGGCCGAGATTGTAATGTAATTTAGTATTTACGGGCCATCGTAAGGACGATATGATTATGTCATTTAGTTTTATCGGGCCATCGTAAGCCGATATGATAATGTCGTTTAGTATTTACGGGCCGTCGGAAGGCCGATATGGTAATGTAATTTAGTATTTTTACGGGTCATCGTAAGGCCGATATGATAATGTAATTTAGTATTTACGGGTCACCGTAAGGTCGATATGATTATGTAATTTAGCTTTAACGGGACATCGTAAACCGATATGATAATGTCATTTAGTATTTACGGGTCGTCGAAAGGCCGATATTGTAATGTAATTTAGTATGTACGGGTCATCGCATGGCCGATATGATAATGTAATTTAGTATTTACGGGTCACCGTAAGGACGATATGATTATGTAATTTAGTATTTACGGGCCATCGTAAGGCCGATATGATAATGTAATTTAGTATTTACGAGTCACCGTAAGGACGATATGATTGTGTAATAAAGTATTTACGGGCCATCGTAATGCCGATTTGATAATGTAATTTAGTATTTACAGGTCACCGTAAGGCCGAAATAATGATGTAATTTAGTTTTAACGGGCCATCGTAAGGCCTATATGATAATGTAATTTAGTATTTACGGGTCACCGTAAGGCCGAAATAATGATGTAATTTAGTTTTAACGGGCCATCGTAAGGCCTATATTATAATGTAATTTAGTATTTACGGGTCACCGTAAGTCCGATATGATAATGTAATTTACTATTTACGGACCATTGTAAGGCCGATATTATAATGTAATTTAGTATTTACGGGCCATCGTAAGGCCGATATGATAATGTAATTTAGTATTTACGGGTCATCGTAACGCCGATATGATAATGTAATTTAGTATTTACCAGTCACCGTAAGGCCGAAATAATGATGTAATTTATTTTTTCACGGGCCATCGTAAGGCCTATATGATAATGTAATTTAGTATTTACGGGTCACCGTAAGGCCGATATGATTATGTAATTTAGTATTTACTATTTACGGGCCATCGCATGGCCGATATGATAATGTAATTTAGTATTTACGGGCCATCGTAAGGCCGATATGATAATGTAATTTAATATTTACGGACCATCGTCAGGTCGATATGATTATGTCATTTAGCTTTAACGGGACATCGTAAACCCGTATGATAATGTCATTTAGTATTTACGGGTCGTCGAAAGGCCGATATTGTAGTGTAATTTAGTATGTACGGGTCATCGCATGGCCAATATGATAATGTAATTTAGTATTTACGGGTCACCGTAAGGACGATATGATTATGTAATTTAATATTTACGGGCCATCGTAAGGCCGATATGATAATGTAATTTAGTATTTACGAGTCACCGTAAGGACGATATGATTGTGTAATAAAGTATTTACGGGCCATCGTAATGCCGATTTGATAATGTAATTTAGTATTTACAGGTCACCGTAAGACCCAAATAATGATGTAATTTAGTTTTAGCGGGCCATCGTAAGGCCTATATGATAATGTAATTTAGTATTTACGGGTCACCGTAAGGCCGAAATAATGATGTAATTTACTTTTAACGGGCCATCGTAAGGCCTATATGATAATGTAATTTAGTATTTACGGGTCACCGTAAGTCCGATATGATAATGTAATTTACTATTTACGGACCATTGTAAGGCCGATATTATAATGTAATTTAGTATTTACGGGCCATCGTAAGGCCGATATGATAATGTAATTTAGTATTTACGGGTCATCGTAACGCCGATATGATAATGTAATTTAGTATTTACCAGTCACCGTAAGGCCGAAATAATGATGTAATTTACTTTTTTCACGTAAGGCCTATATGATAATGTAATTTAGTATTTACGGGTCACCGTAAGGCCGATATGATTATGTAATTTAGTATTTACGGGCCATCGCATGGCCGATATGATAATGTAATTTAGTATTTACGGGCCATCGTAAGGCCGATATGATAATGTAATTTAATATTTACGGACCATCGTCAGGTCTATATGATTATGTCATTTAGCTTTAACGGGACATCGTAAACCGATATGATAATGTCATTTAGTATTTACGGGTCGTCGAAAGGCCGATATTGTAATGTAATTTAGTATTTACGAGTCACCGTAAGGACGATATGATTGTGTAATATAGTATTTACGGGCCATCGTAATGCCGATTTGATAATGTAATTTAGTATTTACGGGTCACCGTAAGGCATAAATATTGATGTAATTTAGTTTTAACGGGCCATCGTAAGGCCTATATGATAATGTAATTTAGTATTTACGGGTCACCGTAAGGCCGAAATAATGATGTAATTTAGTTTTAACGGGCCATCGTAAGGCCAATATGATAATGTAATTTATTATTTACGGACCATCGTAAGGCCGATATGATAATTTAATTTAGTATTTACGGGTCATCGTAACGCCGATATGATAATGTAATTTATTATTTACGAGTCACCGTAAGGACGATATGATTGTGTAATATAGTATTTGCGGGCCATCGTAAAGCCGATATGATAATGTAATTTAGTATTTACGGGTCACATTAAGGCCGAAATAATGATGCAATTTAGTTTTAACGTGCCATCGTAAGGCCTATATGATAATGTAATTTAGTATTTACGGGTCACCGTAAGGCCGAAATAATGATGTAATTTAGTTTTACCGGCCATCGTAAGGCCTATATGATAATGTAATTTATTATTTACGGGTCATCGTAAGGCCGATATGATAATGTAATTTAGTATTTACGGGCCATCGTAAGGCCGATATGATTAAGTAATTTAGTATTTACGGGCCATCGTAAGGCCGATATGATAATGTAATTTATTATTTACGGGTCATCGTAAGGCCGATATGATAATGTAATTTAGTATTTACGGACCATCGTAAGTCCGATATGATAATGTAATTTATTGGGTCATCGTAAGGCCGATATGACAATGTAATTGAGTATTTACGGGCCATCGTAAGACCGATTTGATAATGTAATTTAGTATTAACGGGCCATTGTAAGGCCAATATTATAATGTAATTTAGTATTTACGGGTCATCGTAAGGCCGATTTGATAATGTAATTTAGTATTTACCGGTAATCGCATGGCCGATTTGATAATGTAATTTAGTATTAACGGGCCATCGTAAGGCCGATATAATAATGTAATTTAATATTTACGGGCCATCGTAAGGCCGATATGATAATGTAATTTAGTATTTACGGGCCATCGTAAGGCCGATATGATTATGTCATTTAGTTTTATCGAGCCATCGTAAGCCGATATGATAATGTCGTTTAGTATTTACGGGCCGTCAAAAGGCCGATATGGTAATGTAATTTAGTATTTTTACGGGTCATCGTAAGGCCGATATGATAATGTAATTTAGTATTTACGGGTCACCGTAAGGCCGATATGATTATGTAATTTAGTATTTACGGGCCATCGCATGGCCGATATGATAATGTAATTTAATATTTACGGACCATCGTCAGGTCGATATGATAATGTAATTTAGTATTTACGGGCCATCGTAAGGCCGATATGATAATGTAATTTAATATTTACGGACCATCGTCAGGTCGATATGATTATGTCATTTAGCTTTAACGGGCCATCGTAAACCGATATGATAATGTCATTTAGTATTTATGGGTCGTCGAAAGGCCGATATTGTAATGTAATTTAGTATGTACGGGTCATCACATGGCCGATATGATAATGTAATTTAATATTTACGGACCGGGTCATCGTAAGGCCGATTTGATAATGTAATTTAGTATTTACGGGTCATCGCATGGCCGATATGATAATGTAATTTAGTATATACGGATCATCGTACGGCCGATATGATAATGTATTTTACTATTTACGGACCATCGTAAGGCCGAAATAATGATGTAATTTAGTATTTACGGGTCACCGTAAGGCCGAAATAATGATGTAATTTAGTTTTAACGGGCCACCGTAAGGCCTATATGATAATGTAATTTAGTATTTACGGGTCATCGTAAGGCCGATATGATAATGTAATTTAATATTTACGGACCATTGTAAGGCCGATATTATAATGTAATTTAGTATTTACGGGTCATCGTAAGGCCGATATGATAATGTAATTTAATATTTACGGGTCATCGCATGGCCGATATGATAATGTAATTTAATATTTACGGACCATCGTCAGGTCGATATGAGTATGTCATTTAGCTTTAACGGGCCATCGTAAACCGATATGATAATGTCATTTAGTATTTACATGTCGTCGAAACGCCGAGATTGTAATGTAATTTAGTATTTACGGGCCATCATAAGGCCGATATGATAATGTAATTTAGTATTTACGAGCCATCATAAGGCGATATGATAATGTAATTTAGTATTTACGGGCCATCGTAAGGCCGATATGATTATGTCATTTAGTTTTACCGAGCCATCGTAAGCCGATATGATTATGTAATTTAGTATTTACGGGCCATCGTAAGGCCGATATGATAATGTAATTTAGTATTTACGGGCCATCGTAAGGCCGATATGATTATGTCATTTAATTTCAACGGGCCATCATAAGCCGATATGACAATGTCGTTTAGTATTTACGGGTCGTCGTAAGGCCGATATGGTAATGTAATTTAGTACTTTTACGGGTCATCGTAAGGCCGATATGATAATGTAATTTAATATTTACGGGTCACCGTAAGGCCGATATGATAATGTAATATAGTATTTACGGGTCACCATAAGGCCGATATGAAAATGTAATTTAATATTTACGGACCATCGTCAGGTCGATATGATTATGTCATTTAGTTTTAACGGGCCATCGTAAACCGATATGATAATGTCATTTAGTATTTACATGTCGTCGAAAGGCCGAGATTGTAATGTAATTTAGTATTTACGGCCCATCGTAAGGCCGATATGATTATGTCATTTAGTTTTATCGGGCCATCGTAAGCCGATATGATAATGTCGTTTAGTATTCAAGGGCCGTCGGAAGGCCGATATGGTAATGTAATTTAGTATTTTTACGGGTCATCGTAAGGCCGATATGATAATGTAATTTAGTATTTACGGGTCACCGTAAGGCCGATATGATTATGTAATTTAGTATTTACGGGCCATCGCATGGCCGATATGATAATGTAATTTAGTATTTACGGGCCATCGTAAGGCCGATATGATAATGTAATTTAGTATTTACGGGTTATCGTAAGGCCGATATGATAATGTAATTTAGTATTTACGAGCCATCGTAAGTCCGATATGATAATGTAATTTAGTATTTACGAGCTATCCTAAGGCCGATATGATAATGTAATGTAGTATTTACGGGTCGTCGTAAGTCCGATATGATAATGTAATTGAGTATTTACGGGCCATCGTAAGACCGATATTATAATGTAATTTATTATTTTCGGGTATTCGTAAGGCCGATTTGATAATGTAATTTAGTATTTACGGGTCATCGCATGGCCGATATGATAATGTAATTTAGTATTTACGGGTCATCGTAAGGCCGATATGATAATGTAATTTAGTATTTACGGGCCATCGTAAGGCCGATATGATAATGTAATTTAGTATTTACGGGCCATCGTAAGGCCGATATGATAATGTAATTTATTATTTACGGGTCATCGTAAGGCCGATATGATAATGTAATTTAGTATTTACGGGCCATCGTAAGGCCGATATGATTAAGTAATTTAGTATTTACGGGCCATCGTAAGGCCGATATGATAATGTAATTTATTATTTACGGGTCATCGTAAGGCCGATATGATAATGTAATTTAGTATTTACGGACCATCGTAAGTCCGATATGATAATGTAATTTATTGGGTCATCGTAAGGCCGATATGACAATGTAATTGAGTATTTACGGGCCATCGTAAGACCGATTTGATAATGTAATTTAGTATTAACGGGCCATTGTAAGGCCAATATTATAATGTAATTTAGTATTTACGGGTCATCGTAAGGCCGATTTGATAATGTAATTTAGTATTTACCGGTAATCGCATGGCCGATTTGATAATGTAATTTAGTATTAACGGGCCATCGTAAGGCCGATATGATAATGTAATTTAGTATTTACGGGCCATCGTAAGGCCGATATGATAATGTAATTTAGTATTTACGGGCCATCGTAAGGCCGATATGATTATGTCATTTAGTTTTATCGAGCCATCGTAAGCCGATATGATAATGTCGTTTAGTATTTACGGGCCGTCAAAAGGCCGATATGGTAATGTAATTTAGTATTTTTACGGGTCATCGTAAGGCCGATATGATAATGTAATTTAGTATTTACGGGTCACCGTAAGGCCGATATGATTATGTAATTTAGTATTTACGGGCCATCGCATGGCCGATATGATAATGTAATTTAATATTTACGGACCATCGTCAGGTCGATATGATAATGTAATTTAGTATTTACGGGCCATCGTAAGGCCGATATGATAATGTAATTTAATATTTACGGACCATCGTCAGGTCGATATGATTATGTCATTTAGCTTTAACGGGCCATCGTAAACCGATATGATAATGTCATTTAGTATTTATGGGTCGTCGAAAGGCCGATATTGTAATGTAATTTAGTATGTACGGGTCATCACATGGCCGATATGATAATGTAATTTAATATTTACGGACCGGGTCATCGTAAGGCCGATTTGATAATGTAATTTAGTATTTACGGGTCATCGCATGGCCGATATGATAATGTAATTTAGTATATACGGATCATCGTACGGCCGATATGATAATGTATTTTACTATTTACGGACCATCGTAAGGCCGAAATAATGATGTAATTTAGTATTTACGGGTCACCGTAAGGCCGAAATAATGATGTAATTTAGTTTTAACGGGCCACCGTAAGGCCTATATGATAATGTAATTTAGTATTTACGGGTCATCGTAAGGCCGATATGATAATGTAATTTAATATTTACGGACCATTGTAAGGCCGATATTATAATGTAATTTAGTATTTACGGGTCATCGTAAGGCCGATATGATTATGTCATTTAGTTTTACCGAGCCATCGTAAGCCGATATGATTATGTAATTTAGTATTTACGGGCCATCGTAAGGCCGATATGATAATGTAATTTAGTATTTACGGGCCATCGTAAGGCCGATATGATTATGTCATTTAATTTCAACGGGCCATCATAAGCCGATATGACAATGTCGTTTAGTATTTACGGGTCGTCGTAAGGCCGATATGGTAATGTAATTTAGTACTTTTACGGGTCATCGTAAGGCCGATATGATAATGTAATTTAATATTTACGGGTCACCGTAAGGCCGATATGATAATGTAATATAGTATTTACGGGTCACCATAAGGCCGATATGAAAATGTAATTTAATATTTACGGACCATCGTCAGGTCGATATGATTATGTCATTTAGTTTTAACGGGCCATCGTAAACCGATATGATAATGTAATTTACTATTTACGAGCCATCATAAGGCGATATGATAATGTAATTTAGTATTTACGGGCCATCGTAAGGCCGATATGATTATGTCATTTAGTTTTACCGAGCCATCGTAAGCCGATATGATTATGTAATTTAGTATTTACGGGCCATCGTAAGGCCGATATGATAATGTAATTTAGTATTTACGGGCCATCGTAAGGCCGATATGATTATGTCATTTAATTTCAACGGGCCATCATAAGCCGATATGACAATGTCGTTTAGTATTTACGGGTCGTCGTAAGGCCGATATGGTAATGTAATTTAGTACTTTTACGGGTCATCGTAAGGCCGATATGATAATGTAATTTAATATTTACGGGTCACCGTAAGGCCGATATGATAATGTAATATAGTATTTACGGGTCACCATAAGGCCGATATGAAAATGTAATTTAATATTTACGGACCATCGTCAGGTCGATATGATTATGTCATTTAGTTTTAACGGGCCATCGTAAACCGATATGATAATGTCATTTAGTATTTACATGTCGTCGAAAGGCCGAGATTGTAATGTAATTTAGTATTTACGGCCCATCGTAAGGCCGATATGATTATGTCATTTAGTTTTATCGGGCCATCGTAAGCCGATATGATAATGTCGTTTAGTATTCAAGGGCCGTCGGAAGGCCGATATGGTAATGTAATTTAGTATTTTTACGGGTCATCGTAAGGCCGATATGATAATGTAATTTAGTATTTACGGGTCACCGTAAGGCCGATATGATTATGTAATTTAGTATTTACGGGCCATCGCATGGCCGATATGATAATGTAATTTAGTATTTACGGGCCATCGTAAGGCCGATATGATAATGTAATTTAGTATTTACGGGTCATCGTAAGGCCGATATGATAATGTAATTTAGTATTTACGAGCCATCGTAAGTCCGATATGATAATGTAATTTAGTATTTACGAGCTATCCTAAGGCCGATATGATAATGTAATGTAGTATTTACGGGTCGTCGTAAGTCCGATATGATAATGTAATTGAGTATTTACGGGCCATCGTAAGACCGATATTATAATGTAATTTATTATTTTCGGGTATTCGTAAGGCCGATTTGATAATGTAATTTAGTATTTACGGGTCATCGCATGGCCGATATGATAATGTAATTTAGTATTTACGGGTCATCGTAAGGCCGATATGATAATGTAATTTAGTATTTACGGGCCATCGTAAGGCCGATATGATAATGTAATTTAGTATTTACGGGCCATCGTAAGGCCGATATGATAATGTAATTTAGTATTTACGGGCCATCGTAAGTCCGATATGATAATGTAATTTAATTTACGGGCTATCATAAGCCTATATGACAATGTCGTTTAGTATTTACGGGTCGTCGTAAGGCCGATATGGTAATGTAATTTAGTATTTTTACGGGTCATCGTAAGGCCGATATTATAATGTAATTTATTATTTACGGGTCACCGTAAGGCCGATATGATAATGTAATATAGTATTTACGGGTCACCATAAGGCCGATATGAAAATGTAATTTAATATTTACGGACCATCGTCAGGTCGATATGATTATGTCATTTAGTTTTAATGGGCCATCGTAAACCGATATGATAATGTCATTTAGTATTTACATGTCGTCGAAAGGCCGAGATTGTAATGTAATTTAGTATTTACGGGCCATCGTAAGGCCGATATGATTATGTCATTTAGTTTTATCGGGCCATCGTAAGCCGATATGATAATGTCGTTTAGTATTTACGGGCCGTCGGAAGGCCGATATGGTAATGTAATTTAGTATTTTTACGGGTCATCGTAAGGCCGATATGATAATGTAATTTAGTATTTACGGGTCACCGTAAGGTCGATATGATTATGTAATTTAGCTTTAACGGGACATCGTAAACCGATATGATAATTTCATTTAGTATTTACGGGTCGTCGAAAGGCCGATATTGTAATGTAATTTAGTATGTACGGGTCATCGCATGGCCGATATGATAATGTAATTTAGTATTTACGGGTCACCGTAAGGACGATATGATTATGTAATTTAGTATTTACGGGCCATCGTAAGGCCGATATGATAATGTAATTTAGTATTTACGAGTCACCGTAAGGACGATATGATTGTGTAATAAAGTATTTACGGGCCATCGTAATGCCGATTTGATAATGTAATTTAGTATTTACAGGTCACCGTAAGGCCGAAATAATGATGTAATTTAGTTTTAACGGGCCATCGTAAGGCCTATATGATAATGTAATTTAGTATTTACGGGTGTGGGTTGTGTTTTGTTTTGGGATCGTAAGGCCTATATTATAATGTAATTTAGTATTTACGGGTCATCGTAAGTCCGATATGATAATGTAATTTAGTATTTACGGTTCATTGTAAGGTCGATATTATAATGTAATTTAGTATTTACGGGCCATCGTAAGGCCGATATGATAATGTAATTTAGTATTTACGGGTCATCGTAACGCCGATATGATAATGTAATTTAGTATTTACCAGTCACCGTAAGGCCGAAATAATGATGTAATTTATTTTTTCACGGGCCATCGTAAGGCCTATATGATAATGTAATTTAGTATTTACGGGTCACCGTAAGGCCGATATGATTATGTAATTTAGTATTTACTATTTACGGGCCATCGCATGGCCGATATGATAATGTAATTTAGTATTTACGGGCCATCGTAAGGCCGATATGATAATGTAATTTAATATTTACGGACCATCGTCAGGTCGATATGATTATGTCATTTAGCTTGAACGGGACATCGTAAACCCGTATGATAATGTCATTGAGTATTTACGGGTCGTCGAAAGGCCGCTATTGTAGTGTAATTTAGTATGTACGGGTCATCGCATGGCCAATATGATAATGTAATTTAGTATTTACGGGTCACCGTAAGGACGATATGATTATGTAATTTAGTATTTACGGGCCATGGTAAGGCCGATATGATAATGTAATTTAGTATTTACGGGCCATCGTAAGGTCGATATGTAGTGTAATAAAGTATTTACGGGCCATTGTAATGCGATTTGATAATGTATTTTATTATTTACGTGTGGTCGTAGGGACATATGTTGGTGTAATTTAGTTTTACGGGTCGTCGTAAGGCCGATTTGATAATGTAATTTAGTATTTACGGGTCGTCGTAAGGCCGATATGATTATGTAATTTAGTTTTAACGGGCCATCGTAAGGCCTATATTATAATGTAATTTAGTATTTACGGGTCATCGTTAGTCCGATATGATAATGTAATTTAGTATTTACGGGTCGTTGTAAGTCCGATTTTATAATGTAATTTAGTATTTACGGGCCATCGTAAGGCCGATATGATAATGTAATTTAGTATTTACGGGTCGTCGTAAGTCCGATTTGATAATGTAATTTAGTATTTACGGGTGATCGTAAGGCCGATTGTGTTTTTTTTTTGTGGTTATGATAATTTAATTTAGTATTTACGGGTAATTGTAAGGCCGATATGATTATGTAATTTAGTATTTACGGGCCATCGTAAGGCCGATATGATTATGTCATTTAGTATTAACGGGCCATCGTAAGCCGATATGATAATGTCGTTTAATATTTACAGGCCGTCGTAAGGCCGATATGGTAATGTAATTTAGTATTTGTACGGGTCATCGTAAGGCCGATATGATAATGTAATGTAGTATTTACGGGTCGTCGTAAGTCCGATATGATAATGTAATTTAGTTCGTAAGGCCGATTTGATAATGTAATTTAGTATTTACGGGTCATCGCATGGCCGATATGATAATGTAATTTAGTATTTACGGGTCATCGTAAGGCCGATATGATAATGTAATTTAGTATTTACGGGCCATCGTAAGGCCGATATGATAATGTAATTTAGTATTTACGGGCCATCGTAAGGCCGATATGATAATGTAATTTATTATTTACGGGTCATCGTAAGGCCGATATGATAATGTAATTTAGTATTTACGGGCCATCGTAAGGCCGATATGATTAAGTAATTTAGTATTTACGGGCCATCGTAAGGCCGATATGATAATGTAATTTATTATTTACGGGTCATCGTAAGGCCGATATGATAATGTAATTTAGTATTTACGGTCCATCGTAAGGCCGATATGATAATGTAATTTAGTATTTACGGGCCATCGTAAGGCCGATATGATAATGTAATTTAGTATTTACGGGCCATCGTAAGGCCGATATGATAATGTAATTTAGTATTTACGGGCCATCGTAAGGCCGATATTATAATGTAATTTATTTACGGGTCATCGTAAGGCCGATATGATAATGTAATTTAGTATTTACGGGTCATCGTAAGGCCGATTTGATAATGTAATTTAGTATTAACGGGCCATCGTAAGGCCGATATTATAATGTAATTTAGTATTTACGGGCCATCGTAAGGCCGATATGATAATGTAATTTAGTATTTACGGGCCATCGTAAGGCCGATATGATAATGTAATTTAGTATTTACGGGCCATCGTAAGGCCGATATGATAATGTAATTTAGTATTTACGGGCCATCGTAAGGCCGATATGATAATGTAATTTAGTATTTACGGGCCATCGTAAGGCCGATATGATAATGTAATTTAGTATTTACGGGTCATCGTAAGGCCGATATGATAATGTAATTTAGTATTTACGGGCCATCGTAAGGCCGATATGATAATGTAATTTAGTATTTACGGGCCATCGTAAGGCCGATATGATAATGTAATTTAGTATTTACGGGTCATCGTAAGGCCGATATGATTATGTAATTTAGTATTTACGGGCCATCGTAAGGCCGATATGATAATGTAATTTAGTATTTACGGGATCGTAAGGCCGATATGATAATGTAATTTAGTATTTTCATCGTAAGGCCGATATGATAATGTAATTTAGTATTTACGGGTCATCGTAAGGCCGATATGATAATGTAATTTAGTATTTACGGACCATCGTAGGCCGATATGATAATGTAATTTAGTATTTACGGGCCATCGTAAGGCCGATATGATAATGTAATTTAGTATTTACGGGTCATCGTAAGGCCGATATGATAATGTAATTTAGTATTTACGGGCCATCGTAAGGCCGATATGATAATGTAATTTAGTATTTACGGGTCATCGTAAGGCCGATATGATAATGTAATTTAGTATTTACGGGTCATCGTAAGGCCGATATGATAATGTAATTTAGTATTTACGGATCATCGTAAGGCCGATATGATAATGTAATTTAGTATTTACGGACCATCGTAAGGCCGATATAATGATGTAATTTAGTATTTACGGGTCATCGTAAGGCCGATATGATGATGTAATTTAGTTTTAACGGGCCATCGTAAGGCCTATATGATAATGTAATTTAGTATTTACGGGTCATCGTAAGGCCGATATGATAATGTAATTTAATATTTACGGGCCATTGTAAGGCCGATATTATAATGTAATTTAGTATTTACGGGTCATCGTAAGGCCGATATGATAATGTAATTTAGTATTTACGGGTCATCGTAAGGCCGATATGATAATGTAATTTAGTATTTACGGGTCATCGTAAGGCCGATATGATTATGTAATTTAGTTTTTACGGGCCATCATAAGCCGATATGATAATGTCATTTAGTATTTACGGGTCGTCGTAAGGCCGATATGGTAATGTAATTTAGTATTTACGGGCCATCGTAAGGCCGATATGATAATGTAATTTACTATTTACGAGCCATCATAAGGCGATATGATAATGTAATTTAGTATTTACGGGCCATCGTAAGGCCGATATGATTATGTCATTTAGTTTTACCGAGCCATCGTAAGCCGATATGATTATGTAATTTAGTATTTACGGGCCATCGTAAGGCCGATATGATAATGTAATTTAGTATTTACGGGCCATCGTAAGGCCGATATGATTATGTCATTTAATTTCAACGGGCCATCATAAGCCGATATGACAATGTCGTTTAGTATTTACGGGTCGTCGTAAGGCCGATATGGTAATGTAATTTAGTACTTTTACGGGTCATCGTAAGGCCGATATGATAATGTAATTTAATATTTACGGGTCACCGTAAGGCCGATATGATAATGTAATATAGTATTTACGGGTCACCATAAGGCCGATATGAAAATGTAATTTAATATTTACGGACCATCGTCAGGTCGATATGATTATGTCATTTAGTTTTAACGGGCCATCGTAAACCGATATGATAATGTCATTTAGTATTTACATGTCGTCGAAAGGCCGAGATTGTAATGTAATTTAGTATTTACGGCCCATCGTAAGGCCGATATGATTATGTCATTTAGTTTTATCGGGCCATCGTAAGCCGATATGATAATGTCGTTTAGTATTCAAGGGCCGTCGGAAGGCCGATATGGTAATGTAATTTAGTATTTTTACGGGTCATCGTAAGGCCGATATGATAATGTAATTTAGTATTTACGGGTCACCGTAAGGCCGATATGATTATGTAATTTAGTATTTACGGGCCATCGCATGGCCGATATGATAATGTAATTTAGTATTTACGGGCCATCGTAAGGCCGATATGATAATGTAATTTAGTATTTACGGGTCATCGTAAGGCCGATATGATAATGTAATTTAGTATTTACGAGCCATCGTAAGTCCGATATGATAATGTAATTTAGTATTTACGAGCTATCCTAAGGCCGATATGATAATGTAATGTAGTATTTACGGGTCGTCGTAAGTCCGATATGATAATGTAATTGAGTATTTACGGGCCATCGTAAGACCGATATTATAATGTAATTTATTATTTTCGGGTATTCGTAAGGCCGATTTGATAATGTAATTTAGTATTTACGGGTCATCGCATGGCCGATATGATAATGTAATTTAGTATTTACGGGTCATCGTAAGGCCGATATGATAATGTAATTTAGTATTTACGGGCCATCGTAAGGCCGATATGATAATGTAATTTAGTATTTACGGGCCATCGTAAGGCCGATATGATAATGTAATTTAGTATTTACGGGCCATCGTAAGGCCGATATGATTATGTCATTTAATTTCAACGGGCCATCATAAGCCTATATGACAATGTCGTTTAGTATTTACGGGTCGTCGTAAGGCCGATATGGTAATGTAATTTAGTATTTTTACGGGTCATCGTAAGGCCAATATGATAATGTAATTTAATATTTACGGGTCACCGTAAGGCCGATATGATAATGTAATATAGTATTTACGGGTCACCATAAGGCCGATATGAAAATGTAATTTAATATTTACGGACCATCGTCAGGTCGATATGATTATGTCATTTAGTTTTAATGGGCCATCGTAAACCGATATGATAATGTCATTTAGTATTTACATGTCGTCGAAAGGCCGAGATTGTAATGTAATTTAGTATTTACGGGCCATCGTAAGGCCGATATGATTATGTCATTTAGTTTTATCGGGCCATCGTAAGCCGATATGATAATGTCGTTTAGTATTTACGGGCCGTCGGAAGGCCGATATGGTAATGTAATTTAGTATTTTTACGGGTCATCGTAAGGCCGATATGATAATGTAATTTAGTATTTACGGGTCACCGTAAGGTCGATATGATTATGTAATTTAGCTTTAACGGGACATCGTAAACCGATATGATAATTTCATTTAGTATTTACGGGTCGTCGAAAGGCCGATATTGTAATGTAATTTAGTATGTACGGGTCATCGCATGGCCGATATGATAATGTAATTTAGTATTTACGGGTCACCGTAAGGACGATATGATTATGTAATTTAGTATTTACGGGCCATCGTAAGGCCGATATGATAATGTAATTTAGTATTTACGAGTCACCGTAAGGACGATATGATTGTGTAATAAAGTATTTACGGGCCATCGTAATGCCGATTTGATAATGTAATTTAGTATTTACAGGTCACCGTAAGGCCGAAATAATGATGTAATTTAGTTTTAACGGGCCATCGTAAGGCCTATATGATAATGTAATTTAGTATTTACGGGTCACCGTAAGGCCGAAATAATGATGTAATTTAGTTTTAACGGGCCATCGTAAGGCCTATATTATAATGTAATTTAGTATTTACGGGTCACCGTAAGTCCGATATGATAATGTAATTTACTATTTACGGACCATTGTAAGGCCGATATTATAATGTAATTTAGTATTTACGGGCCATCGTAAGGCCGATATGATAATGTAATTTAGTATTTACGGGTCATCGTAAGGCCGATATGATAATGTAATTTAGTATTTACCAGTCACCGTAAGGCCGAAATAATGATGTAATTTATTTTTTCACGGGCCATCGTAAGGCCTATATGATAATGTAATTTAGTATTTACGGGTCACCGTAAGGCCGATATGATTATGTAATTTAGTATTTACGGGCCATCGCATGGCCGATATGATAATGTAATTTAGTATTTACGGGCCATCGTAAGGCCGATATGATAATGTAATTTAATATTTACGGACCATCGTCAGGTCGATATGATTATGTCATTTAGCTTTAACGGGACATCGTAAACCCGTATGATAATGTCATTTAGTATTTACGGGTCGTCGAAAGGCCGATATTGTAGTGTAATTTAGTATGTACGGGTCATCGCATGGCCAATATGATAATGTAATTTAGTATTTACGGGTCACCGTAAGGACGATATGATTATGTAATTTAGTATTTACGGGCCATCGTAAGGCCGATATGATAATGTAATTTAGTATTTACGAGTCACCGTAAGGACGATATGATTGTGTAATAAAGTATTTACGGGCCATCGTAATGCCGATTTGATAATGTAATTTAGTATTTACAGGTCACCGTAAGACCCAAATAATGATGTAATTTAGTTTTAGCGGGCCATCGTAAGGCCTATATGATAATGTAATTTAGTATTTACGGGTCACCGTAAGGCCGAAATAATGATGTAATTTACTTTTAACGGGCCATCGTAAGGCCTATATGATAATGTAATTTAGTATTTACGGGTCACCGTAAGTCCGATATGATAATGTAATTTACTATTTACGGACCATTGTAAGGCCGATATTATAATGTAATTTAGTATTTACGGGCCATCGTAAGGCCGATATGATAATGTAATTTAGTATTTACGGGTCATCGTAACGCCGATATGATAATGTAATTTAGTATTTACCAGTCACCGTAAGGCCGAAATAATGATGTAATTTACTTTTTTCACGTAAGGCCTATATGATAATGTAATTTAGTATTTACGGGTCACCGTAAGGCCGATATGATTATGTAATTTAGTATTTACGGGCCATCGCATGGCCGATATGATAATGTAATTTAGTATTTACGGGCCATCGTAAGGCCGATATGATAATGTAATTTAATATTTACGGACCATCATCAGGTCTATATGATTATGTCATTTAGCTTTAACGGGACATCGTAAACCGATATGATAATGTCATTTAGTATTTACGGGTCGTCGAAAGGCCGATATTGTAATGTAATTTAGTATTTACGAGTCACCGTAAGGACGATATGATTGTGTAATATAGTATTTACGGGCCATCGTAATGCCGATTTGATAATGTAATTTAGTATTTACGGGTCACCGTAAGGCATAAATATTGATGTAATTTAGTTTTAACGGGCCATCGTAAGGCCTATATGATAATGTAATTTAGTATTTACGGGTCACCGTAAGGCCGAAATAATGATGTAATTTAGTTTTAACGGGCCATCGTAAGGCCAATATGATAATGTAATTTATTATTTACGGACCATCGTAAGGCCGATATGATAATTTAATTTAGTATTTACGGGTCATCGTAACGCCGATATGATAATGTAATTTATTATTTACGAGTCACCGTAAGGACGATATGATTGTGTAATATAGTATTTGCGGGCCATCGTAAAGCCGATATGATAATGTAATTTTGTATTTACGGGTCACATTAAGGCCGAATTAATGATGCAATTTAGTTTTAACGTGCCATCGTAAGGCCTATATGATAATGTAATTTAGTATTTACGGGTCACCGTAAGGCCGAAATAATGATGTAATTTAGTTTTACCGGCCATCGTAAGGCCTATATGATAATGTAATTTATTATTTACGGGTCATCGTAAGGCCGATATGATAATGTAATTTATTATTTACGGGTCATCGTAAGGCCGATGTGATAATGTAATTTAGTATTTACGGACCATCGTAAGTCCGATATGATAATGTAATTTATTGGGTCATCGTAAGGCCGATATGACAATGTAATTGAGTATTTACGGGCCATCGTAAGACCGATTTGATAATGTAATTTAGTATTAACGGGCCATTGTAAGGCCAATATTATAATGTAATTTAGTATTTACGGGTCATCGTAAGGCCGATTTGATAATGTAATTTAGTATTTACGGGCCATCGTAAGGCCGATATGATAATGTAATTTAGTATTTACGTGTCATTGTAAGGCCGATATGATAATGTAATTTAGTATTTACGGGCCATCATAAAGCCGATATGATAATGTAATTTAGTATTTACGGTTCTTCGTAAGGTCGATATGATAATGTAATTTAGTATTTACGGGCCATCGTAAGGCCAATATGATAATGTAATTTAGTATTTACGGGCCATCGTAAGGCCGATATGATAATGTAATTTAGTATTTACGGACCATTGTAAGGCCGATATTATAATGTAATTTAGTATTTACGGGCCATCGTAAGGCCGATATGATAATGTAATTTAGTATTTACGGGTCATCGTAACGCCGATATGATAATGTAATTTAGTATTTACCAGTCACCGTAAGGCCGAAATAATGATGTAATTTACTTTTTTCACGTAAGGCCTATATGATAATGTAATTTAGTATTTACGGGTCACCGTAAGGCCGATATGATTATGTAATTTAGTATTTACGGGCCATCGCATGGCCGATATGATAATGTAATTTAGTGGGTCATCGCAAGGCCGATATGACAATGTAATTGAGAATTTACGGGCCATCGTAAGACTGATTTGATAATGTAATTTAGTATTAACGGGCCATTGTAAGGCCGATATTATAATGTAATTTAGTATTTACTTGTCATCGTAAGGCCGATTTGATAATGTAATTTAGTATTTACGGGTCATCGCATGGCCGATATGATAATGTAATTTAGTATTTACGGATTATCGTAAGGCCGATATGATAATGTAATTTACTATTTACGGGCCATCGTAAGGCCGATATGATAATGTAATTTAGTATTTACGGGCCATCGTAAGGCCGATATGAATATGTCATTTAATTTCAACGGGCCATCGTAAGCCAATATGATAATGTCGTTTAGTATTTACGGGTCGTCGTAAGGCCGATATGGTGATGTAATTTAGTATTGTTACGGGTCATCGTAAGGCCGATATGATAATGTAATTTAGTATTTACGGGTCACCGTAAGGCCGAAATAATGATGTAATTTAATTTTAACGGGCGATCGTAAGGCCTATATGATAATGTAATTTAGTATTTACGGGTCACCGTAAGTCCGATATGATAATGTAATTTAATATTTACGGACCATTGTAAGGCCGATATGATAATGTAATTTAGTATTTACGGGTCATCGTAAGGCCGATATGATAATGTAATTTACTATTTACGGGTCATCGTAAGGCCGATATGATAATGTAATTTAGTATTTACGGGCCATCGTAAGGCCGATATGATTATGTCATTTAGTTTCAACGGGTCATCATCAGCCGATATGATAATGTCGTTTAGTATTTACGGGTCTTCGTAAGGCCGATGTGGTAATGTAATTTAGTATTTTTACGGGTCATCGTAAGGCCGATATGATAATGTAATTTAATATTTACGGGTCACCGTAAGGCCGATATGATAATGTAATTTAGCATTTACGGGTCACCGTAAGGCCGATATTATTATGTAATTTAGTATTTACGGGTCACCGTAAGGCCGATATGATTATGTAATTTAGTATTTACGGGCCATCGCATAGCCGATATCATAATGTAATTGAGTATTTACGGGCCATTGTAAGGCCGATATGATAATGTAATTTAGTATTTACGGGCCATTGTAAGGCCGATATGATAATGTAATTTAGTATTTACGGGTCATCGTAAGGCCGATATGATAATGTAATTTAGTATTTACGGGCCATCGTAAGGCCGATATGATAATGTAATTTAGTATTTACGGGTCGTCATAAGTCCGATATGATAATGTAATTTAGTGGGTCATCATAAGGCCGATATGACAATGTAATTGAGTATTTACGGGTCATCGTGAAGCCGATTTGATAATGTAGTTTAGTATTAACGGGCCATTGTAAGGCCGATTTGATAATGTAGTTTAGTATTAACGGGCCATTGTAAGGACGATTTGATAATGTAATTTAGTATTTACGGGTCATCGCATGGCCGATATGATAATGTAATTTAGTATTTACCGATCATCGTAAGGCCGATATGATAATGTAATTTAGTATTTACGGGCCATCGTAATGCCGATATGATAATGTAATTTAGTACTTACGGGTCACCCTAAGGCCGAAATAATGATGTAATTTAGTTTTAATGGGTCATCGTAAGGCCTATATGATAATGTAATTTAGTATTTACGGGTCACCGTAAGTCCGATATGATAATGTAATTTAGTATTTACGGACCATTGTGAGGCCGATATGACAATGTAATTGAGTATTTACGGGCCATCGTAAGACCGATTTGATAATGTAATTTAGTATTAACGGGCCATTGTAAGGCCGGTATTATAATGTAATTTAGTATTTACGGGTCATCGTAATGCCGATTTGATAATGTAATTTAGTATTTATGGGTCATCGCACGGCCGATATGATAATGTAATTTAGTATTTACGGATCATCGTAATGCCGATATGATAATGTAATTTAGTATTTACGGGCCATCGTAAGGCCGATATGATTATGTCATTTAGCTTCAACGGGCCATCATAAGCCGATATGATAATGTCGTATAGTATTTACGGGTCGTCGTAAGGCCGATATGGTAATGTAATTTAGTATTTTTACGGGTCATCGTAAGGCCGATATGATAATGTAATTTAGTATTTACGGGTCACCGTAATGCCGATATGATAATGTAATTTAGTATTTACGGGTCACCGTAAGGCCGATATGATTATGTAATTTAGTATTTACGGGTCATCGCATAGCCGATATGATAATGTAATTTAGTATTTACGGGTCATCGTAAGGCCGATATGATAATGTAATTTAATATTTACGGACCATCGTCAGGTCGATATGATTATGTAATTTAGTTTTAACGGGCCATCGTAAGCCGATATGATAATGTCGTTTAGTATTTACATGTCGTCGAAAGGCCGAAATTGTAATGTAATTTAGTATTAACGGGCCATCGTAAGGCCGATATGATTATGTCATTTAGTTTTAACGGGCCATCGTAAGCCGATATGATAATGTCGTTTAGTATTTACGGGCCGTCGGAAAGCCGATATGGTAATGTAATTTAGTATTTACGGGTCATCGTAAGGCCGATATGATAATGTAATTTAGTATTTACGGGTCACGGTAAGGCCGATATGATTATGTAATTTAGTATTTACCAGCCATCGTAAGGCCGATATGATTATGTAATTTAGTATTTACTGGCCATCGTAAGGCCGATATGATAATGTAATTTAGTATTTACGGGTCATCGTAAGGCCGATATGATAATGTAATTTAGTTTTAACGGGCCATCGTAAGCCGATATGATAATGTCGTTTAGTATTTACGGGCCGTCGGAAGGCCGATATGGTAATGTACTTTAGCATTTTTACGGGTCATCGTAAGGCCGATATGATAATATCATTTAGTATTTACGGTTCGTCGAAAGGCCGATATTGTAATGTAATTTAGTATGTACGGGTCATCACATGGCCGATATGATAATGTAATTTAGTATTTACGTGTCGACGTAAGGACGATATGATTATGTAATTTAATATTTACGGGCCATCGTAAGGCCGATATGATAATGTAATTTAGTATGTACGGGTCATCGCATGGCCGATATGATAATGTAATTTAGTATTTACGAGTCGACGTAAGGACGATATGATTATGTAATTTAGTATTTACGGGTCACCGTAAGGCCGAAATAATGATGTAATTTAGTTTTAACGGGCCATCGTAAGGCCTATATGATAATGTAATTTAGTATTTACGGGCAATTGTAAGGCCTATATGATAATGTAATTTAGTATTTACGGGTCACCGTAAGGCCGATATGATAATGTAATTTAGTATTTACGGGCCATCGTCAGGCCGATATGATAATGTAATTTAGTATTTACGGGTCATCATAAGGCCGATATGATAATGTAATTTAGTTTTAACGGGCCATCGTAAGCCGATATGATAATGTCGTTTAGTATTTACGGGCCGTCGGAAGGCCGATATGGTAATGTAATTTAGTATTTTTACGGGTCATCGTAAGGCCGCTATGACAATGTAATTTAGTATTTACGGGTCACCGTAAGGCCGATATGATTATGTAATTTAATATTTACGGGCCATCGCATGGCCGATATCATAATGTAATTTAGTATTTACGGGCCATCATAAGGCCGATATGATAATGTAATTTAATATTTACGCACCATCGTCAGGTCGATATGATTATGTCATTTAGCTTTAAAGGGCCATCGTAAACCGATATGATAATGTCATTTAGTATTTACGGGTCGTCGAAAGGCCGATATTGTAATGTAATTTAGTATGTACGGGTCATCGCATAGCCGATATGATAATGTAATTTAATATTTACGGACCATTGTAAGGCCGATATGGTAATGTAATTTAGTATTTACGGGCCATCGTAAGGCCGATATGATAATGTAATTTAATATGTACGGGCTATCGTAAGGCCGATATGATAATGTAATGTAGTATTTACGGGTCGTCGTAAGTCCGATATGATAATGTAATTTAGTGGGTCATTGTAAGGCCGATATTATAATGTAATTTAATATTTACCGGTCATCGTAAGGCCGATATGATAATGTAATTTACTATTTACGGCCATCGTAAGGCCGATATGATAATGTAATTTAGTATTTACGGGCCATGGTAAGGCCGATATGATTATTTCATTTAGTTTCAACGGGCCATCATAAGCCGATATGATAATGTCGTTTAGTATTTACGGGTCGTCGTAAGGCCGATATGGTAATGTAATTTAGTATTTTTACGGGTCATCGTAAGGCCGATATGATAATGTAATTTAGTATTTACGGGTCACCGTAAGGCCGATATGATAATGTAATTTAGTATATACGGGTCACCGTAAGGCCGATATGATTATGTAATTTAGTATTAACGGGCCATCGTAAGGCCGATATGATAATGTAATTTAATATTTACGGACCATCGTCAGGTCGATATGATTATGTCATTTAGCTTTAACGGGCCATCGTAAACCGATATGATAATGTCATTTAGTATTTACATGTCGTCGAAAGGCCGAGATTGTAATGTAATTTAGTATTTACGGGTCATCCTAAGGCCAATAAGATAATGTAATTTAGTAGTTACGTGTCATCGCATGGCCGATATGATAATGTAATTTAGTATCTACGGGTCACCGTAAGGCCGATATGATTATGTAATTTAGTATTAACGGGCCATCGTAAGGCCGATATGATAATGTAATTTAATATTTACGGACCATCGTCAGGTCGATATGATTATGTCATTTAGCTTTAACGGGCCATCGTAAACCGATATGATAATGTCATTTAGTATTTACATGTCGTCGAAAGGCCGAGATTGTAATGTAATTTAGTATTTACGGGTCATCCTAAGGCCAATAAGATAATGTAATTTAGTAGTTACGTGTCATCGCATGGCCGATATGATAATGTAATTTAGTATCTACGGGTCACCGTAAGGCCGATATGATTATGTAATTTAGTATTAACGGGCCATCGTAAGGCCGATATGATAATGTAATTTAATATTTACGGACCATCGTCAGGTCGATATGATTATGTCATTTAGCTTTAACGGGCCATCGTAAACCGATATGATAATGTCATTTAGTATTTACATGTCGTCGAAAGGCCGAGATTGTAATGTAATTTAGTATTTACGGGTCATCCTAAGGCCAATAAGATAATGTAATTTAGTAGTTACGGGTAACCTTAAGGACGATATGATTATGTAATTTAGTAGTTACGGGCCGTCGTAAGGACGATATGATTGTGTAATATAGTATTTACGGGCCATCGTAATGCCGATATGATAATGTAATTTAGTATTTACGGGTCACCGAAAGGCCGATATAATGATGTAATTTAGTTTTATCGGGCCATCGTAAGGCCGATATGATAATGTAATTTAATATTTACGGACCATCGTAAGGCCGATATGATAATGTAATTTAGTATTAACGGGCCATCGTAAGGCCGATATGATTATGTAATTTAATTTTAACAGGCCATCGTATGGCCGATATGATAATGTAATTTAGTATTAACGGGCCATCGTAAGGCCGATATGATAATGTAATTTAGTATTTACGGGTCACCGTAAGGACGATATGATAATGTAATTTAGTATTTACGGGTCACCGTAAGGACGATATGATTGTGTAATATAGTATTTACGGGCCATCGTAATGCCGATATGATAATGTAATTTAGTATTTACGGGTCACCGTAAGGCCGAAATAATGATGTAATTTAGTTTTAACGGGCCATCGTAAGGCCGATATGATAATGTAATTTAGTATTTACTTTACTAGTGAACCTCACGAGAAAGTCACATTAATGTTAAATTAATTGACGGTTTATGACAAGAAAATAAAGAGAAAAATAGCTTAAAACATGGTATAAAAGAGATGAAAGTTTAGTAGTCACGCAATATTAAAACATCGCTAAATATCACTTAGGAATATTACATTTAATCTGGATACGATACACACTGGGGGATACGATACACAATGGTACACAATGTGGGGATAGATATGTAATTATTTCATTTATGTTTATACTACAATATATGTCATTTATGTTTGTCATTTCAATGTCTATATGTTGTGCACTTGTATGTGCTTTTGTGTAGCTCTCCCGTCAGTGGAGGTAATAAAGATAAAGAAGACCCTCTATATTACAGAGGTATGTGCAGCTGTCCTCACTCATTCTTGGGACACTTTCAGCCATAATATAACCCACATAGAACCCGATTGACCTCCTCACTGCGTGCACGTCACGGTCGGGGCACATCTCGCAGAATAAAGCGTAGGACACTGCAATCATTTGGTTGTCGACCTTGCGACAAGTGACACGTTCTCCACCATCGCTTGTGGACATACCCTGGAGCGACAGAGACGACCATATATCTAACTGCCAGGTCCGTTTATTTGCTGCTGCCGGATGACCAACAGTAAGGAGTATGGTCCTAAAATGACCAATTTCGAAAGAAGGAACACCATGAGGTTTTGTCATACTGGAGAGTAGAAGCCTACTCCGGACACCAACATAAGCTACGTAGAAACTAAATCGTTTTAGAGATACCAGCACAAGTGCCGATGCGAAGGTGACTGTAAATAAATCAACACGCTCTCTCATCCACCTAGAAAGAGAGAGGCAATGTGGAATCTAACGGCAACGCGAACTGCATGCCGCCCACATATGCAAGCATATGAACAGTTTAGCCGACTTCTTCAATAGCAATGTGGTTTATTGCAAGGGGAGATCACTTCCCGGTCATGTCTGTTCTTGAATGATAGAGAGTTATCTTTAGAAAATGGTTTTAATGCTGGAATATCAAGCAAATATCTATTTATCGTGTACGCTCGATAATGTTTAATCTATGAGATAGATAGTTTGTACGATCGATAATGTTTAATCTATCAGATAGATAGTTTGTACGATCGATAATGTTTAATCTATGAGATAGATAGTCTTAATTTTAAATTAGACCAACCAGCTCAGTGTCTCTATTCAGACATACGGGCCGTTTATCTTTATTCCTTGAAATTGAAATATGAAAGATATTTAAGAATAAATAAATAGTGGTTAAAGCAGCATTACATCGTATGAAATAAAATATATTTGAAAAATTCACTTTTTACGTATGTGTAGCAATGCTGCTACACATTCTAACATTATACTTTGTATGCTTATGTTCATTTGGTAAACAGTGTTTTTTTTGCGATAAAACAAACTCCAAACCGAAAATAGGACTTTCCGAGTCGATCGGTCACGCACTTGTTTACAACCAGAACGCATCGTCCGCACTTGTTTACATTCGGAATGCATCGTCCCCATTTGTCCCACGTTGTCTTTTTTAATTAAATTAATTGATATGTTGATTCATACCTCTGTTAGCTAAGTCTTTTAGGGATATTTCTACATCCCGGCGAGGGGTTCGACATTAGAGGAAGATAGATAGATAATCTTTCATGTTCGAAATATATACGTTGTTTATCTAAATCCTCTGTTGTTTCACGCATGCGCGCTGTGTGTGTTTAATTTCGTGTGCTGATAACAAATTCGCGTATACGACTGTTTAAATTTATTGGAATTTTATCGTTTCTGAGCGACTATTTCGATTTTTGTAAACACACAATATTAGTATTTATATTTTACCCAAAACATCCTTTATTACGATGTAATTCTGCTTTAAAGTGTATGAGATCAAACACAGAATTGTGTTCTAAGAGCAATTACATACTCGCAAAGACAGGATATATAAGGTAAGCCAAAATAAAACCGTCTGACTCTACTAAAATTAACAAGTCTTTCAGAGGTCTCGTGTCGGTGCTACACACACGCACGCCATGCCACGCCACTTGTCACACAACACACCACACCACTCAGTGATCCAAAGGTAGTGGCATATTGTATACATACGGTATTTCTTTATACAAGTGCTCACAGGTCGCTTGCGAGATCAGTGTACACACATATGCTTTGCTTAATCATATTGTATTGCAAATCAATAGTAAATAAGTCATACAGAACAATACAATACATATAGTGTAGTGGTCAATGGGTACTTTTTGGTCGGGTACCCCTCTCCATGGTAGAACAAGACACAACCTATTTTTTCTTGAAGAGGGTGGTCTGGGGAGTAGGAAAAGGATGGTTGTGAATCTGAGATCATTGTAGGTCATTATGAAAATCTCATTTATATATGTGTAGATGAGGACTCCGAGAATAAATTTGATGATATATGTTTTTTCCAAGTATATCAGTTAATATTCAAGCTATATGCACAAATTATGTATCAAAATGTGCAGGATGACAATACACACTCACTACAATTGCATTTAATCAGAAAATATATCTCATACTTGGCATAAAAGCCAAAATAATGCAATTTATTGCTGAAAATCGACTACAGATTCACTGAATTACCGACCTTAATGACTACATAACTTTACACATACCAGCTCCATGTTGATAAATATTATACCTAAATGTATCCTGTACATATATGTATTCAATAGAAGGTTCCAAAGTGTAATATAACTCCTGCTGAGAATTGTATTATCAAAAACATAACACTTTACCGAAATATCCAAAATACCTTAAATTCGCGTATTCCACGAAATATCATGTTTTCATTAGTTTACACCATGCTGCATTGGCAATATACTTTTGTTATATTTAGATACATATATCAGCACATTCACAATATGGTGAACTAGCATTTATGACTACCCCAGAAATACATGCACAGAACAGTTACTCAGAGTTTTCTTCTAAAAACATACCCCCCCCCCGCCTAGTACGTAACGCGATTCCAATGTCTGATATAAAATGTGTTTCTATATGTATGACTTCATTGAATGGTGCCTTAATGAACAAGCATACAACAAGCTGACAAGTTGTAGTGAAGACGATGTTCCTAAGATCAACCTGAAAACAATTGCCATATGTCATAATATCATTTCACAGTCAGCGCATGTACACATCAATTACACTAGACTTAGCCTTACAAGTGCACCATGAATTTGGAAACAAGAATATGATCGACTTACTTAATTCACTGGGTCATTGTGTCTCCTACGACGAAGTTCGGCGCTTCCTCACATCTGTGGCTATTGATGAGGAAAATGTCAAAGATGGCGTATACATACCCAAGAGACTCCAGCACCTAGGGTCCATTGATGGTTTGCCAGTGGTAGATGCTGCGATCGATAATTTTGACCAAAACGAAGCTACTCTGGATGGAAAGTCAACCACTCATGCCATGGCAGCCGTGCTGTTCCATAGAGGAATCCCCTAACTTGATGACAAGTGCATTCCCAGGTTGCCAATGAAGTCGCTATCAGCAGCTGATAAAGTATGTCCAGGATTTGACGATCTCCAGAGGTATATAGCTAAGTCATTGAAACAAAACTGTGGAAATGTTGTAGTCTTTGCTGCCACTTTATCATTATATTTTGGTAATTACAGCATATACCTGGTAAAACAATTGGTAAGAAATTTATGATACCTACGGTTGTGGTCATATGATTGTTGGTGGCTGGTCTAACATTATAATGCATGCATATAGAATAGCATCGATAACATAGACAGTAAAATGGTAGTATAATACTATTCACAAGTTACCACGAATGTGCATGCATGTCCAAATATATATTTAGTTCTGACATGTATTACTTTAAGGTACAACAAAGCTGCCAAACGACCAGAACCTCCTCCTGTGAGCGATTCAGCAATGATGAATATTGACATAGACCATCCATAATTCAAGACAGCCGAATCTAGAGATTTAGCATGGAAAGTGTCCCGTAAAACCGTTGATGATCATCAGGCTATCCCATCGTGGTCGGCATCTAATGCATTCTTGTCTGAGCGGAATCTGCGAGTCGCGACTACATGCTACCTGCCCTTCATTCGTGCTCCACCAACGGATCTTACCACCATCTATACCATCCTACTTAGATTAGTCCAGATAGCCGACAAACTTAAGCAGCCTCACATCCTAGTCACAGCAGATTGCGCCATCTACAGCAAGGCACAACAAATAATGTGGAACAAGCCTCCACGTTTGGGCGGAAAGATAACAATGAGGTTAGGTGGTATGCACTTAACCATGGCTTATGTAGCGAGCATCGGGAAACTCTATGGTGACGGGGGTCTCCTCTCCATGCTGGTCGACTCGGACGTCTATGCGTCAGCAACTGCAAGACTTATGCTCGAAGGGAAGCATGTGTCCAGAGGAAATAGGAGCATGAAACTGGTGCTAGAGGCCTTGTATCGGTTGTATCAGGAAGCATTTTTGGCATGGCTACAACAACAGGTTCAGACAGATCTTCGACAAGATGACATGGATAAGCTTGTGAGCGATATCCAACAGGCTTTCAAATCAGGAGACAACGAATCAGCTCGAAAACTAACCGAACAGCTAGAGTCCGAACACATCACAACCTTACAAGCGCTACATCAGGAGTTCACAGCCGCTGGACGAACACAATCAGCTACCTTTGCTTACTGGGACACATTCATGCAGGGAGTGGGAACTTTGTTGCGACTTCTGAGATCAGAGCGGGATGGTTTATTCGAGCTGCATCTCATCGCTGTCTGTGAGGCCATCCACTGGTGTCGAGCTGCCGACAGAGGCAACTATGTCCGATATTTGCCTGGATATCTGAATGATATGATAAGCCTCAAGCAGAAACAACCAAAATCTTACCAATACCTGCAAGAAGGTGGATTCGTAGTCCGGAGGTCGTCCAGACGGTTCAATGCAGTTGCCAGTGACCAAGCACTTGAACAGACAATAAACCGTGAGGGGAAGAGCAAGGGAGGTGTCATCGGATTTACCTTGCGGAAGGGCGCTCTCACACGCTGGATGGTGCCTTCAATGAACTGTGCCATAGTAACAAACAAACACAAACGAGAAACCACACTGAGCATGGCAAGACTAGGATGGCAAGGGATGAACAGGACGTCATAAAGATACAGGAATATGTATCAGGCTTACATAATCCCTTCGACCTTGATACTGTGCCCGATGAACTCGTCAATATCACCACTGGACAGGTCGCATCACTGGAAGTTGCCAATGGACTGATAAATTTTCTGGAAGTTGCACAGACACGGAACACTACCTTTGTGGAGAAGCGGCTCATGGTTGACAGGACACTCAGTTTCTGGGAGACAGACACACGGACGAAGACTCCAACATTTGCCAACATGTCCAAATCTTTGACATCCAAGAAAACAGACAATATCATGGTAGATTCTGAAGTCTTATTCCGAAGGCTGCTGGCTGTGTCGAAGCAGAGGGATGTCAGCTTAGAAAAGGTTCTGACACACGAGCTAGCACCTGTACCACCTTCTCTGTTCAACGATGATGGCACGATGCGCAAGACGACCAAGGCTGATTTAGCCAAGAAGTTAGAATCGAATTGCGATGAAATACAGGTGTTGGAAGAGACAGATGATCGTCACACTGCATACATCATTGATGGGATGGCACTACTTCAAGCAATGGATGAATCCAAGTTTGACACATTCGATGATTTGGGACTTGTCGTAATGCAGAGAATTCAGTCACTGCTAGCTGGTAACTTAGGAGTGATATCAGTCACTCTGGTCTTTGATCGATATGATTCGGAGATATCCATCAAGCAGCTGGAACGAGACCGTCGTACAGGTAGAGAAACAGGCCCTACGTATGTCATCAATGGTCGACGTAGGGTTCCAAACTACCGAAAATTTATGACAAATGCCACAAACAAATCAGCACTGGCAGAGGTTGTCTGTGTATATTTGACACAAACCGCTCCACAGCTCCTCAAGGAACACCAATCAATCACACTGGCAGGAGGTTTTGAAGATGGTCAGCTTGTGAAAGTTATTCAGCGCACAGAGGTACAAGAAAAACCTGAACTGTTCAGCACACACGAGGAGGCCGACACACGAATCCTGCTACATGCCATCAATCTTGCTCAATCACACTCAAGAATCATTGTCCGATGCGATGATACTGATGTATTAGTCCTTCTAATATACTACTGTGGCAAGGGTGTGTTTGGAGACTGCAAAGTTTACATGAATGCTGGTCATTGCAGCAAAGCAACACACCGCCAGAAGTTCATTCCTGTCAACACCATAACTGATCAAATTGGAGAAGATGTTTCACTCTGCTTACCAGCGTCACATGCTATTAGTGGATGCGATACAACATCTTCCCTCTTCAAAATAGGTAAGCGCACTGCCTATAGCAAGCTCTTGTTGAATATTGGAGACTTGCTGCCACTGGCACAGTTAGGCCAATCCAGTGACATAACTAATGAACTCCCCACAGCCACGAAGTATGCATTGCTTCTGTATGGATCGAAGAGCAACTCGTGCAAGTCTCTGGATCAGCTACGCTATGATTATGCGTGTAAAAGTGACAAGGTTGCATCACTTTTCCCGCCAACAGATGATGCTTTTCAACAGCATATCAGACGTGTGAATTACCAGGTGGCGATTTGGATTCACAGTCATGAAGCAAAGCCAGTTCTTTGGAGACCTGATGGCAATGGATGGCAGCTAAGGGACAACAAACTCGAACCTGTCATGTTCGAAAAAGATGCGGCCCCCAAAGAGGTTCGAGACCTGACACATCTCTATTGCACCGATGAGAACTGCTCACAAACTAGAGCATGTCACTGCCTGACCGCGGGACTGAGATGCACGGAGTTATGTTCCTGTGTTGGTGATTGCCAAAACACAGATAATGCTCTTGTGCTAAGTGACAGCAGCAATGACGACAGTGATTGACTGATTACATGAACATCAATCATTTGGATTAAATTACCAGTGCTGTATCAATAACTTCCAATTCAATAAATATGTATATCATTTACATGTGCGTGTATTTCTGGGGTAGTCATAAATGCTAGTTCACCATATTGTGAATGTGCTGATATATGTATCTAAATATAACAAAAGTATATTGCCAATGCAGCATGGTGTAAACTAATGAAAACATGATATTTCGTGGAATACGCGAATTTAAGGTATTTTGGATATTTCGGTAAAGTGCTATGTTTTTGATAATACAATTCTCAGCAGGAGCTACATTACACTTTGGAACATTCTATTGAATACATATATGTACAGGATACATTTAGGTATAATATGTATCAACATGGAGCTGGTATGTGTAAAGTTATGTAGTCATTAAGGTCGGTAATTCAGTGAATCTGTAGTCGATTTTCAGCAATAAATTGCATTATTTTGGCTTTTATGGAAGTATGAGATATATTTTCTGATTAAATGCAATTGTAGTGAGTGTGTATTGTCATCCTGCACATTTTGATACATAATTTGTGCATATAGCTTGAATATTAACTGATATACTTGGAAAAAACATATATCATCAAATTTATTCTCGGAGTCCTCATCTACACATATATAAATGAGATTTTCATAATGACCTACAATGATCTCAGATTCACAACCATCCTTTTCCTACTCCCCAGACCACCCTCTTCAAGAAAAAATAGGTTGTGTCTTGTTCTACCATGGGGAGGGGTTGCACCCATTTTTAAGCCCCTTTTGAGATATTGCCACTACACTAATAGTATGAAAATGCGAATTGTTTTGGCCACAAGTTTTAACAACATTAGACAACGGCCCACATCAGAAACTGTACACTTTATTATAATGAACAAATTCAAGCAGCATTAGATCGTATGAAATAAAACATATTTGAAAAATTCAATGTTTACTTATGGGTAGCAATGCTGCTACACATTCTAACAATACACTTTGTATGCTTATGTTCATTTGGTAAACAGTGTTTTTTGCGATAAAACAAACTCGAAACCGAAAGTAGGACTTTTCGAGTCCATTGGTAACGCATCGTTCGCACTTGTTTTTCTTTTTTAATTAAATCACTTGTGTATGTTGATTAACACCTCTGTTAGCTAAGTCTTTTAGGGACATTTCTACATCCCCGCGAGGGACATTATAGGAAGATAGATAGTCTTTCATGTTCAAAATATATACGTTGTTTTCTACATCCTCTGTTGTTTCACGCATGCGCGTTGTGCGTGCTTACTTTTCGTGTGTTGATAAACAAATTCGAGTATACGACGGTTTAAATTTATTAGCATTTTATCGTTTCTGAGCGACTATTTCGATTTTTGTAAACACACACACATTAGTATTTATATTTTACCCAAAACATCCTTTATTACGATGTAATGCTGCTTTAAACAATTTATAACAGCTAAACACAACGGATTCCAACTGAAAACACCGATATACATTTCGATGTCGCTATATGAACCTATATATGAACTTATAACTGGATATAGGAATAGATACTGTTTACGTAAAGTAACAATGAAGCCGTCATATACACGCACAACGTGTCAACTCTGTAAAAGCAATGTCGCCCACATACTTTCAATTTGACGATTTCTATCCTATTTCTATCCTAACTTCAAACAATAGCTCTCTACCCATTAATATCTCTATATGAATTGATTTCTTGAGCAGTAAAATGACATCTATATTTATTCTAATTTTGACTTTAGTAAGGACCGCCTCCGTGGTCGAGTGGTTTTGGTCGCTGATGTGTTGACCACTGTAACCTATCATCACTGGTGGTCACGGGTTCGAGTCCCACTCAGACCGTGTCTGTTTACATGAAAAAGTTGGCAGTTTCTTACGGAGGTTGGTGCATCAAGTATTGGTTAACGGCTGCCCAGGAAATGTGTTGTTAGGTAAACTGCCCGTCGCTTAAATAGTCAACCGGTAGTGACGTTAAATAAATTTAAATAATTTTTGTGTTAATCGAGAAGCACGCACTATTTTAAATAAACCAATCAGTTGTCCGAAATTTAGTCAAGCTATTAAAATGAAAAGAATCAATTTCCATTTCAACATTTTCGATATCTATCGTTACAGTTGACAGAGAGGGCGTACAGCTAACAGGGAGGGCGTACAGTTGACAGGGAGGGCGTACAGTTGACAGGGCGTATATTTCACAGGGCGTATATTTCACGGGGCGTATATTTCACAGGGCGTATATTTCACGAGGCGTATATTTCACAGGGCGTATATTTCACGGGGCGTATATTTCACAGGGCGTATATTTCACGAGGCGTATATTTCACAGGGCGTATATTTCACGAGGCGTATATTTCACGGGGCGTATATTTCACGGGGCGTATATTTCACGGGGCATATATTTCACAGGGCGTATATTTCACGAGGCGTATATTTCACAGGGCGTAGACGTCTTTCGAACTTGTTGTATTGTATTACATAGAGATGTTAGTGACAGTGTTAATATGGAGCTAATGATCTATAGAGCCTTTGTAAAAACACGAACTGTTATGAATGACAAATAATGTCACAATGGTGGTAGACTAATTTGTGATAACATATTCCCCATTATATACCTTTCTAACGAAACCTCAATGAAAACTAGGTCAAGATAAACGCAACTTTATGGTGGAACATCATTCTATTGTCTAATAAAACAACATAACAAGCGTCAGTATATTTAAGTACAATTACGGACTAATATTATAAAGTTGGATTTCGACGTTTCATTGCCATATAAGAGTACACGCTTTCCACCCTTTTCACATTATATCCTCGTCTTTTCCCACATAATATGCAACCTTTTCCCACAAAATATGCAACCTTTTTCCACATAATATGCAACCTTTTCCCACATAATATGCAACCTTTTCCCACATAATATGCAACCTTTTCCCACATAATATGCAACCTTTTCCCACATATTATGCAACCTTTTTCACATATTATGCAACCTTTTTCACATATTATGCAACCTTTTTCACATAATATGCAACCTTTTTCACATATTATGCAACCTTTTTCACATAATATGCCAACATAATTATTCCTGCTATACATTTCAAATGATATGCAACTATTTTCACATAATTGTCCACCTTTTCACATAACATGCAACCCTTATTCACATAATATATCACTCTTTTCACATATCATGCCACCCGTTTCACATAATATGACCACCCTTTTGAACATATAAGTATATATATGCCAACATGCCACCATATTTCAAATGACACGCAACTCTTTTCACATAATATGCTACCCTTTTCAATATAGTCCACCCTTTTTCATATGCAACACCTCTATTTTCATATAATATTCTAAAAATCCACAAAACAAACCCCATGTTCACTTGATATTCCACCATTTTAACAAAATATACCACATTTTCACATAATAGTCCACCCTTTCATATAATATGTCATCCATTTCCACATAAGATGCCACACTTTTCACAAAACAAATGCCACTATTCACATAATATGCCACCATATTCACATAGGAAACAATAGTTCACCATATTAACGCCAACATAAATGCCACCTTTTTCAATATAATCAACCGTTTTCACATAATATTCCACCATGTTCACGTAATTCATGTCATCAATTCCCACTAGTATGCCAACAGTTTCGTGTCACCCTTGTCAACTTGATAAGCCACCCCTTTTCCATGTTCACATAATATTCAACCATGCCTACATAATATATAATAGTCTACCATATTCACATAATATCCCCCCACACTTTCAATATAATCTCTCCCATTTTCACACCAAAAATACCCCATTTTCACATAATATTCCACCATTTTCAAATAATATGCCACCATTTCCCCATAATAGTCCACCATTTTCACATAATAGTCCACCATTTTCAAATAATATGCCACCATTTCCCCATAATAGTCCACCATTTTCACATAATAGTCCACCATTTTCACATAATATCCCACCATTTCCCCATAATATTCCACCATTTTCAAATAATATTCACTACTTTTCATAAAAGCCCACCATTTGCACATGATAGTCAACCCTTTTCACATAACATTCCACCATTTCCCCAATATATGCCTGCTATTTCGTATACTTATACTACCTTTCCACAAATAATCCACCATTTTCACATAAAAGATCCATAATTGTCAAATAATATTCCTTCCTTTGCACATAAATGTACCATATTGCACAGTATTTCTCTAAAGTCCTCAACTCGTCCTGCGTTACTGCTCAATAATGAAACGGCGTTTTGTATTACCAGCTGATCTGTAGATACCACAACGTGACAATTGGATTTAGATTCTCTACGCAAAACATTTCAAACAATAAGTCGAGTAATATACCTATTTACGAGTGCAGTATTGACGCTATGTGTTGCCTGCCACTTTTAATTTACTATCATTGTTGATATATGTGTATTATGTATGGTACATGTCGCTATTATCGATTCAACGAAAATGCCAATTAAAACCAGAATATAGCCACATTTCAAACAGCATTTTCAATAGTTCCGTATTCGTATTGCGGAAACTAACTAATACTGTGCTTGAGCAAATTCACGTGCAGTAGTGCACGTACATAATGCCGTCTTTTAACGTTATTCGTTAATAAATAAAATTGACAAATTAGACTCGATCTTTTTTGTGTGGCAATTTCAGCATCCGACGTTGAACTCGATTAATGTCATCGTCAGACGTTAAACTCGATTAATGTCAGCGTCGGACGTTAAACTCGATTAATGTCAGCGTCGGACGTTAAACTCGATTAATGTCAGCGTCAGACGTTAAACTCGATTAATGTCAGCGTCAGACGTTAAACTCGATTAATGTCAGCGTCGGACGTTAAACTCGATTAATATCAGCGTCGGACGTTAAACTCGATTAATGTCAGCGTCAGACGTTAAACTCGATTAATGTCAGCGTCGGACGTTAAACTCGATTAATGTCAGCGTCGGACGTTAAACTCGATTAATGTCAGCGTCGGACGTTAAACTCGATTGATGTCAGCGTCAGACGTTAAGCTCGATTGATGTCAGCGTCGGACGTATAAACTCGATTAATGTCAGCGTCAGACGTTAACACTCGATTAATGTCAGCGTCGGACGTTAAAACTCGATTCATGTCAGCGTCGGACGTTAAACTCGATTAATGTCAGCGTCCGACGTTAAACTCAATGAATGTCAGCGTCTGACGTTAAACTCAATGATTGTCAGCGTATGTCGTTAAACTCAATGTATGTCAGCGTGCGTCCGACGTTAAGCTCAATGAATGTCAGCGTCCGACGTTAAACTCAATTGATCACAATGAAATCATATTAGAAAAGAAATGATTGCCACACTATATAATGGTATTTTTAATTTGTATCTGGCCCAAAGAGTAACACATGTGAATGATATAACATATCATAGACGATCGTGTTGTATCTGACATGTGCGATATACAGCTAACAGTATATGCCCATGGTGACAGTGATTGGGTTTATTTAAGCATAAGAACAAGGATAAGGACCGCACCGGGTCAAAACACTCCCAGTAGTCTCATCACAGATGGCCAATGTACCTTCATGCCGGTTGATCGAGCTAACAAAACACCCCCAGTAGTCTCATCACAGATGGCCAATGTACCTTCATCCCGGTTGATCGAGCTAACAAAACACCCCCAGTAGTCTCATCACAGATGGCCAATGTACCTTCATGCCGGTTGATCGAGCTAACAAAACACCCCCAGTAGTCTCATCACAGATGGCCAATGTACCTTCATCCCGGTTGATCGAGCTAACAAAACACCCCCAGTAGTCTCATCACAGATGGCCAATGTACCTTCATGCCGGTTGATCGAGCTAACAAAACACCCCCAGTAGTCTCATCACAGATGGCCAATGTACCTTCATCCCGGTTGATCGAGCTAACAAAACACCCCCAGTAGTCTCATCACAGATGGCCAATGTACCTTCATGCCGGTTGATCGAGCTAACAAAACACTCCCAGTAGTCTCATCACAGATGGCCAATGTACCTTCATCCAGGTTGATCGAGCTAACAAATCACTCCCAGTAGTCTCATCACAGGTGGCCAATGTACCTTCATCCCGGTTGATCGAGCTAACAAAACACCCCCAGTAGCCTCATCACAGATGGCCAATGTACCTTCATCTCGGTTGATCGAGCTAACAAAACACTCCCAGTAGTCTCATCACAGATGGCCAATGTACCTCCATCCCGGTTGATCGAGCTAACAAAACAAAACGTGTTCCCCTTATAAAACAGACTCCTTTATTGTAGCAGACCATCAACAACGTTAGGACAAAGTACCCATTAATCTGGATAGCAAATATGCAGTAAGCATCTAAGTGTACACCTTCCATATTAGTTATGCTTGTTTCTGTTTGGGCTGAAGTCGCAATTGCAGCTTATATCACATACCGTTGCTTGTAATCAATTTAATAAAGCAATCCATGTTTTCTTATATGTGCACACTTGTAGTAACACCTGGAAGGATTCTGATTGGTCGCGGTATGCACGCTGCTTGTGTCCATGCTTTATTTGTTGAAAAGCGAATGATAAGGTCAATACAATGCTTAATTTGCACACACACTATTGTGTCGATTATATGTGAAGTTCTTTGATGATGTAGATAATGTTT
The DNA here is from genome assembly GCA_014843695.1 of Archivesica marissinica. Lineage (NCBI taxonomy): Eukaryota > Metazoa > Mollusca > Bivalvia > Venerida > Vesicomyidae > Archivesica > Archivesica marissinica. The sequence continues at coordinate 2,811,576 of CM026396.1, forward strand.
TAAGTAAGATATAAGCCTCAAACCGATCCAATATGTAAACTATTGGTACTGTCTCATAGCGATACGCGCCTCACACAGTCCAATAGTTTACATATTGGATCGTTTTCGGCTTATACATAGCAATATTCCAAAAATCGTCTCATGTAAGATCCTATATATGACATATGACGAGTCTAGCTTTCGTTGATGCAGTGTACCTCTGAGCAGTATTTGAGGCACGGACATGGTAGAACCATCTACATTACATACGCCAGCTGGATAGCTTCCTCACTTGAAATAATTCCACACCCCCAGTATTCGAACCTAGGGCGGTGAGGTGGAAGAGTGGAAGTCGACGACCGTGCAAACTCGAACAAGGAGGCACACAATTGTAGGATCAACACTTGAGCGTTTTATTCGGTAAACATACTATATACATGGTTACCGTGGCCTAGTGGTTATGACATCCGCCTACGGAGCGGGAGGTCGAAAGTGCGAACATCGTAAAGAGCCGCCAGCTATTTAAAAATAATTGTTACCGATTGTCCATCAGCCAAGCGCCTGGCCTTTAAGGATAGTAATGATGTACATACGAGGTATCTCATAAGTTAGCAATGGCTGGCCCTTTCAATAGGGGTGACACTATAATAACACTTTACTTTTACATCGTCAATTGGTTATAATTGTCAACCGTGTAGTATACTAATTGCTTGTAAGACTGGGTGTTTGGGATGTTCAAGAAGGTATCCAATATTGCTGACATAGAAGGGAAGTTGACAAACACCAAAGAAGTTCCTATCGTGTTCTACGACAATATAGGTTTGGTATAGAGGTTCCGCTGTCCCAAAGCGACAGTTCTGTACAAGTATTGAGATTCTGGGCAATGACCTGCGTGCCGGAGGTTTGTCAATAGAATATTCCAATTCTAGTAAATATGCAAATGTTCGTCGAGATTCAATGCTACAAGATCGTTCGTGAAGTTCAGGGATGTCAGGAACGCATATTCGACACTCACGAAAGCACGGGCAGCCGGATTGTGAAGAATGCATCGGTGTCCATTGCCTCGTTAGCGTACAATTATGGTTTTTTCCACAGGACATGCAGCGCGGCATGTTCAAAGCAATTGCATCGATTTGTTTTTGGGGTTTACAGTGGAACTAACAGTTTAGGTCATATGACGAGTTTCTAGTCACTATTGGTGGAGGAAGACCTTTGTTGCCTCTGTGAGTAGTATTTCAAACTCCGATGGACACCCGGGTTCGAACCATTGACTTTCCCCAAGCCATCTGGATAGCTTCCTCACATGATACAATTCGAATTCCCCCAGTGCGACTCGAACCAGCGGTGAAGGGCAACATGATTTGAAGTAAACGGCTATAACACAACAATAGTCAAGTTCAAGGATTAGTTTATACAAATTTATTTTAGCTCGATTTCGAAACAAGTTCTTACAACTTATAATCACTTTCGAGACCTCATTCCTTATGGAATTCATCAGCACGAGGGAGAGAGAAGATGCATATGGCATTTAAATACCTTGCCTAAGCGCACAATCGTCACGGCTCCAGCGGGGCTCGAACTCCGGGTTGCATACCGGACATACAGACTGTTAAAGAAATATAACCTATATGAAATTCTACTGAGCTTCATTCAAAATGCACTGGTGGTGTTTCGGTGAAATGAGGAAACTCTCCAGCTGGATTGCGGAAGGTCAGTGGTTCCATCCTGTCCTAGAATCCTGGCAACCTGCCCCAATAATAGCTTGTGAGACGCTAAGATGTTGGTGCGATATTAAACTCCAAAAACAAACTTACAACATAAATTAATTGACTCATTTCCTATTAAATACTCCTTAGGTAACCATACAAGCCTGTCTCTTTCTCCTCAATCCAACATGTATGTACAATCGCTCTCGAGACATTATTCCTGATGGAAACCATGGCCATGATGGAGAGAGCAGAGGCAATGTGGACTCTTCAGTCCCATGCATAAGGGCACACCCTTGGCCTCTAGCGCGACCTAATATAGATAACTAATTTGATATGTGCGTTGACAGGCAGTGAGAACTACACCTTAAGAATGAATCGATGGTTAATAGTTTCCATAGGGGTATGAACTACATTTGACGAGTTTAATGTGTGTGGAGTGTGAGTTATACGTTTATTTACCGGTTACCCATATGAGCGACGCCTCCTGAAGAGATTAGTCATTTTAGATTTTTGGAGAATAGTGCAATGATACAGACAGAGACACATTCCAGAGGAATGCACGATGTAAATCACAGACATGAGACCTCGGTTTAAAGTCCCATCTGAAAGACTGTTAATTTTATTATGGTCAGACGGGGGATCTAACCTGCGATCTCTGGATTACCAGTCCAAAGTGTTAACCACTGGAATACTGATCCGTCTGTTATGTGTTGGAGACAGAAGGTACGTCTTTTCTTGGGAGGAACGCTGCCTTACACTGCGAATACGTATCCCCGTAACGTCGAGTGCACATGTGAGATGCATATCATTAGTTAGAAAATTCATAAGAAAATGGACACAATTATGTCTCATACATTCATCGAAGGAAATGCAATTTCCATAATAAATGTCGACTATAGTCAGAATAGTTGCAATCACAAGCACCTATGGCGAATTTGCGAATTGAGACCGATATAAAACATAACCCCAAGCTCCTATGTGATATTGCAATAAAGGCATACCACACACCCCAGATAATAAATGATATAATTAAGCAAGAAATCCACTTACTAATGGTGATTCGGACATGATATTCAATTAATTGTACCACGGGCAATAATATTTCAATTAGTATTGGATATCATATGTACTGACCGGTAGGACATCACGAAATACGACCCTACGTAACGAAACATTGCGCCCTTCGTTTATGTCCACCCCCATACAAATAAAACCACATTCCAACATGGCGTATCTATATTTAGCAGGTCGAGTGCATATTATATGCTTCAAATCTCTTGTTCTCGTAGAGTTTCACCCACACGTATAGCTGTCGCATTTTATCATTGATGGAAGAAAGCTATCCAGTGGGCTTGCGGAAGACCGGTGGTTGTACACAGGTATCAAGGAAGCTATCCAGTGGGCTTGCGGAAGGTCGGTGGTTGTACACAGGTTTCAAGCCAATGGCTGAACTACTACTCGGAGCGGCTACCGAGTTGTCCATGCATCAATAACAGATTCAATCTCAATCGCTCTCCTCCAATTATTTATTTTCATTTCTATCTCCAATCCAATATTATCATAGTCATAGTGACGGTGCAGTATCCTACACGACACGTGCATAGTGACGGTGCAGTATCCTACACGACACGTGCATAGTGACGGTGCAGTATCCTACACGACACGTGCATAGTGACGGTGCAGTATCCTACACGACACGTGCATAGTGACGGTACATAGTGACGGTGCAGTATCCTACACGACACGTGCATAGTGACGGTACATAGTGACGGTGCAGTATCCTACACGACACGTGCATAGTGACGGTCCAGTATCCTACACGACACGTGCATAGTGACGGTGCAGTATCCTACACGACACGTGCATAGTGACGGTGCAGTATCCTACACGACACGTGCATAGTGACGGTGCAGTATCCTACACGACACGTGCATAGTGACGGTACAGTATCCTACACGACACGTGCATAGTGACGGTGCAGTATCCTACACGACACGTGCATAGTGACGGTGCATAGTGACGGTGCAGTATCCTACACGACACGTGCATAGTGACGGTGCATAGTGACGGTGCAGTATCCTACACGACACGTGCATAGTGACGGTGCAGTATCCTACACGACACGTGCATAGTGACGGTGCAGTATCCTACACGACACGTGCATAGTGACGGTGCAGTATCCTACACGACACGTGCATAGTGACGGTACATTATCCTACACGACACGTGCATAGTGACGGTGCAGTATCCTACACGATACGTGCATAGTGACGGTGCAGTATCCTACACGACACGTGCATAGTGACGGTGCAGTATCCTACACGACACGTGCATAGTGACGGTGCAGTATCCTACACGACACGTGCATAGTGACGGTGCAGTATCCTACACGATACGTGCATAGTGACGGTGCAGTATCCTACACGACACGTGCATAGTGACGGTGCAGTATCCTACACGATACGTGCATAGTGACGGTGCAGTATCCTACACGACACGTGCATAGTGACGGTGCAGTATCCTACACGACACGTGCATAGTGACGGTGCAGTATCCTACACGACACGTGCATAGTGACGGTGCAGTATCCTACACGATACGTGCATAGTGACGGTGCAGTATCCCACACGATACGTTCATAGTGACGGTGCAGTATCCTACACGACACGTGCATAGTGACGGTGCAGTATCCTACACGACACGTGCATAGTGACGGTGCAGTATCCTACACGATACGTGCATAGTGACGGTGCAGTATCCTACACGACACGTGCATAGTGACGGTGCAGTATCCTACACGACACGTGCATAGTGACGGTGCAGTATCCTACACGATACGTGCATAGTGACGGTGCAGTATCACGATACGTGCATAGTGACGGTGCAGTATCACGATACGTGCATAGTGACGGTGCAGTATCACGATACGTGCATAGTGACGGTGCAGTATCACGATACGTGCATAGTGACGGTGCAGTATCACGATACGTGCATAGTGACGGTGCTGTATCACGATACGTGCATTTGGTCTGCACAACCACCATCATATGTTGATATCACGTACATGTATTTGATAGTAATGTTGTTGCCTAATATAACGTTATGTTTTGTAAATGATTCGTAGTAAAGAGGTAACCATACAAGCGGGTTGCTTTCTCCGCAATCCTACGTACGTATATACGTTTATTTAAAGTCGCCACCGCATAAATGCATTTGGGCGACTACAATCCTACGAACGATTTAGTTTTCTTTATAGTCACCTCCGCCGAGGCATTTGGGCGACTGGTTTCTCTAAGTAGATTACGTTGTTATCTAAACTTACCAATAGGACGCGAATAGCAACACAGGAACCTTAGTTACAGACGGATCTGTAGTTCAGTGGTTAAGACGTTGGACTGGTAATCCAGGGATCGCAGGTTCGATCCCCCGTTTGACCCTAATACAATTAACGGTCTTTCAGATGGGACTTTAAACCGAGGTCTCGTGTCGGTGCTTTACATCGTGCACGTAACAGAACCAGATGAGACTCTGGAATGGGTCTGTCTGTATCATTGAACTATCTTCCACAAATCTAAAATGACTAATCTTTTCAGGAGATATCGCTTCAGAAGATGTCGCTTCAGGAGATGCCGCTTCAGGAGATGTCGCTTCAGGAGATGTCGCTTCAGGAGATGTCGCTTCAGGAGATATCGCTTCAGGAGATGTCGCTTCAGGAGATATCGCTTCAGGAGATGTCGCTTCAGGAGATGTCGTTTCAGGAGATGTCGCTTCAGGAGATGTCGAGATGTCGCTTCAGGAGATGTCGAGATGTCGCTTCAGGAGATGTCGAGATGTCGCTTCAGGAGATGTCGCTTCAGGAGATATCGCAACCGGTAGCGACGATAAACAGACGTAAAACACACACATGCTTTTAGTGAGCTTTGAAAGTAGGTCGGCTGTATCGTTAGCTCTTTACATGCTGAATAAAATATAAATATAAATAGTCCCATCTGAAAGAATGTAGAATGTACTCTTAAAGCATGCAGTATCACACTTCATATACTGTTTCTTCTTTGTATAGGATTAACTTATGATATTGCATAGCACCCCCCCCCCCACACTCTATCTCGAGTATGTCTTTAATCTTAAACGGTCCTACCTGTTTCATGGTTCCGTTTCGGATGTTTTCTGACCCTTGTCTTAGTGGTGTAGCTACCAGTCAGTTCCGTTTATACGTCATACGTATATCTCCATAAGGCATAGACCATTGTTAACAACAGACAACTATTTAGTCCCAGTTCAGTAAATCAAGTGTCCATACTCCTATGTTATCTGTACCAATAACGTGCACAATGTGTGTAAGTAATGGTTTAATTCGCACAACTTGTACATTGAATTTAACTTAAGCACATGTATTTACATTCGTAGCATTACATAGTTAAGCAACCCACAGCTAAAATAATATTCTTTCACTCATGGATAGTGGCTCTATTTACGACTTAATCATATTTTCAATAGACGAGGTCGCATAAAGTTTCGAGTTTCCGTATTTTTAAAAGTTTATTTGTATTGTGTATATATTTATTAAACAGGTATAGATGTATACATGTAAGAGTCATTTCACATGCGTCATGTAGCTATGGTTTATACACATTTATTTTAGCTCGATTGTGAACTAAGCTTTTACAATATTGAATTAATTGCTCTCGAGACAACATTATTGATGGAATCCATACAAGATACAAAAAACATTGTATCCATACAAGAAACATTGTATCCATACAAGATACAAGAAACATTGTATCCATACAAGATACAAGAAACATTGTATCCATACAAGATACAAGAAACATTGTATCCATACAAGATACAAGAAACATTGTATCCATACAACATACAAGAAACATTGTGTTGGTACGGATATAAAACAATAAACACTAGCTACAAAAGTTATTTGCCGAGAACACAAAGATACATAACATATGTGTAAAACCAACACATGTGGGATACACATGGATCAAACAAACACATGTGGGATAAACATGGATCAAACAAACACATGTAGGATAAAACATGGATTAAACAAACAACTGTGGGATACACATGGATCAAACAAACACATGTGGGATAAACATGGATCAAACAAACAACTGTGGGATACACATGGATTAAGCAAACAACTGTTGATAAACATGGATTAAACAAACAACTGTTGATAAACATGGATTAAACAAACACATGTAGGATAAACATGGATTAAGCAAACACATGTAGGATAAACATGGATTAAACAAACAACTGTTGATAAACATGGATTAAACAAACAACTGTAGGATAAACATGGATTAAACAAACACATGTAGGATAAACATGGATTAAACAAACAACTGTTGATAAACATGGATTAAACAAACAACTGTTGATAAACATGGATTAAACAAACAACTGTGGGATAAACATGGATTAAACAAACACATGTAGGATAAACATGGATTAAACAAACAACTGTGGGATAAACATGGATTAAACAAACACATGTAGGATAAACATGGATTAAACAAACACATGTGGGATAAACATGGATTAAACAAACAACAGTGGGATAAACATGGATTAAACAAACACATGTGGGATAAACATGGATTAAACAAACAACTGTGGGATAAACATGGATTAAACAAACAACTGTGGGATAAACATGGATAACACAAACAACTGTGGGATAAACATGGATAAAACAAACAACAGTGGGATAAACATGGATTATTAAACAAACACATGTGGGATACACATGGAGTAAACAAACAACTGTGGGATAAACATGGATAAAACAAACAACTGTGGGATAAACATGGATTAAACAAACAACTGTGGGAAAACATGGATTAAACAAACAACTGTGGGAAAACATGGATTAAACAAACAACTGTGGGAAAACATGGATTAAACAAACAACTGTTGATAAACATGGATTAAACAAACAACTGTGGGATAAACATGGATTAAACAAACAACTGTGGGATAAACATGGATTAAACAAACAACTGTGGGAAAACATGGATTAAACAAACAACTGTTGATAAACATGGATTAAACAAACAACTGTGGGAAAACATGGATAAAACAAACAACAGTGGGATAAACATGGATTAAACAAACACATGTGGGATAAACATGGATTAAACAAACAACTGTGGGATAAACATGGATTAAACAAACAACTGTGGGATAAACATGGATAAAACAAACAACTGTGGGATAAACATGGATTAAACAAACAACTGTGGGATAAACATGGAGTAAACAAACAACTGTGGGATAAACATGGATAAAACAAACAACTGTGGGATAAACATGGATTAAACAAACAACTGTGGGATAAACATGGATTAAACAAACAACTGTAGGATAAACATGGATTAAACAAACAACTGTGGGAAAATATGGATTAAACAAACAACTGTGGCAAAACATGGATAAAACAAACAACTGTGGGATAAACATGGATTAAACAAACAACTGTGGGATAAACATGGATTAAACAAACAACTGTGGGATACACATGGATTAAACAAACAACTGTGGGATAAACATGGATTAAACAAACAACTGTGGGATACACATGGATTAAACAAACAACTGTTGATAAACATGGATTAAACAAACAACTGTTGATAAACATGGATTAAACAAACACCTGTGGGATAAACATGGATTAAACAAACAACTGTGGGATACACATGGATTAAACAAACAACTGTGGGATAAACATGGATTAAACAAACAACTGTGGGATAAACATGGATTAAACAAACAACTGTTGATAAACATGGATTAAACAAACAACTGTTGATAAACATGGATTAAACAAACAACTGTGGGATAAACATGGATTAAACAAACAACTGTTGATAAACATGGATTAAACAAACAACTGTGGGAAAACATGGATTAAACAAACAACTGTTGATAAACATGGATTAAACAAACAACTGTGGGATAAACATGGATTAAACAAACAACTGTTGATAAACATGGATTAAACAAACAACTGTGGGAAAACATGGATTAAACAAACAACTGTTGATAAACATGGATTAAACAAACAACTGTGGGATAAACATGGATTAAACAAACAACTGTTGATAAACATGGATTAAACAAACAACTGTGGGAAAACATGGATTAAACAAACAACTGTTGATAAACATGGATTAAACAAACAACTGTTGATAAACATGGATTAAACAAACAACTGTGGGAAAACATGGATTAAACAAACAACTGTGGGATAAACATGGATAAAACAAACAACTGTTGATAAACATGGATTAAACAAACAACTGTGGGATAAACATGGATTAAACAAACAACTGTTGATAAACATGGATTAAACAAACAACTGTGGGAAAACATGGATAAAACAAACAACAGTGGGATAAACATGGATTATTAAACAAACACATGTGGGATACACATGGAGTAAACAAACAACTGTGGGATAAACATGGATAAAACAAACAACTGTGGGATAAACATGGATTAAACAAACAACTGTGGGATAAACATGGATTAAACAAACAACTGTTGATAAACATGGATTAAACAAACAACTGTGGGAAAACATGGATTAAACAAACACGTGTGGGATAAACATGGATTAAACAAACACCTGTGGGATACACATGGATTAAACAAACAACTGTGGGATAAACATGGATTAAACAAACACCTGTGGGATACACATGGATTAAACAAACACCTGTATGATAAACATGGATTAAACAAACACATGTGGGATAAACATGGATTAAACAAACACATGTGGGATAAACATGGATTAAACAAACACGTGTGGGATAACATGGATAAAACAAACAATAGTGGGATAAACATGGATTAAACAAACACATGTGGGATAAACATGGATTAAACAAACAACTGTGGGATAAACATGGATAAAACAAACAACTGTGGGATAAACATGGATTAAACAAACAACTGTTGATAAACATGGATTAAACAAACAACTGTGGGAAAATATGGATTAAACAAACAACTGTGGCAAAACATGGATAAAACAAACAACTGTGGGATAAACATGGATTAAACAAACAACTGTGGGATAAACATGGATTAAACAAACAACTGTGGGATACACATGGATTAAACAAACAACTGTGGGATAAACATGGATTAAACAAACAACTGTGGGATACACATGGATTAAACAAACAACTGTTGATAAACATGGATTAAACAAACAACTGTTGATAAACATGGATTAAACAAACACTGTGGGATAAACATGGATTAAACAAACAACTGTGGGATACAGGATTAAACAAACAACTGTGGGATAAACATGGATTAAACAAACACTGTGGGATAAACATGGATTAAACAAACAACTGTATGATAAACATGGATTAAACAAACACATGTGGGATAAACATGGATTAAACAAACACATGTGGGATAAACATGGATTAAACAAACACCTGTGGGATAACATGGATAAAACAAACAACAGTGGGATAAACATGGATTATTAAACAAACACATGTGGGATACACATGGAGTAAACAAACAACTGTGGGATAAACATGGATAAAACAAACAACTGTGGGATAAACATGGATTAAACAAACAACTGTGGGATAAACATGGATTAAACAAACAACTGTTGATAAACATGGATTAAACAAACAACTGTGGGAAAACATGGATTAAACAAACACCTGTGGGATAAACATGGATTAAACAAACACCTGTGGGATAAACATGGATTAAACAAACAACTGTGGGATAAACATGGATTAAACAAACACCTGTGGGATACACATGGATTAAACAAACACCTGTATGATAAACATGGATTAAACAAACACATGTGGGATAAACATGGATTAAACAAACACATGTTGGATAAACATGGATTAAACAAACACATGTGGGATAAACATGGATAAAACAAACACCTGTATGATAAACATGGATTAAACAAACACATGTGGGATAAACATGGATTAAACAAACAACTGTGGGATAAACATGGATAAAACAAACACCTGTATGATAAACATGGATTAAAGAAACACATGTGGGATAAACATGGATTAAACAAACGCATGTGGGATAAACATGGAATAAACAAACAACTGTGGGATAAACATGGATTAAACAAACACATGTAGGATAAACATGGATTAAACAAACAACTGTGGGATAAACATGGATTAAACAAACACATGTAGGATAAACATGGATTAAACAAACACATGTAGGATAAACATGGATTAAACAAACACATGTAGGATAAACATGGATTAATCAAACACATGTATGATAAACATGGATTAAACAAACACATGTAGGATAAACATGGATTAAACAAACAACTGTGGGATAAACATGGATTAAACAAACAACTGTTGATAAACATGGATTAAACAAACAACTGTGGGATAAACATGGATTAAACAAACAACTGTGGGATAAACATGGATTAAACAAACAACTGTTGATAAACATGGATAAAACAAACAACTGTGGGAAAATATGGATTAAACAAACAACTGTGGGAAAACATGGATAAAACAAACAACAGTGGGATAAACATGGATTAAACAAACAACTGTGGGAAAATATGGATTAAACAAACAACTGTGGGAAAACATGGATAAAACAAACAACAGTGGGATAAACATGGATTATTAAACAAACACATGTGGGATACACATGGAGTAAACAAACAACTGTGGGATAAACATGGATTAAACAAACAACTGTGGGATAAACATGGATTAAACAAACAACTGTTGATAAACATGGATTAAACAAACAACTGTTGATAAACATGGATTAAACAAACAACTGTGGGATAAACATGGATTAAACAAACAACTGTTGATAAACATGGATTAAACAAACAAGTGTGGGATAAACATGGATTAAACAAACAACTGTGGGATAAACATGGATTAAACAAACAACTGTGGGATAAACATGGATTAAACAAACAACTGTTGATAAACATGGATTAAACAAACAACTGTTGATAAACATGGATTAAACAAACAACTGTGGGATAAACATGGATTAAACAAACAACTGTTGATAAACATGGATTAAACAAACAAGTGTGGGATAAACATGGATTAAACAAACAACTGTGGGATAAACATGGATTAAACAAACAACTGTGGGATAAACATGGATTAAACAAACAACTGTTGATAAACATGGATTAAACAAACAACTGTTGATAAACAT